>JAGMVL010002347.1:0-600000 GCA_019202695.1 Populus x sibirica | reverse complement strand
ACAAACCTGAGTGGGGAAGTAACGGATAACATTGACAGTGTTTCCTCTCCACAATGACACCATCCCCTCATCTTTCATTGTTCTGCTGAAACAATCTCCAATTCCCTTATATGGTTCAGAGAGTCGACCAGTCTTGATCATCTCATCCTGGTTTTGGATCAAGAGCTTCACACGCTCAATGGGAGCTGCAGCAGTTTTGGACACAGCTGCAGAAACTCCACCCATAAGAAAATCAATAGCAAAGCCAGCCAAGCCTTTCTCTGATGGGGCTTGGACAAATACTGGTGAGGTAGATGATGCAATCAATGACATATCAGGGGTGGATTGGCATGCCCTTGTCATCGCATACTGGAATCCTGCATTGGAATAATTTCCATATGCAAACTGCCTTTGGTGTAAAGCAGGTCTCTGAAAGCCTTGGGAAAAGCTAGAACTGTGATGGACCTGGCTTGCCATCTTTTGCATGACAGATGGTTGCTGGCGGCTATCAGCCATTTCCTCTCACAAATAATGAACCCCTGTTCCAAATTAAATCAAACAAACAATATTAAGGTACAACAAAACCATATCAAAGGTACCATTAAGCATATAACTCCATATGATTTTTCTGAATTCTAAGAATTTTACAAACCAAGAATTATATTTCCTCAAGCAGTATTGATAACAATACACCTTATAATTCATAAATATATATAATAACAGTATACCTTATAACAGGGTTCTTTAAGCATGGGATTTGCAAACCATTTGAACTGACAAAACTGTGCTTACATAGCTAATGTAGACAGACGAGCATACAGCACATAGGGATATGGTTATGCTTATTCCCAACAATACCAAATTATCAAATACCACCTTTATCAGCATGTACAAATCTAACAAACTGCCAAAAACAATAATAATCTATGAGAAAAATGACATAAAACAATAATCACATAAAACAATAATCACATGCCAAAAAAAAACAACCCAGTTCGTATATCATATCAACAACTCGCCTCACTATAGATTAAAAACAAAAAAAAATCAAAACTTTAAGATCCAATGAAACCAATAAAGAAAAGAGAAATATTGATATAAAAAACAAACCTGTTAGTTTAAAAATCTATGAGAAAAAGAAAAAACTGGGCAACAGATCTAACAAAGATGCCAAGAACCAGCAAAGGAAGGGAGGGAGGGAGAGATCTAAGAGAGAAGTGAAGTGGGTTTTATATATACATGAAGATGTTAATGCTAGACAAAGAAAACATAGACAAGTCCAAAAAACAAGGAACAAAAGACGATGAGCTAAACTCAAAAATACATGAAAATCACAAGTGAACGAGTCATGCGGCGTGTCAAATGAAACGAAAGGAAAGGAAACAGCTTTAGAGAGAGGGGGAGAGAAAGGCATTACCTTTTGATTTTGTTGGTGTTGGTGGTGAAGAGAGAAAGGAGGAGTATTGACGGTTTGGAACGGCAAGGTGGGTGAGGAGAGGCAATATGCATATTTATAGATGGAGGGAGAGACATGGTAGGGTGGGGAGTGGGTGCATGGAATGGCAATTTCTTAGTTTGAGTGGGTTATTTTTAGTCCCTGGGTTCTTAATATGATTACAAATCAGTCCTTAATGTTTGAAAAAACTATAACTTAGTCCCTAGACTATTCTTGGTTGTTGTACATTTGTTGTTGTTTTTTTTTCCTTGACCTCAAATGTAGCATTTGACAATTTAATCCCTTATATATATATATATATAAAAGATAAGAGTTTAGACAAAAATCAATGACGTTAATGAGATTTCTGATTTTGTTCGAGTAGCTAGGTTGTTAGGTCAATTTTTAATTTATCAAATGAATATTAGTTAATTTTAAAATAAATTTTTTTTACAGAGTTTTTAATAAATTTCTTGAGTCAACATTAGATCTCACTCAAATTTGATCGAGTCAACCAAGTTATAATTGATCAATTCAGTCACTTGGATTTGATTTAATTAATATTTAAATAGTTCAAAATCAAACATGGTCTAGACTAAATTCTAGGTTAGCAGATCATTGGATTGACCTATCAAATCAGGTTATGATAACAGTTTTTACTGTGGTTTGGTGGTTGACTAATGTTCTATTTGAAAGTATGGTAGAAATTGTTTTTCAAAGTATTTTTTACTTGAAAATACATTAAAATAAATATTTTTTTATTTTTTAAAATTAATTTTTAACATCAACATATCAAAAAAATTCAATAAGATTGACAAAATTTCTTGTGATACTAAAAAATTAAAAAAATTTAAACTGGAATGCCAAATAAATTTAATATGATATGATTATGAAAACCTTGGTAGGTGAAGAGAGATGCATGTTTGAAAGGAAAGGTCTCATTTTGGAAATGAAGAAAACATGGAAATTGTCTCTGATTTTTTATTTATTAGCTTTAGGAAATTTCTTTACTTGAACAAGGTGGACGGATTCTTGCATATGTAGCTTACTTTCTTGACAAATTGGTGGCCGCTGTTCTACCACTGTCTGCCTCTTTATTTCAAGAATTTTCAACTTCTAGAAGAAAAACATTTTTGTTGCTGGGATGAAAAATCTTTTACCCTCATTATCATTTTTTATTGTATTTGTTGTTATTTTGATTATAATTTGTTGACTCTTCTGCTCTTGTAATAGGAATAAATTTGGTTCAAAAAAAACGTAAAATAAATCTGGATAAATAAATTTGTACTATCATATTTTTTCTGTATATATATATATATATATATATAGGTAAAAAAATTATTTCATTTATGTTTTAGATTTAGAAGAGGAAAGAAAATTATATTTATTTTTGCATAAACTGAGTGTACTGGCTGCAACCAAGAATTCAACATGTGTGAACATTTGGAAAAAATTTCCACGTCTTTTGGGCTGGCTATAAAATATGAGTAGATAAATATCTTTCAACATAATCCGCTGAGTTTAGTGGACTGAAGAATTCTTAAGAGATTGTGAAAGAATTTGCCTCGAAAATTTGGCACCTTTATATTTGATTAGTATTGCAGACAGAAGAAACAGATAAAAACAAATCTATTTCTAGAACAATTTTGGAGTAAATTTCTATCATATTAAAACATGAAGAACAAGAAAACATGTCTTCTTTGTCCTAGTCCCTGTCTCTTCTATCGCGGAATGATAACCAGATACTATCTGTAGTGTTAAGAGGTACAATGTGAGATTGCCATCTCCTGATACTTGTCCAAGTATCCACCCCACCTGCGATTTAGACCTGCGCCTCCAAATGAAAATCTCAAGCATGAAAAGCACATTGCAACAAGAGCACAACATATAAGACAAAAATCAACGTGGAGAATCATGAATTAGTCAAACACAAGGGGCAACCACCATAACAAAACACTCTAGTAGCAGCACAGTGAATGCTGGCTAAAATATGTTTATAGGATGTTAGAGCATTCAACTCAACCAAAACAAAGTGGAGAAGCCTGAAGAATACCTCACACGAACAATGAATGGGATTCCTAGATGAAGAAGTATTTCGGAGAAGACCAGCATAATGTGCACAATGAAGGTTCTTACTGTCTTACAGATCACTATTTGGCAGGAAAAGTACAACTTAAGCAGCTTAAAACTTGTATTGATGTGAAATGGCCAGTGCAAACTAGTGAAGGATAGAACACTAAAGAAAAGAAGATAGATGGGCGTTTCATTAACTGTAAATGGGAATGCTTGAAGCTTATCGATTTGGTAGACCAAAAAGAAAAAATCAAAAAAGTTTCAAGCAAGAAAATATCACACGCGAGCATGGAAAGGGGGGAGGGGTATGGTACCATTCTGTTCGAGAGTAGGATTGTAGCTTCTGTTCATGTAGTTATTACTAGCAAATTAAACATTTTACAAGTCATATGAACAACCATTAAGTCGTAAAAGGAATGCATTAAAAGAAGACGAGCAGTTAAAAGCTTCTGCACATTTTACAAGTCATATCGAACATTCCTAAGGTTAATCTAAGGCAATATATGCGGTACATGATGTTAGGTATCATGTACATAATGCTATAGATATTGCGTGAAAGTCATACAAGATACCAGGAGTGAACTGTCAATCCATCTGTAAAGAAGCTATTGAGGCCTGCTCAGATCAATTGGATCTCTTCCTTGCACTCCGTCAATACCAAGGCAAGCAGGGTCGAATGATGGTTCCGAACTCCTAAAATCCATTTCCAGTTGCTTCTGCCTCAGTTGCAAAGCACTCTGCTCATTCTCCAGTTTCCTCCACTCATTCTCCAGCCTCAACCTCTCGAACTCCTTGTCTTTCTTGCTGCAGTATCTCAACCACTTGAACCGTTGTTTCTCAAGTTCAAAAGTTTGTGCCTGGATGCTTACCCTTTGCTCTAGGAGTTGCAACCTCTGCTTCTTAATCCACTCCTTTCTCTCCCATGGTGACACTGCAGGGTCTTGAAAAATCGCTGCCATTTCAACATCAAAACTATTTCGCCCACCTGATTGAGACCAAAGATGGGCATGCTCATCATTCACTCGCCCCTCACACAACTGGCCTACCCTCTCCCCGTCCTCATCAGCATTATTATTTTCTTCATTATCTGATTCACCATCATCATCATCACCATCGTCACTGTCACCATTTCCCTCGGCTTCATCCTCCCCTGACCCATTATTATCTTTCGAGCTCCTCTCAAGGGGTAATGAACAACCTTGTAGATCAAGATCCTGGCAATTGGGTATTCTTTGCCCATTATGGTAAGCACACATTTCCTTATAAAACAAATGTTTTGAGCCCAATATCTTTCTGACATCATCCTTTGCCTTGGCTGAAAGATGAGGCATTGAATCCATAAGAACAGGGTTCTCCACCACTCTACAAGTAGTTCCCCTCCCAAGAATCTCGTTCAGCCTCTTGTACCTCTTATTCAGATCATTGAACTTATCCTCACACTGTTGTGGCGAAACATGACAGCCCTTGCTAATCATTAGCTTCGACACCATTTTCCATTTACCTTTCTTCTGCAAAAGCCCAGATTTTCTCTTAAGCCCCTCAACAGCATTAAGTGTACCATCATCACCCACACAAGCAACCACTGCAATAAGAAGCCTAACGACATTATCTGTCCATTTCATTCGCTGCCATGGAGATCCCTTTTTTCCCTTAACACCAGTAGAATTCTCACCATTCCCATCTTCCATAAAACTCTGGTCATCATCTTCGCTCGCATTGCCACTGCTTGCACAATTAAAAGGACTAACAGCTTTTCCTTTACCAAAATTCGCTGAATATACTTTTGATGGTGTACCTTTCACTTCCGATAGCCCAATTGGTTGGTGATCATTATCAAAACAACCCACTAAGTTCACCTGATGTTGGTGCGCTAAGGAGGGATGACCTAACTGGGATTGTTGGTGTCTATGAATCGGGGACTCAAGGTCTAACAAACCACTATTTGGACCTGACAAAAAACGACCTCCCAAACCCGAATTATCCATGGCAACACACTTAATTCCTGAATTCCAAAATCCTAATGAACCAAAATTTCAAATTTCATATACTCCAATGCTCATGAAAGCAATCACTCCACTAATAACTACGGGGATCATCTAAACCAAGTTTCCATTATCAGAAACTTAGCAGCCAAAGAAAACAAAACCCCCCAAAAAATCCCACTTTCTCCCATTTTCCCTCATTTTCTCACCAAGCAAACAAAAGGGTCGCCATAGAAACCTCAAAACCCACCAAAAACCCCACCAATCCAATCCATATTAGAATGAGTACTAATCATCCAAAACCACCCTACAAGCTTAATCTCTAATATTACTCAAAAACCCAGTATTCCTAAAGCTGCAAATATACAAAAAAAAGGTAACTTTATAATCAAAATCAAGTAAACAACCCAACAAGATCCAATCTTTTCTATTCCAAGCAATAAAGGTTGAAACTTTCCTTATTAAATTATTAAAAAATGGATATTTTTTCATTAACTAAAGCTAAAAAACACAGTACAAATGAAACTATACTATATGATTGTTAAAAAAAAAAGGCGTTATTTTTCAAGCTTACCCTTTTAGTGATCCACAATGGAGGGTGCACTGTGGGAGAGGAAGAGAGAGAGAGAGAGAGCGCTTTTTTTTTTTTTTTTTTTTTTGAGAGAGAGAGAGAGCGCGCTTTGAATAGATGGGTTTTAGAGAGAGAGAGAGACAGAGAGGGTTTTGAGAGAATATACTTAGATATGCCACGTGTAGAGATGTTGTTGTCGGTGAAAAGGTTGCTGGCTACAGACAAGGAATGTTGTTAATTCCGAAGTATCAAACAGGTTTAACAAAAGGGACAAATTCAATTTTCACCCTTAAAGTTTATGTTTTGTCTAAATTTAGCTCCACAACTTTGTTTTGTCTCAATTTTCCCTTTCAAGTTTGAAACTTTTTTCATTTTTCTCCTTTTTTTGGTCTCCATTTAGTACATTGGCAAAATTGAAGAGATGACACTATTCGAATAATCCAACATAAACTTTTATTCTACACCATGTAGCATTAAAAAGTTTTAGGATTAAATAAATTTTATTTTCTAGTATAGTAGAAAACATTAGAATAGTAGCACCATCAACTAGTATTCTTTTTAAATTAGAATTATATTGAAATATAATTATAATAATATTTACTTATATTAGGAAATTAAATTGTTTTATAATCTTTTAAGTAAAAATATTTATTTATTAAATCATATTTATATTTTTTTATGGGATGATATTATCTAACCAATTAATGTATCAATCAAAACTAAATATCTTTCTAAATGATTTTAATGATACATTTTGTACTTATAACAACCTATCAATCAACAAATTAATACATTGAGTTGTTTTAATGAAAATATGTTATTTTGAACATAATTTTTTTAAAAAAAAAAACCAAAATAATATTGTTTTGGATAAAAAAAAATGAACTTCTCATCCGGGTTTGATCAGATCAACTCTTTAGATAATTCAAAAACAAAAATAAACTTGACTTGAATTAAGCTAGACCTCGGATTGATGGGTCATCAAGTTGACAGGGTTGGCCCAGATAACTAGGGGTGTTCACGGTTTGGTTCGATTCGGTTTAGACTTAAAAAACCAACCGAACCGAATTACATTAATTTTGTGAAATATTAATCGAACCGGACCGAAAACCGGTTCAAACCGAAACGGTCCGGTTCGGTTAAATCCGGTTTTAAAAACCGGGAAACCTAATCCCATCATTTAGACTCATTCATTTAGCAAAGCGAAAAAGATCTGTTTCGGTTCAATTTCTTGACCAAAACTGCCAGAAAGACACGATACAAGGAGCCATACTCTACTGATGCTCCCAAACACTTCAGCAAGATAAAGAAATAGAATAGCTAGTAGAGGAGTGAGGTGTTAGCTTTGTTAGCTCGAAGTATGTTGTAGGCCCCCTCACTGAACTAATTCATGTAACACATCCAAAAAATGATGATGTGAGCCTATTATTGCTTTACTGACTAGATCACTGTTTCTTGAGCTTGTAGAAGCATTTGATGAAGAGGTAGATGTTCCGTTTCCATCATGACTATCGACTGACTTAGACGACTTCTTTGGGAGTCTATTGACTCAAGTCCACAGCATGCATTGAGAGGAAACTGGGAAAGAATGATTGAGAATTAATTTAGAGGAAGATTGGGATTTTCTCCGGGCAAGCGGCGGCTTTTTGTGAGAGGCAGGAAGAGAAAGGTTATGTTAATTGTTAGGATTAGCCGGTTAGGTTTAACTATTTATACCTCAAAGATTTTTGTAATTTTTGGTTTTTAGTGGGTCTGGTTCGGTTTGGTCCGGTTTCTGGTTCAAAACCGAAACCAAACTGGACCTATTAAAATTTATGGTTTTGAAAATCGATTTAATCGGTTTTTCATTTTGGTTTGGTTTTTCCGGTTAATTTTTTTTCGGTTTTATCGATTTTCTCGGTTAATCGGTTATTTTGAACACCCCTACGGATAACTATAGTCCCTGGTTCATTAGTGTTCTTGAATAATCTAAATAATGATTGAAGAGTATAGAATCAGGCCTCCTCAACTCTACCTGTTTCATGCCTTTTCTGCTACCAATGCTTGAGCCCTGATTGTTAGTTAGGAACTACAAAGACAAAACCTCATGACAAAGGGAGCTTCGATTAAACTTATGTCAAGCATTAAATGCAGAAATGACATACAATGAGAGGTATTGACTATGTTTTAATTGAAGCAAATTACAAAGTAACAGCGGCAGAAAGCAGCAATTGGGACAGAAGCCATGAGTCCATCTCTGTGCTAGCAAGTAAGCAGATTTACAGTGCTTTATACGAACAGATTACACATAAGACTGCAACAAAAGAGAAGAACAGGACCACACTAAGATATATTGAAGCAGCCATGCAAGCACCAGCAAGCCAAGGAGGTAACCGAATTACTGTGAAAGGGTACAGAATTCCAGCATCGAAAGGCAAGCAAATCATGTTGTAGCCAAGTTTCCAGAAGCAACTAATCCAAATTCGGGATATGGTCTTTCGCGATAGGTCTATGGCTGCAACTACATCTTTCAGTTGCTTTTGATGAGAAGTATAGCAGCTGTAATCCACACCAACTCAACATGAACTCCACACAAGTAATCCTCAATATGTGCATACAGTGGGGAGAGTGGATGCTGATACAAGCTGCAAGCAACCCTTTTGTTCGAATTAATATATAGCAGACTAGACAACAGAATAAAGCGGTGGTTCTGATTTAAGAGAAGGTTTTAACATGGAATAGGAAAAGACCTTAACTAGGGAAACAGAACGAGCCAGTTTCCTGTTAGAGGAAGTAGCTTGCTTCATTGTTCGGACAAATTAGGCAATTAGCATATAAATTTAAAAAAATAGATGAATTTCACAGCTTTTCTTCGAGCGGTTCAGAACTGCCGCAATTAATGAATATCACGGTTTGGAATCACGAGAATAATTAATTATTAATCACAACAATTAAATTATAGTTTTTATTAAAAAATAATATAAATTATTTCTTAAAATTTTACTTAATAATTTAAATTTTTAGATTAAATTGATTCTTTAACATGATATTATCATATTGATAATCAAACGGTCACGAGTTTAAATTTCACTATTTTTATTTATTTGATAAAAATTAAGCACAAGATAATATAAATCTGTATAATTTTTAAGTTTAAATTATTAATAAAAAGAAGAGTTGACTAAAATAATATGAATTTTATTTTAAAATTTTATTTAAAAACTTAAAGTTTATAGTTGAATTGAAGATAAAAAGGGAAGTCACCAAAGTTCTCGCAAGCTAGCAAGCTAACAAGCCTAAGGTTAAAAAAAAAGAAAAAAGAGTTGACTCTACCTTGGGACTGCAACTGGAAGTGAAGGAGTGGAATTTTTCCAAGAAAACAAGTGACTTATTTAGAAAAGTCAGTTATAAACAGAAGAGAAGGGACAGAAGGGAGTAAATACCTATGTCATGGAAAATTGACAGAATGTCACGCTTTCCGAGGTAACATTTATTAAAATGTTGTATTTTTAAAATACAATACTACAAGTTAAAGCGTTCTATTTCATTAAAAAAAATAATTGTATTATTCTGTTAAATGTTTTTAATTACTGTGCTAATCTTTGTTTATATAATTTTGCCCAGCCAGCCAGCTCTCTCTTGTTTTTTAATCCTGCTGAGCTTCCCACCTTGAACTTGTTTCCTTCTTGATTCCATGAAAACCTTAACTACCACTAAACAGGAACTACTGCTACTGCAGCTTCTTTATTGCAAATTGACTGACTATGATGCCGTTTGGCATTGCGGCTGCGGCTGCGGTTAATTAAAAAAGCTGGCCTGAGATGTTTGGTTATTTCAACCACACTTTTTATTTAACATGGCCCCACCAAAAACTAAGGCTGGACCTCAGTTTTGGAAAAGCAAGTAACACCTGCTTTTCACTCCATGCCAACACTTTTCACGGACACCTTTTTTCTTGTAAAAAAACTTTCCTTGCCTGAGCTTAAGCTCTGTTCCCTTCCCCTCTGTTACTGATCTGGACGAGATTAATGAAGATTGACGCCAGAGACAGTGTTCCATCTTGTTCCCCTCTGTCCCTTCTCCTGTCAAACGAAAGATTTCAACACAACATTTTCCCAACCCGAGCTCGTCTCCTCTGTTCCCTTCCCCTATGTTCCCTTGATCTGGACGAAGATTGACGCCAGATACAGTGTTCATCATTGTTCCCTGCTGTCCCTTTTGTTGTGAAGCGAAGATCAGATCACCTTCACCGAAATCATTTGTGCCGAGCAGTCTCCATTGTTTCGGTTTGCAGGAAGCACAACAGTGCTGGGAACTTGTTTCTGAAATCTTGATTTTTTAATGGAAATTGTCTGTTGAAGAAATTATGTAGTTGCCATTTTGGGTTTTGAGTACTGATTTGGAGATTTTGTATCCAATTTATGGATCAATTTTGTTTTTTATTTATCTCCTGTGGGGCTCTTTTTGTTGTTAATCTGCCATTCAAACTTCTTGTGTTTTCCTTACACCTTGTTGATCAGTTTTCTTGGTAGTGTTGGCGGATTTCAAGATTTCGGTAAACTGTCTTCTTGTGTGTAGTTTTATCTGTTGGTGATCTTGATTTCTTGAGAGAATTGTACTTTATGTTCCCTTGATCTGGACGAAGATTGACGCCAGATACAGTGTTCATCATTGTTCCCTGCTGTCCCTTTTGTTGTGAAGCGAAGATCAGATCACCTTCACCGAAATCATTTGTGCCGAGCAGTCTCCATTGTTTCGGTTTGCAGGAAGCACAACAGTGCTGGGAACTTGTTTCTGAAATCTTGATTTTTTAATGGAAATTGTCTGTTGAAGAAATTATGTAGTTGCCATTTTGGGTTTTGAGTACTGATTTGGAGATTTTGTATCCAATTTATGGATCAATTTTGTTTTTTATTTATCTCCTGTGGGGCTCTTTTTGTTGTTAATCTGCCATTCAAACTTCTTGTGTTTTCCTTACACCTTGTTGATCAGTTTTCTTGGTAGTGTTGGCGGATTTCAAGATTTCGGTAAACTGTCTTCTTGTGTGTAGTTTTATCTGTTGGTGATCTTGATTTCTTGAGAGAATTGTACTTTAGGTTTCGGGGAAGCAAGATGATGAGGTTTTTTTTCGAGTATGATCGCAATTTTAATTTTATTTCAGATAATTTTTTATCTGATATTGTACCTCGCTTAGCTAATCAAGGATCACAACGGCGTCTTTATGTATGAATTTTGTACGAGATGGAATTGCAAATAATTTGATGGGATAATAAAAAATATTTTATATAAAATATTATTTATTTCATGACGTAATAGGAGTAATTAATTCTACAATATTTAAATTTAAAACCATCAATATTAATATATATATTTTTTAAATTATTTTATAACCTCAATTTGAAAAGCATTCTTAACCAAACACATTAAACTACTTTTTCTTCAACCTCAATTTCAACCACAATTTTAACCAAACATCTATTTTTTCAAACCAACCTCAACTAAAAGTACTTTTTATAAAACAACTTTTTTCAAATCACAACCACAACAGCTACCGCAATACCAAACACACTCTATTTGTCTCTGATATGGATTTCCTTGAATTAAAACAGTGTCTAATGTCTAATGAGGTAGGATTGTCATCAAATAAATGTCTTATTACTTTTGTTGTGATCCAACTCAATAATTGACCTAGAAAATAACTTAGATTATTAAATCATGAGGTCATTGAATTAATTCAGGTCAATTATATTTATTAAAATGATGTCTTTGTTCTTTTCTTTAAAAAAATTAATTAATATTAATTTGATTAGAGTTAAACTAAACTTGATTATGTCAATTAAATCACTAAAAGTTTAATTGGTAAACTGCATGAAAGTCTTTTCCCGATGCAACTTGAATCCAGACATAAATTAGGTTCTGGATAACAGATTTCCTAAATCAATCCATCTAAGTTGGGCCAAATTTAACGTCTGTGCTTGCTACTTTATCTTGCTTTCTCTCACAGTACTTTGGATGCTAATCTATTTTCTTTGTTCTTTGGAAAAGATCACAAGCAGCAACACCTGCTCTTTCACATAAAAGGAAGGGCACAGTTATGATCTGGGGAGGTAAAAGAAAGCATAAACTTCCAAATGATACATGCCATTGCCATGCTATATATGTTCCCAATGAATTTCCCACTATGGATTTCGTAATTTTTCCAATGCATACACTAAATTAGAAAGTAGAATTGACATTTCCTTCATTCTGTTTATTGCAACTGGCAAGTTGGAAGACTGCAAATGGGCATAGTGGATGGACCACTCTAGGCATATCTCATTCAAATCTTCCAATCCTTTCTTGCTCTAGTGTATTAGTTCCTGAGATCAAGACAAATTTATTGTGTATATACCAAGGGCATGCAAATGTTTATAATCACAGCAATCAGAGCAATGGTAGATACAGATAAAGACTAAAAACTAGCTAACATGAGATTGTCAAATATCGTGTAATGAGTTTTCCTTCAAGAGGCTCTATCTCTAACACGCAAAGGCTTACAGATAAAGACTAAAAACTAGCTAACATGAGATTGTCAAATATCGTGTAATGAGTTTTCCTTCAAGAGGCTCTATCTCTAACACGCAAAGGCTTCTTATAAGACTGCAGCATGAGAGAAGAACAAACCACGCTAAGTGATGAAGCAGCCATACAAGCACCAGCAAGCCAAGGTGGCAACCGAATTCCAGTGAATGGGTATAGGATACCAGCAGCAATAGGCATGCCGAGTATGTTATAGCCAAGAGCCCATACGTAGTTTAGCCGTATCCGGGACATGGTTTTTCTTGATAAATCGATGGCTGTAACTACGTCTTCTAAGTTGCTTTTGATGAGAACTATATCAGCAGCTTCTATGGCCACATCAGTGCCTGCACCAATTGCCATCCCAACATCAGCTGCAACTAGAGCTGGCGAGTCGTTTATTCCATCTCCCACCATTGCTACAGTTATTCCTTTTCCCTGCATTCAGTTTACAAATTTATGCAATTTGAACACTAGTAAGAAATCAGTTCACACCCAACCCAACCCTATTGCTGTTCAATCAAAATGCTAAAGAATGACTAAAAAACAGAACCGCTCAGACTCCTTTTAAAATTACATTAGCTGCCAATTCTGGAAGTTAAAACTCAAAAAAGTTTCATGTCATCGTCTTGCCCTGGGACTCATCTAGGATTTCATCCAATGTAAACTGTTTAACATTTTTTTTCATACCATAATACCTTCAATATATAAAGGGATGGGCATTTGCATGTTTCCTTGAATGTCACCATCCTCATAAGATTAGTAAAGGTTAATCATTATTCAAAGCTCCAATTCATTAACATATAACAGCAAGTCACAAATTTTTATTTGCCTACTTCTCTGTTTATTTTCTTGCATTGGAAAGTAAGCATACCTGTAAATCTTTAATCCTGTCAGCCTTTCCTAATGGATCTGTTTCAGCAAACACCTTCTCAATCCCAACCTCCTTAGCAATGGCACTTGCTGTAGCCCAGTTATCACCAGTCACCATGATGCTTGAGATGCCCATGGAACGAAGAAAAGATATGACACACTCAGCCTCTGGCTTCACTGGATCAGTCACAGCAAAAGCTCCAGCAACCCCTCCGTCTATGGCTACTAGCACACACGTTCTAGCTAATTGCTCATGTTCTCGAATGTAGTTCTCAACCTCAGAACCAACTGAGACATTACACGCCTGCATGAGCCTCCTGTTCCCAACCAAAACATTTCTGTCACCCACTTTTCCACTCACCCCAGCTCCAGTGTGCACTTCAAAGTCCTTAACCTCTGCAATATATTCTGCATTAGGAGCAATCTTCTGGCGCAGCCTCTTAGCATGCTTCACCACAGCTTTTGCTATTGGATGTTCACTATTTGCCTGAGGATATGGATGGGGAAATAAAAATAAGCTATCTTCCCCAACATGTTATGAGTATGATTTCAGTATCTAATATATCAATGATTGTTCAAGAAAACAATAACAATCATATTTCATAATACTTCAGAAATGGAAACTAATCTTATTTTTCAGACAGCACTATTCCTTCCCACCCCATGGTAAACCAAGCTGTTTATTAAAGTGGCCTCTCGAACCTTTTTTTTATGAAAATCAAGATGTATCTAAATCCTATAGTTTTGATATCAGAACAATGCTCGAGATGTAGATGCCCACCTCTGCAGCAGTAACCATGTCACAAAATTCCTCCATTGAGAAACTGGAAAAGAGCACAGCACTAACTACCTCTGGTTTTCCAACTGTTAATGTCCCTGTCTTGTCAAAGACAACCGTTTTCACCTGGAGGACAGTAACAGCATGATCAGTTACAAGAGATATTGAAGTTCGGCAATTGACTTTGTCCCTAGTGAATATGAAATGTATTTGTGAAATCTACTCTTGCCTAATGTAAAAAATGGCCAAGAAATTGCTTCATGGGAAACAAATCTACCACGGATAAGGCTTGCTAAGTTCTCATAACAGCAAAGGAGCCCATGCATTAAACCCAATTTCTGACAACAGAGATGAAGGTTTATCAGAAAAGTTGCCTTACCTTGTGTGCCTTTTGAAGTGCATTTCCGCCTTTGATGAGCACACCTTGAGAAGCACCCTTTCCAGTGGCAACCATGACTGCTGTTGGTGTTGCCAGACCTAGAGCACACGGGCAAGCAACTACCAGTACTGAAATACCAAACTGCAGTGCAAGCTCAAATCCGTCCATTGCTTTGGGTATCCAATGTTTTGGGTAAAGACCAGCTTCTCCAGGTATAAACCATCCCAGCCATGTAATAAATGCTGCAATAACAACCTGAAATGGCATTTCCAAGATACATAAAAATTGGAATGTTCTGCATTCCCAGTCATCCCATATAATTAAAAAAAAAAAACAGTATTGAAACATGTGCAAGAGTGAAAAGATCAGAAAGTGCCTTGCCCTCACAATTATTATATGTACAAATGGATGCCTTATATCATGAAAGTACAAGCCCTTGGAAAGAAAAGAATATAAAGAGAGAACTAGATGAAAACACACACAAAAGGAAGGAGGGAGAGGGAGAGAACTCTTCAAGAAAATCAATTAAGCCTCAGAAAAAGACAGATAGAGAGACAGAGAGAAACTCGCTTCATTTTCTAGAATGATGCATCTCCCTCCTAGTCAGACAGCAAAGTCTATTATTTTTAATTTACTTAGATTTTTACTGATTCAAGCAATAGCAAACTTTTTTGTAAAGCATGTGGAGTGTGTCATCTCATAAAAGACCTGATAACCAAACATTAATTAGGATATCAAACGAAGGATATAATGAACTCACTGTAGGAACAAAAATCTTGGAGATTCGGTCAGCTAGTTTCTGAACAGGGGCCCTGGAAAGCTGAGCAGCTTCAACAAGTTGAACAATTTGGGAAAGTGCAGTTTCTGATCCAACATGAGTAGCCCTGACCAGTAAGCACCCATTCTCATTCATGGTCCCGCCAATCACCTGTTAACAATTGAAACAGAAATTCCTGGCTGAGCCTTCTGAATTGTACAAATGCTGCATATAAAATCTATGTGAACAACAGATGAATTGCAGTGTTATACCTTGTCTCCAGGTCTTTTAGCAATGGGCCTTGCCTCCCCTGTGATCATACTCTCATTCACATAGCTTTGACCATCTATAACAATCCCATCAACAGGGACCTTTTCCCCTGGAACAATCTTAATCATGTCATTCCTTTGTATCAGTTCAGTACTAATGTCCATCTCTGAGACAACATTTCCATCACTGTCTACTGTTACCAAATGAGCTGTATCAGGAGCGAGTTCAGTCAGCTTTGCTAAAGCATCTGAAGTCTTGCCTTTAGCCACAACCTCCAAATATTTTCCCAAAAGAATAAACGATATCAACATGGCACTAGTCTCAAAGAAATCTTGCCCTTCAAATGTATCTGACATTATAGCTTTTATCACCATGTATACAGAATAGAAGTAAGCTGCATTAGTGCCTAGTGCAACTAAAACATCCATGTTAGCAGATTTCCGCCTCAAAGCATGGTATGATCCCACATAAAACCTGAAAATAACATCAATAGTAAAGATTTTAACAGTCTGAATTTCACTTATCAAAGACAGAAAATGTAGAAGTAAAAATAAAATTGATGAACATAAAAGTAATGCTTATTTCAGTACCTTCGGCCAACAATGAACTGCACTGGTGTACAAAGGATCAACCTGAGAAGCATCCCAACTGTGAGCATGTTGTGAATCCTGTATTCTAACCAGTTACCATAAGGATGAAGCATTGGGAGTACCATGGAGAATACAAGTACTGGAACAGAGAAAAGGCAACACAACAAAAATTGGTTTCTATACATCCGAACTTCTTGTAGTTGCTCTGTTTCTCTTCGTCTTGGAGGAACATATAATTCTGCGTGGTAAATGTTGGGACTAGATGATGCATCTCCAATGCGCTGTATAATAGATCTTGGGCCAATGAGATCTGGATCATAGCAAACAGTTACCTTATGTTCAGCTAAGTCCACTTCAACATGATTCACACCTGGTGTGGACTCAAGACAGGATTGGATCATGTTACCATCTTCTGCAAAATTAAATCCTTCAACTTTAAGGTGCACCTTGTTCATGTCATTCCCAGAACTGATGAGCTCAGCTCCAAAGCCAGCATCTTGTACTGCTTCAAGAATGCCGTCTGTATCAATGAGGTTTGGGTCAAAGTGGACCTTTGCTTCTTCAAGAGCTAGACCCACCACTGCTTTTTTAACTCCATCAGCCATTAGAAGGACACGTTCAACAGACTCAGAGCAGCTGGTGCACATCATTCCTTTAATCCTAAGCCGGCATACTTCTATATCATGCTCTGGAAATTCATCAACAGGAAATCCAGCATCTTCTATAGTTTCCTTGATTTTATTAACCTAAAGACATTAAAAAAAATCATAAAATTGCTACTCATCAACAGGAGAAAAATACCATACAAATTAGTACCAACAAAAAATTCAAACTAGCTATCTCAAATCCGAAATCAAACAAATATCACAGAGTCCACCACATGTGCCTTTTCATCCACATTTGACAAGTATAAATAATCGAAACAAAACAACTCTAAAACATACATAAACATACTTATTCTAACAGGACAAAAGAAATATGACTAACAATAAGCTTATACAAGTTTTCCAAGCTGACTTACATCAACAAGCTCAGGTACATAAGTGATAGCAGCACGGCCATCAAGGGGCGATATTACAGCACTTTCAACCCCATGAACCTCTCCCAACATAGATTCTATAGACGTCGAGCACGATGTGCACTTGATTTCCCCTATTTTGAACTTAACAGTTCTGACCTTCTTATCTCCTTTATCAGGGAAGACAGTAATTGCAACATCCTCCGACGGCTTCAGCAAAGGTGCCTTCAGATCATCATCTGCTTTCCCATTGATTTTCATTTCACCATCCGAGCCCATATCTGCTAAATCAGAAAAATAAAAACACTAATTTAGCACTGTTTAATCCAAATTAAAAAAAATCAATCAATCAACCCCCATGATTGAAACTTTAACAGAATCACAAATACAAAAAAAATATTTCTAATTTACCAAAATAAATCCATAACTTATTGAAATCGAACCATTTCAACACAAAGAATATTAAAAAAAATCAAGTTCTCCAAGTCAACAGAAAGGCGGGGAAGGAGAGGAAAAGGTCCTTACTTTATTGAAGAAATCGATCGTTCTCAAAGGGGGAATTTAGGGATTACGATTTGATGATTAGGGTTGTGTTGATTTTGATTGAGATGAGATACAAGTGTAAAACGTCGGCAGGAGGCGGGAGAGAGAGAGAGGGTTGCGTTGCGCGAGAAAGTTCTGTGCTTTGGGGGTTTGTGGGTTTTTTAAGGTTTTTGAATTTTTGAAATCTTAACGGTTTATATATAGCCTTCCCACCCGGTCTAGACTGATCCCCTTGGCACTGTATAATTGGTGGATGGACTGCAAGTGGAGAAAATGGTTTTCCCTTGTGTTTTTGAGAGCATTGCTTATAAAAGTTGACAACTAAATCCCTCATCTTTTTTATTTTTAAACTTTGGTACATTGAACAATTCAACTATGGTTTTGAAATCATCTCATGTAATCTCACCATCACCACCACCATTATCATCCTTCGTTAATCACAAATTACCTTTATCAGCAACATTATTTGCTCTCATCAACATTATAATTATTAAACTCAGTTCAATAGAATAACTTGCTGTTAAATTTGAAAAGAAACTTGATCATATCAACATCAATTAGTTATTTTAAAAAAATAGAATAATGATGACTTGATAATAAATTTTTAATAAGTTTGACTTGATAGTTCACAAGTTTACCCAACATTTAATCTGAATTAAAAAAATATGTTTATATACTCGGTGGGTGTGGATTTAATTTGGTTTGCTCTATTTTTACTCAATTTAGCTATTTAGACCAGCTTGAATAAGTTTTGAGCCTTGTAAGAAAAAAAAAACAAAGAAAGAAAAGGTGGAAAAAATAAATTGGAATAATTCCATACACAAAGTAATGAAAAAGGCACCATTTCCTGTCCTTAAATTGTTTTTACATATTAATATAAAAATATATATTATTTTTAATTAAAAAATACTTTAAAAAATATTTTGCGATATCAATAGCACTAAAATTACAAACACTACATGTGATAAAGCCATCAAAAGTATAGAATGATTAAATATTGCATGTCATCTTTTCTTCTTGTCACATGGCAAGGCTTACAAAATGAATCCAAGAGCTTTCATGCAAAAAACAAATCATGTTTCAGAACGGGGAATCCTTCTATGTTTAGGTCAATAAATATGAGGAGAAAAAAGAGTATGTTAAGCAGAAAGATGGTGTGAGGAGGAGAAAAAAATGTGAAAAGAAGGGAGCGTGAGCAAAGTAATAGCAATATGGCTACGCGACATTGCGTGAGTTGTTCTGCAATTTTAAATGGAGTTCTGTGTTTTTTTTTTTTTAATTGTGAAAGAATTATTTACATGATGATAATATGAGGTATTTATATATTTTAGTTAAATTAGTTTATTCATAATGGTCACAAGTTCAAGTTTTCTTATGACCATTGAAAATTTACATGGTCGTTAATTTCAGGACTTATAAAAATAGTTGAAATGCGCACAAACTGACCCGAATATCTATATTAATAAAAAAAAAAACTTTGTATATTTTGCGAGGAATTGGGGATTTTATGAGGCATTAGTAGGGAAGAGCATCGGTTCAAACGGTTTGGTTTGGATTAAAAGATCCAACCAAATTCAATAAAAAGAACCGAACTAATTGGTTTGAATTTATTAAAACATAATAAATCTAATTTGAATTAATAGATGTTTAGTTGGGTTATTTTTAACAGACCTTGATCTAATAGATTTTAGTTTACAGCAAGCTTTGAATTTACAATGAATTTCTTTAGTTTATTTTAAAAAAAATACCAAACCAATTTTTTTAAAAAAATTTAAAACCAAAATTATTCAATTTTTTTTTTTAAATCATTCGATATAGTTTATCTCAAATCAGTTTTTACAGATATTTTGGATAATCAGAAAGTATGCTCACCTTCACGTATTGGACACCCAAAACTAATCTTTCATTACCCAAAGATTAATCGAGACAAATCACATGAACATGCTCAAAGTAAGTCTGGCTCTCATTACTAGCTAGATGTTCTTCCAAATCCAGATCAAGGGAGTCTTGATTGAGGACCACTTCATCATCGTCCTGGATGGTCCTCTGTATATATCTCTTTGTTCTTAGGCCATGCTTATTTTGGATTCTTGCACCTTGTCAATCTCCACTACGAAGAAACAATGATCAAACCTTGAAAAGCACTGAGACATGGCGAGCACTCTGTCAGAGTCTCCACTACGAAGTAGCAGTGGATCAAACCTTACAAAGCTTGTGCGCTCAGCCCTGCAAAGATGCATAATGTTCCTGGAATCTGATCAGAATTGCTTTGTGATGGCCAAATTTACGAATCCAAGGAGTGCAAGGTCAAATCGTTCCAATCTTTTTGGTGCCCTGTAAGATCCTGATGTCTACTATTCAGAGCTTTTGCTTTGGCAAGCCTGACAGTGGCACACCATACAATGTGCATGTCAAGATCAACAAAGAAGTGGGGTAACTATTTTAAGATTTTTTTTTTTTGAAAAATGATTTGATAAAAGTTTTGAAGAATAATATAAGTAAGAAATAGTAACCATTTAATGCTTAGTTAAAATCAATATGCAAGTCTTATGCAAATTAACTAAAAAAATAAGATTCAATATAATAGTTAAGAAAGAATGAAGAGATAAGACGAAGTGATATAAAAAACAAAAGAAAAAAATAATAGGTTACCGTGGCTTTGTTTTTCTCGACGAGATAATTCTAATTATATATTGAAAAACTATCAAGCGAGGTTGTAATTAACCCTAAATTAACCCTGAACAAAATATTTAACCAATTATAATCTTATTTGGTGATCTTTCAATATGTGGTTAAAATCATCTCGCAAAAAATCTTTCTAATAATATCAAGCGTGTTGAAAATAAAACACCGGTGTGTTTTCAGTGACTCATTTTTTCTTTTATTTTTTTCTTCTCTCGTTCTCTCTCTTATCACGATAGTTTATCTCTTCTATCTTTCTTGACCATTAGATAATGAATCTATCTCTTGGCCATTAAATATTATAAAAGCTTTGGTTGACTTTTATATATATTAATTAAGTTGAATGAGATATATATTTTAAAATAACTGTTATTTTTAATAATAATCGTGTTTAAACTGTGTTATTTTTATAATATTTTTTTTACTTGTTTTATTTTCTCAAAACTTTTAACTAAATGTGTAAGAAATTTTTTTTTTTTAAAAAAAACCCATTTTATAGTCTCCCACCAGTGGTGACGTGAGATAATATATATATATATATTAGTCAAATAAATCAACAATGTTTCATTTAGATTCTTATAAATTATAATTTTTGGATTGGACCCTCTCACTATAATCTTCATCAAGTCCATATCATTGAATTCAAACTTAATTGTAAGTTTTGAAATACGACTGATCATGTTATTTTTTAATAACATCAAAGAATCCAAGTCCATAATTTTTATAATATTGTTGGATTCTTTAAAATTAAACTATTTTTCTCATTAAAATCTAGTGTGCAATAATAAATGCTAGTTACAATAACTTTTAATATGATAATATTAATAACATTGTAATTCTTATGATTTTATTTATTTATTTCAAGAGTTTATTTTTAGTTAAAATGGTGGATCGATGTAGATATAATCTTAGCTGCTTAAGCTCAATATAAATATAATAAGGTTACGTTTCTTTTATTTTTTAATACATATTCTTATCAGTTTCATATACATGACCCAATGTTCCTAATGAAATATCTGCCTTTTCTCATTACTTTTTATATTTTTTCCTTTCCAATTCTCGTAATTGTGATCATATTTCATTAATTATAGTTTTTATACCCTTAAAATCACTCAAAAAGAATTCAAAAGATGGCCACCTTTTGCATTATTTAACAACAAAGGATACCACTGTGGAACTTCTGAAGATTTTGAGGGCTGATGTTATAGATTTCTAAAGTATAAGGGGCATAGTGAAACATTGCAAAATCATTCACGCACATTGATCCAAGCGACCGTTCAAGGCATATTTTCCCTTGAATTTATCAAATTCAAGTTTTGGATTTAGCTGGCTTTTGTTTTTAAATGTTTCTTAAAAGTATGTTTATTTTAAAAAAAATATTAAATTGATATTTTTTTTATTTTAATATATTAATGCTAAAAATAAAAATAAAATCTAAAAATAATTCATTTTAATATATTTTTCAAAAAAAAATAACCCTTGAAAAGCACTTGTGACATGCTACCAAGGTAATATTTGTTTTTACAGTGACACCGTACTTTTAAAATAAATAATTGTTTTTATTTTAAATTAATTTTTTTTTTGTGTTTTTATTATTTTAATATTAAATTTTAATATATTTTTAAATAAAATTCATTTTAAAAAATAACTATTAACTCTCGACACATAAAAAAAAACACTTCCACGAATCAAGATGATGGAATGGGAAAGCCAGCTATAGCATTTGTTGTGTTAGGCATTCAATTGGCTGAAAATTCGTGTTGTCTCATCACATTGATACAAAAATAAATAAATAAAAATACTATGCATGACCAAAAAATATTGATTAAGATGAGACCAAATGCATACAAGACAAGAGATCATCATAAACATCTGCAAAATTGTCTTTATGTTTTTTCTTGTTTTCTTCAACTGAGTAATCATCAAATAAGAGACATTACAAAGGACAAATCATGAAGAAGCTAATCTCTCTCTCTCTCTCTCTCTATATATATATATATATATATATATATATATATATATAACTACTATAAAATTATACTAACTTGCAAGATTAATGTATAGGCACAACGCTATTTTTTACATAAAAATATAAACACTAAGTCAACACAATCCAAAATAAATATACCAGGTCAATGATTCTACGAAAAAAAAAAGGTCAATATTCATGCCTTCTAAAAATATAATTACTAAGTCGGCAATCATGGATTTTTTATATAAAAATAAAATAAAAAATACAATTATTAAATCCAGGTTGAGTTGATATGATAAATTTGTGATTTAAAATCAGTTTAAACTGAGTTTTAAAATTAAATTTAAAAAAATATTAACATGATCAAAATCTATTAATTTAATCAGATTTTAATGATATGGTTAATCTTTTATTATATATTTTTTAATTTATTTTTTTTGGGTGAAAAAAAAAGAAAAGGAGGCCACGATGTGAAATAAATAAATAATAGTAAATAATAATTATTATTTATTCATGGTAAACAGCAATAAATAATAATAATAAAAATATCGGACTCGGGAAGGGGGGCGTCAAGCTCTCAAGCATTGATTTTACGATGGATGGATGAATAGCTGGTGGCAGGATAATGCACATCGATGAACTGAAGGAGAAAAGGTTTCTTCCTTTTGTCCTCAATCCTTCCTTTATACCTTTGAATTTGTTTTTGTTTTTTTTGTAATTTTTTAAGTTTAGGATTAGGATCTAAATTTTGCAACGGATAAGAGAGAGGGGGAAGTAGATGCAAGGCTGCTGTGGTTTTGTAATTTGTGTGTGGCTGAATTATGTTTTTTTTTTATACATGGTGGGTGAATTAAATCATTTTTTTTTAATTTTTATTTAGTTTTGATTCAGTTCAGTTTACTCGGTTGTAAATGCTAGAAGCCACGTAAATTAAATAAAACAAAATTTGTTTTTAAATTTTTAAACCAGTTTTTTCTATGTTTTTTTTATTAATTTAGGTATTTTGGGTTTTTTTAGTTTCTTTAGGCGCTTGGTTTTTTTTCTTACCCCTCGGAAAAGAGGTAATGTTAATATGCTTTTCGAAGAACGTGAGCTTTTCAAAGAATTTTTTAAAATATTTTTTATTTAAAAATAAATTAAAATAATAAATATTTTTTATTTTTTTAAAATTAATTTTGATGTTAGTAAATCAAAAGAATTCAAAAATATAAAAAATTAATTCTAAATAATTCAATTTTTTTAGGAAATTGCACCTAAAAGGCAGACAAAAAGTAGAAGGAAAAAGTACATTTTGGTCCTTTTAATTTTGACATGGTCAAATAAGGTGCTTCTTGCTTGATGACGCTGTAAGTAACTGATACACCTGTCACTGGGGTGTTTTACCCCTTCATTTCTCCTTCTCCGAAAAAAAATCCCCAAATTAATTTTCTTCAATTGGGGATTTCTTTTTCCTCCACCACAATGAGTAAAAACGACGACGTTTCCTTCACTTCATCTTCTCTCAGAACCCCCCCCTTTTCCTTCACCACCAAACTAAACCCTCTCTCCCTCTCTTCTCTCAACTCGCCAAAACCAAACTCACCTTCACCAGCTTCCTCGACTCACTCCTAACCCGCCCGTCAACTCGGACTCCCAACTCAACCCCCCTCTGCTCCGCCTCACTCTCCCTTTCTCACTCCTCCTGCTCAGACCCCAAACCCCTGCCGATCCTTGGCTCCGCGTCGCTGTCGCTGAGTCAGTCCCAACTCGGTGAGTCGAATCAACTCGACTCGGTGGTTTCCGCCCAGCAGAAGAGTGGTGGGGCGAGTGGGGTTCATGGGTCGGGTAGGAACGATGAGGAGAGGGTGTTGATCAGTGAAGTGCTGGTGAAGAATAAAGATGGGGAGGAACTGGAGAGGAAGGATTTAGAAGGTGAGGCTTTAGCGGCGTTAAAAGCTTGCCGTGCTAACTCGGCTCTTACCGTTCGTGAAGTTCAAGAGGATGTGCATAGGATTATCAGTAGTGGATATTTTTCCTCCTGTATGCCTGTTGCTGTTGACACTCGTGATGGGATTCAGTTGGTTTTTCAGGTATGTGGGACCCACCATACTTCGCCTTGCTGCGCGAAAGCTGGCCTGAGAATACCCTGTGTTATAGTGTTGTTTGGTTATAATTGGGATGTTATTGTGCTTATAGAAAGTACAAGTCTTTGAGTATTGTGGTTTGCATTGGTGCATTGCTTCAGGGTGAGGATATTTGATTGAGAGCAGACATGTCAGTGGTTTTATTCAAGTGTTGTTTTTGTAGGCATCGCAGTGTTATGGGTTGAATTAATGACTAATGTTGCTTTCTTGTGGCATAAGGTAGAACCGAACCAGGAGTTTCATGGTCTAGTATGTGAAGGAGCTAGTGTTCTTCCGACAAAGTTTATACAGGATGCTTTTCGTGGCGGTTATGGTAGGTGGTATTTGGCATTGCAAATATAGAGATTTAATAATGTATGTTGTCTGTAGAGCTGCCCCTTTTTATCTCTTCCCCTCCCCCATCTCGTTCTTTCATAATTTTGAAAATTGTTTGGTCCTTATATTGTTTGCACGTTTTTCATAAATGTATAATGTCTCAATCTAAGCGGATGCTAAGTATAGACCGTCTTTTTTTAGTTATGGTATAATTTGAATGTACAGTAATTGTTTGGTATCTATCCATGCGTATGGTTATGAGTGTTGTCATGCTTCATGTGAACTGTTATAATAGGATACTTTCATTGATTTTATTTTTGGCGTCAAGCTGTGCAGGAAAAGTGGTAAATATTAAGCATTTGGATGAAGTAATAAATTCCATCAATGGCTGGTACATGGAGCGTGGCCTTTTTGGCATGGTTTGTGCTTCATCTTTCATGATATTATTTTCATGTCACATTTTGGCTAATGTGGGATTGGACTGTTAAGTTCTCCATGGTTTCGTATTACAACTTTAAATTAACTAACATCTTCATTTACATTATTATAGGTTTCAAATGCTGAGATTCTCTCTGGGGGTATTATAAGGTTACAAGTTGCAGAGGCAGAGGTGAACGACATTTCCATATGTTTTCTTGACCGAAAAACGTAAGAGATTTCTTTCAATTTGTCGCACAATCTCATCTGCACTCCCACACACCCTGACATGGAGACAGAGAGACTCATGACTAGCATGTGTTTTATTGCTCTTCAGTGGTGAACCAACCAAAGGGAAGACAAAGCCTGAAAGCGATACTTAGGCAACTTACAACCAAAAAGGGACAGGTAATTCTGGAACAGCTTTTTTTGGGTACTCTCACACTATATGTCCTCAAGACCCCATGTATATATAGTGCTGATTTCTGGCTGAAAAGGGTGCTTCAGCATTTTTCTGCTTTGAGAGTCTCTTTTAGTTTCTGTATTTTCTAGCATTTGTTTGTTTTTTTTGTTCTGTGGTATATGAAAGATAAAGTCCTCTTTTCATAAAAAAAGAACTCTTTAACTCTATTTCACCTTACTTCCTTTTTTTCCTACAAGTATCTTTACTCAAATTGCCATTTGTGGAAATTAAACGTGAGCTAGTGCTTAACATATTCACTGACAAATGTTTTTCTATTTGAAATGGCTCCTTTGTAGGTCTACAGTATGCTTCAAGGGAAAAGAGATGTGGATACTGTGTTAACTATGGGAATCATGGAAGATGTTAGCTTTATTCCCCAACCTGCTGGAGGTGAAAAAAGATGTTTTTTCATTTTAAATAGTCTAATAAAATATCATACTTAGAGAAATGCTAACTGAAATATACATCTATGAACATACATGTGCCCACACTCCGCACATGCACATTGCATACTGTGGATTGTTGCGGTAACATTGAAATCATTCTTAGAGAATCATGGGTAGAATCTGCTTGAGAGTACAATTGAATAAATCTGGTTTTGTGTGACTTGATATCAATTGGTGTGTCAAGCAAAACACAGAAGATTTGATGTTCTGTAGATTATACCTTTTGACATGGTCTATACTTTTTGCTAGTGATTCAGTGTCTCTTCTGTGCTATACATATTTTCAGAATAATCATTTATGTTAAGCATAATTGAATTGAGGTGCTAGTGGGCACACATAAACCTCAGCTGTTCTATCCCAATCAATGAATTTTGAAACTTTATTTGTGCTCTCTCTTTGTTTTAGATACTGGCAAAGTTGATTTGATAATGAATGTTGTTGAACGTCCAAATGGAGGTTTCTCCGCTGGCGGTGGGATATCAAGTGGGTGAGTGGTATTAACTTAGAGGGCACTGATACCATGCTTTTCCACCTAATTTACATGTATATTATTGTATCTTTGGTGGATTGGAAACATCATACACTGATTAATTTGCAATTTCTAGGATCACAAGTGGCCCTCTATCAGGACTTATTGGAAGGTAAGTTTAAAGAATACACGATGTGGTTGGTTTAGTTTTCTCTCAAATATGCTCGTTAATTCTTAATTATTGGCTGTCATTATGTGGAAACTTGCGAGGAATGCTGTTTTACCTCACAGTTGCTTTTATTTCTGTTGCAGCTTTGCATATTCCCATAGAAATGTTTTTGGACGAAACCAGAAACTTAATATTTCCCTTGAGAGAGGCCAAATTGACTCGATCTTTCGCGTAAACTACACAGACCCATGGATTGAAGGGGATGACAAACGGACTTCTAGAACAATTATGGTTCAGGTCATTTTTATTATGTAGCTTCTAGTTACAATTACTTCTCGGTGATAGTGTAAAAGTGCTCATTGTTGGGCGAACTGATTCTTACTGCACCAGAATTCAAGAACCCCTGGGAATCTTGTTCACAGTAACCAACCTGGCAATAGTAGCCTGACCATTGGCAGAGTTACAGCAGGTTTAGAATTTAGCAGACCACTCAGGCCAAAGTGGAGTGGAACAGGCGGACTTATATTTCAGGTACTTGATTATTGAAACTTGGTAGCATTAATGAGTAAGTGAAATTCTGTACCTGGCTTTCCGTAGCTTTCGCTCAATAATAATGATGTTGTGAATTTAATGTCTTCATATGTTCATAGATTAGTCACCTGTTTCTTGTTATTTTATATTTTCCATGCCCATAATTATTTGGATGCTTGTTCCATTATATAATGTTTTAACCAGTGATTCAAAATAATTTAAGGAATTTTGATATCTCTATGGTGCACCGGGGCTGTATGGGAACATATGCAATACCTATTCTGGTTCCTTACGATGATTTTGAAAGTTTTATTCCCTTTGATAGATAACCATTTGGCATAAGCTGTATTACCTACTTTCATTTATTGGTCTTGATATCTCAGCATGCTGGTGTTCGTGATGAAAATGGCAATCCTATTATTAAGGACCATTACAGCAGCCCGCTTACTGCAAGGTAGACATCTTTGGTTTAAAACGTTACGATGTTTGGCTGCAATGGTTTATTGGTTATCAATTGTGAATATTGCCTGGTTTATTGGTTATCAATTGTGAATATTACCTTGTGATTTACTGTTCTGTTTACATTTGTGTCATGCAGCGGCAAGACTCATGATGATATGTTGCTTGCCAAATTTGAAAGTGTATATACAGGTTCTGGTGATCATGGCTCTTCAATGGTTAGTCATCTATAACTAAGCAGGGATTCCTTATCCTGGCATTTTATTATGATATGCTTATTAAACACTGAAAAGAAAGAAAAAAGAAGGAAAAGTTTTCAGTTTTGGCTCTTACTGTTTTATGGATTAGCATTTTTGTCGGTGCAGTTTGTGTTTAACATGGAACAAGGACTACCTCTTTGGCCTGAGTGGCTGTTTTTCAACAGAGTTAATGCTCGTGCTAGAAAGGGTGCACAAATTGGTCCTGCTTTGTGTCTTCTGAGGTATGGTGTTTACTTTTTTTTTTTGTCTGTGAGCAGGCCTGTAAAGTAAGCTTAAATGACCTTTCTTGGGGATAAAGGATGAAAGCTTCAGATGATAAACAATAGCATTTGTTGGAAAGCCTTAAAAGCTTTGTACCAAGTTGCTGGCTATTCAATCTGGAAAATTTTACGTTTTTATATATTAGGGAAAATTACAAAATTATTTAAAGCTTTATAGCAAGTCAGTGCATGCTATCCACAATGTTAAAGTCCACTATGCTTCTGTATCATAGGACATCTTTTTCTTGGATCCCTGCCTGTATTCTTATTTACTTCAAAGATGATGCAAATAATAATCGGGTACTGCTGGCTGACTTGCTTCTTTTCTTTTTATTTCCAGTTTGTCTGGCGGTCATGTGGTGGGTAATTTTTCTCCTCATGAAGCATTTGCCATTGGTGGAACAAACAGTGTGAGAGGATATGAAGAAGGGGCTGTGAGCTCTGGTAGATCATATGTAATTGGCTCTGGTGAAATTTCTTTCCCTATGGTAGGTGATTGCGGGCAACTTTTCTGTTTTGGTCTCTGAACATTGCGCCACTGGCAGTTTTATACATGCGTTTATTTTAAATGTAATGAGGTCCACTTTGATGACTTTTGTGCATGCTTGACACCAAATGCCAACATAATCCAAATGTTAAGGGGAAGCTTACTAATTTGTCTTTTGCTTTTCTTTCTTTTGCAGTTGGGACCAGTGGAAGGAGTTATTTTTGTTGACTATGGAACAGATCTCGGATCTGGACCCACAGTGCCTGGTATGTTTTTTGTGATTTCTTGATCCAGTATTTAGAATGGTGGTTCTGTCTGTATAGATGATGTTTTTGTGTGAAAAAGGATGGGAAAATTGGCACGAAGTTATTTGATCTCTCCTTGCATTAAAAGTTGATAGCACTTGACGCGACAGTCGCTCCTGGAGTGGGGTGTCCTGACATACAGAGCTGGCTTATGCCAAGCGTTAATGATTCCGAGTAGGACAGTCTTACCATTGTGCATTCATGTAGGGCAGGGTACCTCAACATGATTTATTTTGAGAGAGTAACTTGCTGGCCAATGTATATTAACCCTGATTGCTGAATTAATTAGTTTTGATTCTTCAAATAGGCCGTGCATGAAAGGGTGACGAATATCTTTGCTGGGGGCCAGGGGTTTACTACTTGAATGATTTTCACATTTCACCTTTACCTCTGCCTTTTGTTGTTCTTTGCAGGAGATCCCGCTGGGGCAAGGCTGAAACCTGGAAGTGGATACGGGTATGGCTTTGGCATCCGTGTGGACTCAGCGTTGGGCCCTCTTCGTCTTGAATACGCATTTAATGACAAGAACACGAAGAGATTTCATTTTGGAGTAGGTCACCGAAATTAGTGTTCTTCGCTTCATATCATATTTTGCAATCAATTCTATTGCTTACTTAAAGAGGCCCTGTTTCGGTTTCTTTCTAAATCGATCTATTATCGTATCATCACTGGCTTTGAAACCCAGTGGCGTGCTGAGTTTGTATACCCGGTAGCTTTTTTCGGTGAAGCAAACTCGAGCCCTAGCGATCCTAATTTACTTCGTTACCACGAAACAGAAGAGGACTACTTCTACTGTATGGTCGTCGTATGCACTATTGTTTTGTCTGTGCATTGATTATGGGTGGTCACCTTCAAATCAAATCGACAATGGGGTGTAGTTTACATTGAATAGGATCATCTCCTCATGCTTTCCTTTCACCGTCCATTGTCTTTTGCATTCAATGTTTTGTCTTGGCGTGTGGCTCTTGTCCAAACCACAAGGAAAACTTGCCATTTGTCATGGAAGGAAATCTTCGTTTGCCTGTGGTTGGGGCTGTTTAATATCATAGATAAGCCACCTAAAGTGGCTTAGTAATTGTGTATTCAATAACCACAGTTTCCATTGATATTGTGGAGCCCTTATTATTAAAAAAAGAGAGGAGGAATTATGTAAGGTTATACAGATTAAAGATATTATTCATAAATAAATAAATATTTTTATTTTTAAAGATAAAATTGATTGATATAAAAGATTAAAAAAATATAGATGAATTAGAATAATCTCTTTAGAAATTTAAATACATACAAAATAATTAAGAAACATGGTTATTTAAAAAAGGATAAAAAAAAGGCTAAATAAATTAGAAGGGGTATTAATTTAAATAAAAATAAAAAATTACTTTAAAAAACCACATTAAAAAAAGAAAAATCATATATATATATATATATATATATATATATATATATATATATATATATAAAAAGGTTAGGTTAGGTGTTGCTTTGGGTTTGACAAGTCGGGTTGACACGCTTGACCCATTTGGAAAGGCACGCTTGTTGGCTTGTAAGAGCAATTAGAGCAAGCATGTGCACGCCAGTCTTTATTTTTTTTAATTGCCAATAAGGCGAATAACTCTTTACGTGTCTCAAGTTTTATTCAAAAAAATAAAGTCAAAATGACGTGTCATTTGCTTTTCTTTATATTTTGGCTATTATTGTGACCGAAAAATCATAGTTGTAGGTTTTTTTTTATGTAGAAACTTATTTTTCAATCTATTTTTGACCAAAAACACCTAGAAATCTTGATAAACCCATAAATGACCTTAAAAATCACGCAAAAATCCAAAATAAAAAATCTTTCTAACCTTAAATATGTTTTTTAGACGATTTGAAGGTGAAAAAAACATTTAAGTGGAACTCCCCCTACTAAATGAAATTCGTTGACATCAAGATCAATCATCTTAGTGGTCGAGATCAGCGTCAATGCTAATGTTCTCTCTCTATCACCGGGGTTCGACAATTCTCTCCCTCCTCTCTTAATCTAGGAACTTAAAAACAAGGAAAATAAGGTTTTGGACTAAAATTGATTTTGTTTTGAAATTTTAGAAATTGGAGGGACATAATATTTATAATTTGAAAAGTATAAGGACTACAATGAACATTTCATCCAATTTCTAAAAAGGCCACTCATTTCCTCTATTTTGTTTTTTACTTTGTTCCCCTGTCTTTAAATATTACCCATTACTAATAAATTAACCTAAATTGGCCTATAATTTAGTCATATAAGGGTGAAATAAACAAAAAAAAGGGATAGGTTCACAGTGTTTTATGATGAAATCCATAATACAATTTGCATAATGAATCCCCCATGCTTTTTATTGCCAATGTCTAGGGCCCATGTTACATCTCGTGCTCGAGATAAGCGAGCACGTGGTTTAAGTCCAAATCCATTTTGCTTAGGCATATTCATTACTCTTCAACTTTTCACTATATAAACTATAAAGAGATATTGTATTTTTTTTTATGTGGGATAGAGGGTCTTGAGTTTCATAAAAACATGCTAACCAAGGATTATTTGACATTAATCTTATATTCACCTACAATTTATTTTAATCATATTAATATTTCATGTTAAAAAAACTCTTATTGGAGAATAATTTCTAATAAAATTTTAGCCCAAAAAGTAAACGTATCTGACTTTTAATTTAATCTCAAACATGTTTATTATCCATGTTTTTAAAATAAATTTCCAACATTTTAAATCATCATTGTCTCTCGTATTCCCAAAAAAAAAAAGAGCAAATAAAACGTGGCGATTACAAAAATTGATCCCTTTACTACCAGTTTTCTATATGTTTTTTAAATTAGCATTGTTTTAATTGTTTTTTAGAAAATAACACAATTAAAAAAAACAATTGGTGACACGGTATAATTTGATACATGCCATGATTAGAAAATACAACATTTCAAAGAAACTGGTAAATGAATAGCACCAGGTGACTAATTTATATCACATTTTCTAATCGCAATATGTATTAAACTGTACTATTTCGTTAATTTTTTTTTAAATCATGTTATTTTACCAACTTAAAAAAATTAGCAAAAGTACTCCAATATTCCACATTTATTTAATTCCTACCTTCTTTATGTATAAAAAAACAAAAGAAAAAAAAATTGAAAAACATTGTATAGAGGATCCCGACTAATTCAAGAAGACCAATGAAGGCGCCAATGCAAGAGACATCACAAAGAAATAAATGTAGCTTGTTAAAATTGTACTTGGAAAAATAATTGAAGAAGCAAGCACAGGTAGATAGGTGAGACATAATGAGCTATAACACAATTATATTGGGCAACAAATTTAGATTTATTAATTTTGGTTGTTGGTTTTAATATATATATATATATATAATAGAAATTAATTTGATTAGTGTATAGCTATATATGAGATTTGCTTTCTAGTAGGAATTTTATTTTTTGGGATATTGGGGAAATATTCCATGCAAATTAAGCACCGTCATGGTCAATGTCCTGAAATTATGCTGCACAAGAAAATGTAAATGGGATTATTATAAAATAGACAAAGTTTTGTTAGTGTTGAGGAAACAGATGCAGATGCTTGAAAATGCCATTACAAGACAAGACAGGAATTTTCAAAGAACTCACATTATATCCCCTCGTGTTGTATTGGAAACATGGAGGGATTGGTGCACACAATCTGGTCAGAGAGAGGAGGCTCTTTGTGAATTAATTATCTTATGATTCATATGAGCCATAGCTATAGGTCAAATGGAGACCTGTGATTTGATGTAGCACGCAGCGTTTTTAGCAGAAGGACCTTAACCGCAAGGCAAGGTTTCTTAAACCATTCTGAGCTAGCATGTCTCTATATATTTAGCTAGAGCAAGTCAGAAACAAGAGATCATAGAGAGAGATGCCGTTGTTGTAAGATCTTAAACAATGAACATTTCTCAGCAGGTACTGAGCCAAGCCGACATGGGCGTGCCCCCCAAAGCAAGTGCTGGGCTGGTATCAAACTGAATGCTTCCCCAGGATCAGAGAACAAATCAGCAAGGCAAGAAGATGAAGTCAAAAAAGGCTGTACTATACAACCAAGCATATATACATGTATTAGCTAGGGTTGGGATGACGTAGAGAGACAAGCTTCAAACCCTAAGTATGATCAGTTGAGTTGAGTTGAATGTTGAATGTTGAATTTTGTTTTAATAATAATATTAGAGATTTAAAATTGTTTGGCAACGTGATGCAATTATTAAACAATTTATATTTCAAATAAAAAACATAAAAAAAAACAATAATTTAAATGCGAAACACACGATCGAGTTACACTAAGATTATCTAGTATTAATATTAGTACTACTACTCTCTTCTCTTCCACTTCTCTCTTTGCCTTGGCAAATTTCTCTATTGATTAGTTACACCTCACAAATGATATCTTGCCTCTCCTTTTGTAGTCAATTGGGCTAAATCAATCAACCTTAACCTTGTTCGTTTTTCCTTCAACCCTTCCCTCATACACTTCTTTTAATTTGGTGGTCTTGTTCAGGCTCCACCTTGTCAAAACTTTTAGCCATCTTTAGTTTTTTTGCTATCTCTTTCTTTCTTTCTCCAATAACCTATCTATCTACCCAAGTAACTGCTCTCTCCTCCCACTTTCAATCATGGCTGATCCATATTCCAATTACTTCAATGGATGGTACAACTTCAACCACCTCCACCATTTATCTGCCTCAGCATCTTCTTCCAATTCATCACTATATGCATCCCGTGGATGCAATATGTACTCAGATAATAATATTATCTATGACAACTCTTTTATTCAGAGTCATTCCACGTCACCTCCTTCTCCTCCTCTCAGAGAAGCTCTTCCACTTCTTAGTTTAATTAGTCCAACAAGGCATCATGAAGATCAACGGGAGTACTCCTCATGTAGTGCCATGGAAGTGGACAAGAACAAGGACAGAGAAGAAAGCCTATATGATGATAAAACTGTGACTGTGGCTCTACATTTAGGGCTACCTAGACTTGATTCTGCGGATTTGGTGTCTTCCACAGAGATCTCATCAGACAACGAAGAAGTAACTGTTGCTTCTGGCTATCAAACAAGCAGTCGTACTCTTAACAAGGGTCAGTATTGGATCCCTACCCCTTCTCAGATTCTGATTGGTCCTACACAGTTTTCATGCCCACTTTGCTTCAAGACCTTCAACCGATACAACAACATGCAGGTATGTTTCATCAAACGAACCCATGATAATTTCAAAAAGCTTACCTTTTACTCCTCGATCTCCCATCCCTCCCTCTCTATGTTTCTCCTTTTGATTTTGCAGAAAAAGAGAAAATTCAATTCTTATCCTTTGATTCAACAATTCACTTTTATTCTAATTTAGACTCTCTTGAGAAGAGAAGAGTAAAAATGGGACCTTAATAGGGTTTTCCCTTTTCTTTTCTCTACTTTAACACACATCTTTCCTCCTCTCTTGTTCCCCTCTTTCTTTCTCTCCTTTTTGCATGATTTGTTGCTCTGGGATTTATAAAATAAGAATAAATCAACCTGGTCTGACTGAGAATAAGATCAGTAGCTCTCTTTATGTGATTGAACTACTAAGGCATTATGCTTTTTGTTCATTGGAGTATGTGTTTCACACTGTCAGGAATGTAAAGCCTGAAATTACAAGGTGATATGAATTCTAAATTCAAACTTTATTTAAAACGATCTTTTAAGATCTTTTGATCACATTAAATTATGGTTTAATAAAAAATTTTAGATAATTTCTTTGTTGTTTGTTGTATTAGATCAAATATTTTTTTTTTCATATCCTTGTATTTCACTTTTAACTATTTACTTTATAGCTTTTTTAATATACTCTCAATACTTATCAAGAAAAAAAAAAAAACAAGGGTCTTATGAATATTCATCAAACCCTGATCAGCAAACTAGTGTTTGCACATGAAAAGCCTAAGTAGTGTACCTTGCCTAGTCTGTTAGCATTACAGTTCAAGTAAAAAAAGCATTGGTCTGGTTTTTTTTTTTTTTTATCTTGACTTTTGAAAGTATAAGCCCATGTTAGGTTATGATCATAATCAAACTTTCAGGTTAGAAAACCTATGTTTATATATAATGATAATTATACAGATGAATATTAGTTCTTAAAATATATAAAAAAGATAAAGATAGTTGGGACATATGAGATATGTCCTTCCGATCTTTTTATTTTGAAATGATAATAATTCACTCTAAAATTATTTTTGTTTTTCTCTTTGCATCGTCTATCCTGAAACGCTAACGAAGCGCAACTCCAGTATATAACTTTAACTTTGAGTCAGCGCAGATATATCTACAGCAAGCTTGTAGCATCTTTCCTAGTTTATTTAAATTTGGATTCTCCTTTCTATCTGTCTTTACTTTAAGATATGGTCAAGTTGGCAACTATGTGTTAAGATAGTTCTGTTGTTTTTAAATATATTGGTTTTTCATATGTGAGCATGGCTTCAATGTGTAGATGCATATGTGGGGGCATGGATCTCAGTATAAGAAAGGGCCAGATTCTCTAAGAGGTACGCAGCCAACAGCAATGCTTAGGCTCCCTTGCTACTGCTGTGCAACAGGATGCATAAACAACATTGATCATCCAGGAGCAAAGCCTCTCAGAGATTTTAGAACCCTTCAAACTCATTACAAGAGAAAGCATGGAATCAAGCCTTTCATGTGCAGAAAATGTGGCAAGGCATTTGCCGTGAAAGGTGATTGGAGAACCCACGAGAAGAATTGTGGCAAGCTTTGGTATTGTACTTGTGGATCCGATTTCAAGCACAAAAGATCCCTCAATGATCACATCAAGTCATTTGGATATGGCCATTCGGCAAATGGCATTGATTTCCTTGAAGAAGAAAATGTTAGAAAATAATATGAATTATATTTTAAAATTTTATTAAATAATTTAAGTTATTGGATTGAGATGATTTTTTAACATAATATTATAATTTTGATGATTAAACGATCACGGATTCGAATCTAATTATTTTTATTTATTTAATAAAAATTAAACACAAAATAATATAAATTCATCCAAATTTTAAATTTATTGTATCCAAACAAATCCAACCACTCTTGAACTTCATTAGCGATCAAACCTTTCTTGTACAATTGAGACTGTCAAATTGTCAAAAACTTCTTCCTTGTTTAATGGCATCAAAGGCAATCGAATTCTCAACCATCAGATCACAATGACTTTCTCCTTCAACTTTTATTCCCTACCTTGTAAGATGATGGTCCTTGAAAAAGATTCTGTACTGCCAAACACTTCACATCAGATCACAATGACATTCTCTCCCTACTAAAGCTAAAAATCTCACTTGACTTTGCTTAACTTTATATTTTATAAAACAAATTTATATTGAATAACTTAAGTTGTTAGATAAGATTTTAATATATAAATTTATATTATTTTTTAATATGATATCAAAGTCTTGATAACCAAGCGGTCACGAGTTCGAAATTCACCATTCTTATTTATTTGATAAAAATTAAACACAAGGTAAAGTGAGTCTGTGTAAATTTCAAGTTCAAAAAACTTTCATTTGAGGGGGTATGTTAGAAAATAATATATATAATATTTTGAGATCTCATCTAACAATTTAAGCTATTGGGTTGTGATGGTTTTTTTGATAGAACCGACCTCTAAAATTAAGCAAGATAATGAATCCATTCAGTGAAATTAAAGGCTAATATCTGTTTGAAATCATGATCTTGTTAATTTTTAGTTGATACCTCATGTGTTTTACACAAAATCATGGATCTTTAGAGGAAGAAGCCTATCGAGGATTAGAGTTACTCGCTCTTTTCTTTATGTTTTCTGTCGCCCCCTTTACCACTTTAGTAGCTGTTTAGTTTAGAAGAATCCTCATTGAAAATTGTTAGACCAAGTTTCTGCAACTTCATTTTGTCTCTCTCTCTCTCTCTCTCTCTCTCTCTCTCTCTCTCTCTCTATATATATATATATATATATATATATATATATATATATATATATGATGTAAGGATATATGATTGTCTGAAATTGCTTTTATTCTAGGTTGTTCTCAATGTATGTGCAGAAACTTAAAAACCTATGAAGCATATGCCATGCATAGGTGCAAGAGAGGTTCATTGTGTAATAAGCTTAATATTAAACATGATCCGGAGAGTTAAACTAGAAAATATGTGATTCACATTTTAATTTAGATTGGATTGTAAGTTGGTAAAAAAAGAAATTAACTCAAAGTTTTTAGTAATTTTTTTAAACTTGACTAAGTTAAATCTAAAAAATAATTAACATGAATTTGATTTATACAGATCAACTTCATTTACTAAAGAAGGAATTGCAAATATATATATATATATATATATATATATATATATAAAATTACTTACTAATGCTAAAAAATAATAATCATTACCACATTCCTAAATATTTAAATATTTTGAGATAAGGTGCAAGCAGTCACAGGGTTCTTTGATATGTATGTTACTATGTAGGTCTGTTTGGGAATGTGATTATGATTGTGGTTGTTTTTTAAAGTGTTTTTCGTGTTGAAATGCATTAAAATAATGTTTTTTTTATTTTTAAAAAATTATTTTTAAAACCAAGCACATCAAAACGATCCAAAACATATAAAAAAAATTAATTTTTAGCCAAAAAAATTAAATTTTTTAAAAACATAGGTTGACCTGCATTTCCAAATAGGCTCTCGTACTTGTCTCTAACACCTTGACTCCACAAATTTTTTCCCCATATCTCCGAGTAATGGCAGTGCTGATTACTGAAGTAGCTGTTGGTTTTACAGGAGAGTGTAAAGGGAAAAACTTGTAAACGAAAAGGTAGTGATGAATCCGATAAAAAACAAAAGTGGGATTCTTTTCTTGTTTTCTTTGCTATTCAGTGACTTGTCATGGCGCTTTTCATCTTTTTTATGCTAATGAAAAATCAACAATCTATCAACTAACCATGGAATAATGTTGGAGCCTTTCACAGTTCTATGTACACAAGACCTACCCCACTTCGTCGATTTTTCCTTTTTAAAATAGCACATTCAAAAAAATAAAAAAATAATAAGCTAACACTAGTTTTTTTTTAAAAAAAAAATAGCATAGCCAATTTTTAGTATAAAGATGTCTTCTTTCAAATAGGTAGTTTTCATCTGTGGCTTGTTTAAATACCGCAGTTCCCAACTGTGGTTTTTTTAAATACTGCATTTTTCAACCGTGGTTTTTCACCGGCTGTGCAATTTTTCGTAGTCTCTTTTTCTACTGTTATTTTATAAAAAATAACACCCGTGCTAGAGCTAGTTATGCTCTGGTCAAGAGTGGAGTCCCGAGAGAGGGAGAATTCGAAAAGGATTCTGTAATGATATATTAGTCTACGGAAAACTGATCTGGGATTGCTAGTGGGAAAATTTGAAGGCATGGAGGGACATGACTACTCTATTCAAAACTTCAACAATGAATTATGATTAGAATCACACGTGAGGCTCTTGATCGGGTAAATCAGGTTAACAGGTTAATCCAGATTTTTAAAAAATTAAATGAAATTATATCTGAGTAATTACTAAAGATAAAGTTCGTAAATGCATGAGTATTATATCTTCTCCTTCCTTCTTATATAATATAATTAAAAAGAGCAAAACTAGCTAATGAGTTATATTTTTTTTAAAATGAATTTTGACCAAGTGGTTACATGTTGACGAAGAGACCCACCAACCCCCTTGGTTGCAGCCTTTTCTTCTATTTTCCATCCCATTGTTTCTGCTGTTATGTTAGGAAAAACAAGGGCTGGCATCAATTGTAATAACTAAAGCTCTCATTTTCATCTATTTTGAAAAACTACAGCTTGTAACTTGCTAGCCCAGAAACCATTTATCTTCCATGCAAGCAGCAGTATACTTGGAAGCTCATTGACCGGCAACACTATGATAAATGAAACGAACTTCATCGAAGAGTATGCAATCCATAATTGTTCCCCTTGTCAACCCTTACTGCCATTTTAGATTTTCACACTAATCAAAGTAAGAAGATCAGTACAATTTTGAGGTGCTTAAAGCTGGAAACCGCCATGTTCTCAAGGATTGTGCCGCCAGTTTGGCCTTCTGGCGAGGTCAAATCATCGGATTTCAATGTGACATTACACAGGCACCATGCAGCACGACCTAGTTCTCTCTGGTTTGGGAATGTACAAATGGTTACGTAGGTTGATTAAAGCTGATCCACAGCTACAAGCTCATCTCCTCAGGGAGGCTGATTTCAAGAAAATATAGGCTGCAGACCAGTATCAATACATGTGAGAAAGATGATTCGGATTTTGTGACAAATAATAATAATTAGGATCTTGAAATAGAATCATGTACAGTACGAGTTCTATTACCTTGCCGACATGAAAGCCATACCAAAGAATACAGCCTTGACAGCTTGTTTCTGACCCGCATAATCAAATGCCAGTGGCAGCATTTCATGCAAGGTTAGGAAAGCCATCACTCCACCAACTGCAAATGCAACATAGAGTTATTGAGATTGAAATAGCAAATTAATTTTCCTAAATCATCAGAGATAACTGAGAAATAAATGGTACTGCATACCTGATGCGAGCAAACCCTCAAGAATTTCAGGACTTAAGCTGCTTGGGAATAGATACGCTGCAGTTAAGGAAAAGGACATTCTTATTGGTCAAAATTAAATGATATCCCATGCTTTGACATCACAAGCAATAAAAAGAAGTTGTCATACCGACAAGCACCACACCAAGTGGCTCAGCAAAACCAGAAACTGTCGCCAATTTGAATGCCTGCCACTTGCTGAAATGTGTAAAGAGATCAACCAGTTAATTTATATTACGAGTACAATGCAATAAATTCTAATATGTAGAAATAGCTGCACAAAACATGTAGCCAAAAAACATCAGAAAGAAAGAAACCAGAACACTGTAGTCAAATAAATGAGGGTAGCTACTACATATCTAATCACTCCGACCACCTAGGCAAGTGGCTGCAGTCTGGAGCCAAAAGTTGTTGTATGCACTAAATCATATGATTAAATGATATGCACTACAATCGTAGTATGCTTTCTTTTGTTTGAAATCCTTGCTTTCTTCAGGATTTGAAGATTAAGGCCAAACAAAGAGTATTAGTGAATAGATTCAGGGTGCCATGGTAGCCACTAATGCTACCCCAATAACAGCAGCACTTCTGATTTTCAAATTTAGCTACAACACATGGACATAACATGCAACAATACAGTTGCTGCCTTGACCATCTTCAGCAGTCCTCGTAATATTCAAAAAATGAAACTCCAGGGCAGTTTCTGACCTCTATGCTCATTACTCGGCCACTCTACCCTGCTAGCTCCAGAGTTAAGACAGTAAACAGGGCATCTATCTCCACCTCTACCACCACAATGGTCATGTCACTATTTTGTTGATTCTTATTTCCAATAAAGAACCTTTTCAAGCTACTTCCACCTAAGACATACTTTGGACCAATGCTTTCTAAAGCAGGTTTTACTGATGCTTTAGAGAGCTGAAAAGTACAGTGCCTCGAGAGATTTTTACCTCTGCGTTGCAAAATATATAGGAAGTGCAACAGCAACACCCTGTAGAAATGAACATAAAGAAGTTCAGACAAAACGGAAAATCCCCCTATTTATATATTTGTAGATGGGAAAAAAGGATCACGTAAGTTATAAATAAGTAGCTTCGTGTCTAAATACAGGGAAGTCTGGTAACCAAGGTTTTGGATATCAACCGGCACAATAGTCCGTGTGGGGACTAACCGCAAAAAATCCTGTGTTAGGGTGGATCCTAAGTACAACATCATAGAACTTTCAAAATAAAATAAAAAATATATCCACTGCTCTAAGACAAATCTTGTCATAGGATAAATTGTGCATCGTGTCTACAAAACCAGAAAACAAACTTAAAACGCATTAATGCTGACAGCAGAACTCATCAATTTTTTTAATTCCAATCCATAAATATTTGGCACTGAAAATGTTTGAAGTTTAAAGGGACCAACTTCATTCGGGAAGGAAGCAACCACTTTGAAGAACCAATAGCATATGCAAAAAGGCAATACTACAGAATCAAAGAAAACATACCTCTGGAATGTTGTGCAAAGCAATTGCCAGAGCCAAATTAAGACCAACACGGAGGCCCTAAAAAAGTATCATTAAAAGAAGATGACAAAATTGACTTACCCAAGGATAAGAAATAAGCTTCCAAAACTCAAGACCCAAAATTAAAACAATCATAGTTAACTTCCAATTGCCAATTGCATTTAATTGAAAGAACATGCACACTAAGATTAATATCTAAAACCAAGTGGTACAAATTTGGTTACATCCAGGAACTGCCAAATATTGAAGTGTAACGTGACCACAGGCAAAAGTATAGGAAAAAAAATCTTTGACATCTTAACCAAATATCCTTTGCTGTTGTAGTTTGGCAATTCATGATAGTGCTTCGAAAATCAATGAATTTGTTTCTTTCAGATGCAGAGCAATTGTATCATTAAAAAAAAGGATCTGAATAACTGCTTGATTGGGTGCCCATTGAATAAATAGTGCAGCTGAATGTGTCAGTTTTCTCATCTTCAAAATATCAATGTTGAATAAACAATCTCCATAGCACAGGAATATTTTATGACTTAACACAGTTAAAATGGCATGCAAATGCAACCCAGGAAACCAAAGAAACCATTCAGGTAAAAATAGCGTGCATGTATAAGGAATTGTGCAGTACCTTAGTGCTAAATTGAAGCTCAAATTTGTTCAACAAAGTCACACATTAAGATTTTGAGAAAGACCCTTTGTGTTCCTTTTTTTCAGGATAAAGCTTGATGCATATATTTCATTCAAGACAGGTGCATTTTAGGACTGACATAAGCACTAAAATCTATGTACATATGTTGCAGCTGAATTGAATACTGACACTACAGAGAGATACAAATAAGGCTAAGGCTACCTTAATTGATCCAAGGAACACTGCCATTCCCTCCGGAAAGTTATGCAAACTTATTCCTGCAATCCATGAAAGACAAGATTCAATCCAATCAGACAAGTTTATGAACTTTTTCAAAAAATAGGAAGGTGCCAAATTTACAGTTTCCAACTATCGGGGGACTGAATTCTGATATCTCGAGGTTTAGTCAAAGAAAAAAACAAGAAAAAAACAAGGCCTGAAAGCAAATAAAATTGAAGTTGGATAGTGATAGAACAGGATCAGAGAAGGTAGTTATACCTATTGCAGTGATAATTCCACTGAACAAAACTTGACGACGATGCTTTTTCATTATGTCCTTTCCCCCTTGGTCGCCATTTTTCTGTTCCCAAACAAATTGCCAAACTGTCACTCTACATTCTAATATTCTAGCCACATCGTGAAAGGCAAAAAACATTTAAGTATTAGAAAACTGTATCACCCAGAACCTTTTTACTTTTAACATCTGAACTTGGGGCAAATGTTGGCTCAGGGATAAAATTGGCAATGATGCCAAAGAATACAACACCTCCAAAAAACTGCAAAGCCAATTAATAGAAGAAAATGACAGGTATAAATGAATAAATAATGTCTAGTAAGAAATGCAATTGGATTTGATGAAAAAAAGGAAAGATATAGCTAACCCAGAGGTTGCCTTTTAAGAACCCAATTGAGTTGATAGCATTATGAGCAAGATCAAGGAATGATATGCTCAGCATCAGGCCTGCAGCAAAACCCTGCATAGAGAAGTTTAGAAAGTATTAATGCAAAAACTTTCCCCTGGAATTTAAAATCACGTTAGGATCATTCATGGTAACTCCATGCCACAACATTCTTTCATAAACATGCGAAGAAACCACTATCCTTTCATAGGGTGATAATACACTAAAGTGGGATTCTTTTCCTTGCAACTACTTGTACCTGTAATAGTCCAAGCATCTTCAAATTGGGAGCCTGAAAAAGAATTACAAAGAGTGCACCTGTTTCATAATCCAAGAGATATAATTAGATTAAAGAACATGTAATCCTGAACTAGCTTCATCTGATTAACAGGCATGATGGAGGAAAAAATAGTATCCCAATAAAGAGTTAAATCACCTTTTAACTTAAATCAGATTTGCAATGAAGATATAGAAAAAAAATGCTGGTGATTTTTGTTTCTGATTGAGTTTGTTACAAATTCAATATCACATAGTGATCATTACAACTCAACTGAAGAGATTCTTGATCCCAGCAAAACCTCAACACCAAAAAACACACTACCTAAACCTTCAATAGTAGTATTATTTTTCCTTTCATTCAAATGTCTGAAACCATGTAGGAAACAGGAGAAACCAGTGTCCATACACAAAGTCGGCGAGTAGCCAAAAGCAACTATAGTTACTACCAATGCAAAATAATCAAAACTTGAGGAGTAAAAATATTAGTCAGTAGTAATATTTGAATTTCATGCCATATCATGTAAACAAGTGTTATTAGCTAACCCAATGAAGTACTCAAACCACCCAAAACAGAAACACCAAGCACGATCATCATGAAACTGTCCATGGAGATACTCTCACTTGGACCAAAATGTTAATAATATAGAAAAATATGAGTGTTGGGACTTGGGAGGTGTAATGTATGCTGAGTATTACTACTATGGATTACATACATCCGCGTACACCAGCCTTCTGAAAGAAAGGAATATAAAAAGAATGAGATGGTTTCATAAAGTGATTCAATAAAAGGAGAAAATAAGTTGATCGTTCCTACCACTGCATTCTATACAGTCAACCTAACTTTTAATTGTCCTCTTGTGCAGCATTTGATGAACAGATTATTCCCTCACTTTGGGTGAAAATAGAAAGTTTGCCTCAAAATATCTCTTACTGTCCCACACATGTCAGTTACTACCTCTCCCTGTATGAGCTGCTTAGACTAGACTAAGTAAATTAGGTAATAACCACTTTCAATAGAAGCTTGATTTGTTTTGTAAACTGTCTGGAAATTACGAATCAGGCTAATGAATTTATTTATTGACTACAATAAAAAAATCAGTGTCCATTCCTTGATGATCATCTTTACTGAAAAAAAGAATCCCTCCATTCACCAGTTCAAAAGCATCCTCAATAATTAACTTCTCTCTATATATAGCTTTTGGTTTTGGACTTTTATAGACTCCAAACATATACACACGCAGCCTTCAAAGAGAAACAAAATATAGAGAGAAAGAGATGGTCTCTTAAGGTGATTCGATAAATGGAGATAATAAGTTGATAATTGTTATACCACCGTCTACAGAACTTTTAATCATTCTATAGAGCAACACACTGAATTGAATTGATAGTTCCCTCACTTATACTGTGCAAAAAACAGAAAATCCGCTGCCCAACTTATCTCTTCCTGAATCGTACTAATCAGCTACTGCCTCTCTCCATATGAGCTGCTTACACTAATCTTAGTAAACTAGCTAACTTTATAAGCTTCGACAGAAATTAAGGCTAATTGGTTTTGTTGCTTTAACTTGATATTCAAAAAATCATTCTCAACTAACTCCATTCGCAAGTTCTGAAGTATTCTTTACTAGTTCAATCACTAGTCTTCATTATATATAACCAGAAACTCTCAATCAACTTCTACATTAACATCCCTAAACTTTTAAATTTCTCCTTGTTTATAATTCAGATTCAAGAAATCACTCGCACAAGTAAAAACACAAAAAGATGTTTCTTTTTGAATAACCCATCATAGAAAAACACAAAAAGTTGCAAGCTTTTATGCATAACTTACCTATAGAAGTGCTTAATCCACCCACAAGAGAGAGAGCCAAAGCTACCATAACTTGAGAATCCATTGAAAAAAGATGCTTCTTTTCGCTATATGACAACGACCCAATAACTGATTAGAGCTGATATATATATGACCACTCCACTGAAGGAGTGATTGTGTTTAGAGGGAAACAATATAAAGAGGAGAAAGAAGTTCAAGGAAGAAGACTTTCCTTACAGTCGATACCAAACTCATTACCGTCGACCACGTTGTTATTAGCATATTTATAGGAACCGAACTGGGATGACCCGGTTCGAAATTTAGGTTACAATTGTTCATGCGATTTAAATTGTATTTAGCTTGAAAAAACATAAAAATATTTTTTTTTCAAGTTAAACAGAGTTTAAACACACCATTATCACATAGATAAACAGGGATTTAGATTAAAAATTAGATGAATTGAGTTAAGTTGATAATCTATATTTTTTTAAAAAAAAAATCATGTTTTAATTGATCATATCCTAGTCAAGTCGAGTAAGGCTTATCTTGTAATAGTAGTTACTAATATATAGACAAGAATTTAATTATTGAATTAAATAGAATTAAGTCAGATGTGGATGATCTCACGTTAATTGATATTCTTTTTACTTCAACTACAATGCAAAATTCTGGTTAATTACTCTACAATAAGTTTTAGAAAAGCGTGTAACAAACCCCTAGAAAACTTTTGGTGATAAAGAAATAACTCGATGGTCCAATGAAAGCAACCAAAAAAAAACCTTCCACAAGGAAAAGTGGCATGGCAGGAATTGCAACACGGCATTTTAGCCCTGGATTTTGCATGCCCCAAAGAAGGACTGACCTGGTTCCGGTTGGTGCTGTTTCTTTCATGTTGTTTAGCGAGTGCTACACAGCAGAAGTAATTATTTTCGGTTTGATTTGATTTTTATTAAAAAGATTAATTAAATTGAATTTTTTTAAAAAAAAAAAACGAAAGCAGGTTCAAACCAGCCGGTTTTGGTTCGATTCGGCTCGGTTTTTTAGGACAAAAACCGGTTCAAACCGGTTTGGCTCGGTTTTTTTAGTTTGGCTCGGTTTTTTTCTGGTTTTTTTTCACGGTTTGGTTTTTTCGGTTATTTTTTTTCTGGTTTTCTTGGTTTTCTGGTTTTTTTTCTCACCCCTACTCCAGAGCAATACCTTGCTTGGACTTCATTTTTTTCAGTTTGCTTTGAACTTCTTGATGTCCTGTGTATTGGAAATTTTATTGATCAAGGATAAAATGAATACCTACAAAAATGGATAAAATGGACAGTTAGCAGCTATTAACAGGTATGTAAACCAACGTGGCTGATAATTTATACCTATAAAAGATCCTCTTTAATGGATATACTCTTCGGTGCTTAAGTCAACAACTTTATAAAGGGAGGAAGTGCAATGATATTTTAGAAAGATAGACTCTGAAAATATGAATGCTGAAAGTGTTATGAATGAAGAGATTGTGAACCTTGAGTTCAAAGGATTCATGATATATTTATAACCCATGAGTTTTGTCATTTTATGGTGAGTAGGGGTTGAAGTGTAATTTCATCTTTGTGATATTTTGAGTTGTATTATACTCAAAATAATACGTATTAGATTAATAAAACACTAAGAGACTTGTATGGGGTCCTAAAAAAAATCTAAGGGAGTGGTGGGCTCGGGCAAGGTGCCAGAGCCTATTAGAGGTGAAAAATGGATCCAAACATTCTACCTGGACCCAAATATGTTGGGCTTGGGCTTGGGCGTGGTAGCCCGAGCTCATGGGGATGATGGGTGCACGCCCAGCAAGGCTAGGCATGTCATGCCTAGTATGTTGGGCATACGTCCAAATGGTGGGCTCAAGATTCCATGCCCGAGCTCGGGCATATGCCTAACATTGCACCTTAGTTAAAGTTGGGTTCAAGCATGGTAGCTCGAGCTAATTGAGATGTTTTTGGACCTTTTTGAGGTCTTTTGGGCTTTTTAGACCTAATAAATTTGGATCCATCAATAACTCCTCAAATCTTTGTGGTATTAATCCGCAAAGACTTTAAAAATATCAGGTTACCATGACAAGTTCATCGTACTTTTTTTAAATGAGAATAGAGGTGAAAACCCTGAGTAATATACCAAAGAGCCTATATGGAGGAGCATGCACTATAAATGAAAAAAAAAATCTAAGTATGTAAAGGGGAAATCATGAAGTGTAAGCCTATACTTGAAAGATTTTCTAAATGGATAGCGGAAGGATCCATGTCGACACCTATACTCAGAAAAGTTTCTAAGTGATTGAGGAGATGAGCTCATATCAACGCCTATACTTTAGAAAAAAACTTCTAAGGGGAGGAGAGGACGGGTCCATAGAGGGTCGTGTTATTGCACTAGAGAGACCAAGTTCATCCTTTGGAGAGTGGTCACATTGGAGTGTAAGAAATATGTGACTTTTCTAGGATGATATGAGGCATTAGAGCCCTCCACTAAAGAGTAGTTAGTGGAGTGTAAGAGGTATATGACCTTCCTAGGATGACATAGGACATGAAAGCCCCCTACTGGAAAGTGATATCAGTCCGAGACTATATTAAAGAGGCAGGAGATCCAAGATCAATCCCTAGTGAATTGTTGAGAGGCCATTTGACATCATCGAAGAATGTGCTAATCCGAGACTGCACGAGAAAATGAAGGATATGAGATTAACCTTTGACATATTGGTGAGATGCCTTTAATCATCACCTAGAGAATGTGTTAGTTCGAGACTGCACTGGAGAATATGGGATCTGAGATCAATTCCTGGTGAATTGGTGAGAAGCCTTTAGACATCACCTAGAGAATATGACAGTCCAAGAGTGCACTAGAAAATAGAAGATCTGAGATTAACCCTTGGCGAATTGGTGAGAGGGGCTTAGACATCACTTGGAAAATATGTTATTGCAATTAGGAGATCTCATACCTACCCTTTAAAGATTGTGGGGATATTGCTCTAGAGAGACTAAGTTAATCCTCTTCAAGAAGAGTGGTGTTATTGCACTAAAAAGACCAAATCAATCTTTTTCTTGGAAAGTGCCCAGAACCCCTTACTAGAGATTTGTAGTTAGGAAATGTATATCAGAGAAATATTATTTTTATTTTAAAAATAAACTTACATTGCTATTAAGGATCATGCATCCTGTCACACCCGAAAATAGATATTTTAGAAACATAGACTCTGAAAATATTTATACTGAAAGTGTTAAGAATGAAGAAATTGTGAACCTTGAGTTTGAAGAATTCATGATATATTTATAGTCTATGAGTTTTGTCATTTTGTAGAGAGGATGGGCTAAAGTGTAATTTTTTCATTGTGATATTTTGAGTTGTATTATACTTAAAATAATATATATTAGATTAATATAAAATACTAAGGGACTTGTATGAAATCCTGATAAATTTTTCTAAGGGAGTGGTGGGCTGGCTTGGGCAAGATACCTGAGCCCATTAGAGGTGAAAAATAAATCCAAACATATTGTTTGGACTCAAAACCCAAGCCCACGAGGGTGCTGGGTATGCGCCCAGATAGTGAGCTCAGGCTTACATGCCCGAGTCTATGCACCTTGGATATGGTAGCCCAAGCTCATGCGGATGTATTTTTGACATTTTGAGGTTTTTTGGTTTTTAAGGGGCGGGGGGCTTCGAATAAATTTAAGCATATATATGTTTCATGTCTTGTAATAACCAAAACTTGAAAAATTACAAGACATGAAACAAGCAAATATTGAAATTAAGTTCAATGGTCTTATCTTACATGAGACCAGAACCAATCATGATAAGTTGGAAGTTATAAACTAGCTAGTTTGGTATGCAAGCACAATGTGCATGGATTATGGTTTTTGAGAATGAGCCTTATCAGCAGCCAGAACACAGAAATTTGACAGCCTATTTTATACACTCTCCATATCAGATCAAGTCGAATTAGCTAGTTGAGTTATCAGAAATTTCATTGCTGAGCTGCTCCATTGCCTTTTTTGTGAAGTTTCATGAGGCTCTTTGTCAACCAAATTGCTGTTTCTCTTGATGATACAGCTTCTTCACTGAAAGGTCTTAGTACTCCTGCTAGCTCCTCGTACCTTTCCTGTCTAACCAAAGTTGCACAAATCTCTAGTAGTGATTCCAGAGCATCTGCTCTCTGCAGGCTCTGAGGATTCCAGTTAATCTTTGTTTCATCACCATGTAGAGAAGTCAGTGAACTCACTGATGAGATGTCACTAGGGGATCTATTCAATTCCTTTTGTCTACCTCCGTTTCCGTGAGGTGGTTTCGATTTACTTGGTGTTGATTTCATGTCTGTCACTGTTGGGGGTTTGCAGAATTCGGGTTCCAATTCAAGATCATGTCTAGTTTGGTCATCCATTGCCAATGCTGATGCCTTTTTGTAACCAGCAAGACCAACATAGCCTGTTGAATCCGCAGACAGCTTTTCCATTCTTTTGCTATTCCCTGAACTAGCACTTTTACATTCCATGCCAGCTTGGCCAACTCCACGGAGCTTCTCTTGAACTATTTGTGACTTCTCAGAAGCAATTTCTTGTTTCTCTTCATCATGGTGAGTCCTTGCAATACTTGCTGAACTGGTTACTGAGTTGACCTTTTCAGTTTGTTCTGCACTTTTTGGCGAATCATTTGCTGCTACTCTTTGTGCAAAAGCACCAACTTTTTCCTGGTTAAAACATTTGCACTCCTTTGATGGACTTGCTTTCAACGCTATGGCATTCTTGTGAACACTAGACTTGTTAGGTAATCGGGTTCCTTTTGGTTTATCCGTGCAGCTGTATTCGGACGTCACAGGGAGAAAAACAGGAGATAGATTTTGGCATTGAGCAAGATATGGTTGTAGATGGGGGTGCCTCAACAACTCTGCAGCCTAGTTGTGGAAATGCAAACATTAATAAAAATCATTTTCTGATCAAGAGAAGAGAAGTGAAGGAGCAAGGGCAACTCAGACTCACTGTTGGTCTATGCTCTGGGCTCTTCCGCAGCATGGTTTTGATCAATTGTTTTCTGGAGATAAAAAAGCCAACCTATTCAGTTGTATTTTCCTTATATAGTGCATATGCATTGGGAGGTTGCAGAGAATATCACGTACAATGTGGAGGAATAGGCAGTTGGGAGTGGAGAAATGGAGGAGCGATTTATCTTGTTAATCAGTCCAGCCATATCCTGTTCATAAACATTGTAAAAGTTATTGACCTTCATCAGGACTGAAAAAACTTGTTCAATTTTTGTCTGAACAATGCCGACGTGACACGTACAGAAGCTCTAAATGCAGGTTGATGTGCAGCAATCTCAAACATGCAGCAACCTGTAAAATTATAGCAAAATGTGATTTAAAGAGATTCCATGCTAGCAGGCTGGAAAATTAATGCATAAACATATAACAGGGTTTTCGTTACCTAGAGACCAAATGTCTGATTTGTAGCCATAAGGTATGTCTGCAAGAAGTTCTGGACACATATAGTTCGGAGTGCCTACAATCTACAGAAATAACAAGCAGCATTAGTAGCGTTTTCCAGGAAAATTCAGTTAAACAAATGATCGTCCTTGTTGTGTCACCAATGCCAGAATTAACAATATATAGGAACACATCACAATCAGACCGAATCGACAATTGAATCATTACCGTGGATGCAAGATCCTCCTTGTTCAACAATTTTGCAAGTCCAAAGTCACCTGGACATGTACTGTGAGATAATACAGTTTCTGTACAATCGAAGCAAATAAAATGTAAAAGAGTTCTGTGTATTTGCATCCTCACCTAGCTGGATGTTGCCATCTTTCGCGAGGAATATGTTGGAGCACTGGCATTAGAGAGTATATTCATATCAGAATGATATCAGGAACAAATTTTTTTCAAATGAGAATTGCTACTGATGCATACTTTCAAATCTCTGTGCAAGACACGATTGGAATGGAGATAGTCCAAAGCAAGCAACAGCTGCGTCAGCCATCTGCAGAGCATCTGGAGTAGAGTAGGAAAATAATTGCAATAGATGCAAAACTAACATGAGAAACAAAATTGTCTTAAAGGACTTTAGTTTATTGCAGAAATTTCATATGTCCATTACCTCTTCAGGAAGATATGTCCCTCTAGCTTTCTTAATCATTTGAGCCCTGTAAAATCAAATATCAGATAAACAAATGGATAAAATATCAACATGGTTGCCTTGAAAAATTAAGCCAGCTGCAATGGTGAGATGTTATTGGCAAGGGGAATACTTTGCGCAGTCCTGACCGTGCAGATCCCCACCTTCAATGCAGTGCACGTGCCATGGGAGCCAACCGTGCGTGCAGTGCATGGATGGTGGGGATCCGAGCATCCACACAGTCTCAACTGCACTTAGAAATAGTTGGTATCCTGCATGCCAATTCAAGATTGAACTCAAAATTTTATACTGAATTAACTTACATGTCTCCTCCCTCACAATAACTTGTTACAATGCATACATAGGATTCCTGAAACATATATGCAGAGAGTGAAGATACTATTTTTGTTATTGGGATAGATGATTTTCTCAATAAATTTTCTTTTTTTCCTCAATTGTGAGTAAAACCACATGAGCAAACAAGAACAGATTGCTAAAAGCTACCTTCTCCACCCATGAATCTTTGTACTGCACAATGTATGGGTTATTAAGCTTTGATATCAAATTCATCTGCAGCATATACCAATAGTAGCTAAGTTATACTCCTAAATGCAATACATGAACATCATAGCAGAGTTAAGTAATTGATGAATTAAACAGTTTTCTGGAGGCTAATTACCTCTTGATAAGCAGTTTGCTTGAACTTTTCTGTTTGTTTAGCCAAACGAATCTTCTTCAATACATACCTAAAGAATACAGATAGATTTCGTTTAAAAATGTACTGAAACCAAAATTAATTTTCTGATAGTTTGGTTTGTGTTTTACAACCAAAAAAAAAAAACGTATTTGGTTGAAGCAACAAAGAGGAAGATATAAAAATAAAGTGACGGAAAATACAAAGAAGATATGTCTTTTCTGTCCCAACTATCCCCGTGTTTTTGTTCCAGAATATTAACCACACACTGCCTAAATCCTCCAAAATAACTTGGCTAAGCTGGATCAATGTCATGTCAGGTTTCTGAAAACAGCTGTATAAGGCAAAAGCATATTGATTCTGTAACAATAACAGCAGGAGGAAATAAATGGCATATGTGGCCTAATCACACTTCATAAACAAGAAACCGATCCTTTCAATTATCACTCAAAGGACAGTGCTAAGAACTTTATTTGGCATTTATTAACCCTCCTAAAGAATCCTCAGTAACATTCAGCGCTCTAGTTTAGAGAGAAAAGCTTGCATAATATTAGGTCAAAAAAATCAATTCTAGTCCTTTTTCCTTCCCAACTACCTCCTCCTCCTCCTCTCTCTCTCTCTCTCTCTCTCTCTCTCTCTCTCTTCTTGCTGGTTCTTAGTGTAGCAAGACAGGACTCAAAATGAGTCCTACCCCTTCCCCTAACTTGCGAGGGAGAGTTCTTCTACTGACCCCTTCCTAAGTACAAGTAGACATGATATCTAAGCTGAAGTGCAAACACATCCTATACAAAAACCTGAAGAAATTGGGAAGAGAAGAAGAGTTGGGAGAGATTTTTTTTTACCTCTTATTCTCAAATTTATGAAGAACAAGAAATGCAGCACCAAAAGTTCCTCTTCCAATTTGCTCTATAACTTCATAATCGTCCATCTTAGATACCATTTCTTTGTTCTTAGTCTCCATGACTAACTTCAAAGCTCAGAGAAGTAACAGACCTTTCAGCTATATATCCACTTATCCTCTAGCCTCTCCAAGGGTGCTCCTCATTGACTGGTTCATGTCAAGCAAGCCATTGTTATTATATGGCTACAAAAACCATTAAATTGAATTCAAGACCACAACAGAAACGTTAACTGTTTGCAGAGAACAATGTCACAGAAAAAGTTGTGTGGTTCAGAGATCACAAACAGGAATCATGCAGCAAACATGAAGACAAAGTGCGATAAATTCTTCATTTACACATACATATAACTACTCAAGAATCACCCCATAAAAAATATAGCTAAAGAAGCAGAATTCTTTGACTTGTCATCCAAACTCAAGAAAAATGTGAAGGGATGAAAAGATATTACAAGCTTAAGGAAAGAAACTGAGCATTTTGAATACTAATTTTAAATTCAAAAGAAAGAGCAAATTTGAGGCAAAAGCAAAGGAAAGAAGAAGAAAAAGAGGCAGAGGTTTTAGTTTCCTACTGTGACAGGTGTGCCAACCACAGTTTTGAAATAGATAGGAAAGCTTAGCAGTTTAGCATTACTTGCATTTTGGGATTCCCTACATATCATTACTGCCATATGTGGTGGGTGATGATGACCGAAATAAAATAGGAGGTAAAAAAAATATTTTATTATTATTTTCATGTATTTTTTTTTAATTTCAGGATAGTAACCAAATATTATTTATATATTATTTTTTAAAAAATAAATTTTTATATCAATTTTATTTTTTAAATTTCAAATACATATTTGATGATAGAAAATCATTTCACATGGAACTTCACGTTTTATGTTATAAAATTATAAAAAATCAAGATTATTCGGAGATAAAATTTATTTGAAGGTAAATTTAATACTAAAAATATATTTGTTTTCATGTTCAAAAAATATTTTTGAATTTTTTTGTGTCAAATTAATATTTTATAGTTTTAGATGGTTTTAATGTGATGAAATTAAAAATAAAATTTTAAAAATTAAAATATTATACTAATATATTTAAATAAAAAATACTAAAAAACAATCGCTATTTCAATTGAATTACTATATACCTCGATAATTAGAGAGTCAGTTTTTTTTTTTTTTTGTGGGACAGTACAAGATGTCTTGTCTATTTTCTTTTCCACCGATGGTGCATTATTTACACAGTTTTTAATGGCTTTTATGGACGGAAAAATCTCTTATTTTGACAAATTCTCGAGACATCAATTCAAGGTTGTAATTTCTTCGTCCATTTGGTAGGGCCATAGCTAATCATTATGGGGAAGGTGAAAGCTGGATGGCCAGACCATACCCACCAAGCAACTGATCAAATCTAATTATAAAGTTGGACTGTGAATATTTTTCTTTTGTATAATAATTTCTTGGTATTTGGCATCACTATACCTTGTTTTAATATACATGGAAGTCTTTTTTTTGGAGTATTTAGCATAGCTTCTAGTTCTAGTGCTGCTTTTAAATATTTTTTAAAAATATTTTTAATTTTAAAATATATGAAATTGATTTTTTTTATCTGTACTCAAAGTTTTCAAGGTTATTGTGTTTTAAGAAGTTCAGATATTAGAAAAACATTGTAGCTATACATTTAAAAATATTATTTGTTAAAACAATGTAATGGTGATTTTATTTATTCATCAAAAAACTTAGTGGCTGTTTGTTTAATGGTTACTTTTAAAGTAAACTGTAGTTGGTAAACATTTGGTTAAAGAAAAAAAGCTATTTAATGTGTATGGGTCCCATAGTTAATTGCTTGTGAAACACCGGGAGAAGAAAAGTAGCTAATTGTTGCTTTTTCTTGCGCGAATGAAAAGTTCAATCATGCTACAATGTTCAGTGAACAGTTGAGGTATGCTACACTGTTTCACTGAACAGTGGAGCAGTGAACAGTGGAGCATAGCTCCACTGTGCCGGCCGGACGTGGTCCGGTCCAATGCGCAAAATGCATTGAACCGGGTCCGACGCAGTAAAATTAAAAAAATATTTTTTATTTTTTTAATTGTGTTTTATTCGCTTGATGACGTAGTATCTGCAGAATTTGATTATAATTCTAATTTTGTTCCTGATTATATTTTACAAGTTATGTTGTTGCGCGTTTAAGAAACCAAGAAAACTGCCGATGTATTTCAGATGTGATGGAATTGTAGATAGTTGAATGGAATAATAAAAAATATTTTATATAAAATATTATTTATTTCATGATGTAGTAACAATAGTTAAATATACAGTATTTAAATTAAAAACCATCAATATTAATATATATATTTTAAATTACTTTATTACCTCAATTTCAAAAGCATTCTTAACCAAACACATTAAATTACTTTTTATTCAACCTCAATTTCAACCACGGTTTTAACCAAACATATATTTTTCCAAACCAACTTCAACTAAAAGTACTTTTATAAAACAACTTTTTTCAAACCACAACCACAACAAAGAACCGCAATACATAACCACAACCACAATAGTATTTAGCATAGCTTCTAATTTTGCTTTTAAATATTTTTTAAAAGTATTTGTGGCTTTAAAATGTATTAAATTGATTTTTTTTAGTATTTTATGGTGGTTTTGATATGTTAAGGTTAAAAATAAAAACTAAAAAAAATTATTTTGATGTATTTTTAAGCGAAAAACTATTTTGAAAGACACCCTGCACCATAATCTCAAATACCCATAAAACCTGTTTGTCATTACCAAATTGACCCGTGACAAATAAATATTTTCTCATTTTAGTTGGATTTAAATGTTTAAAATATACTTGAAAGCAAAAAAAATTAAAATTAGGCTTAAGGAACACTTTCGAATTTACACAATGGATGTTTTTGTTATTCTAATGTCAACTGAGAGGTAATTTGATATTTGACCAACTATAAAAAATAATAAACAATTAAAAAACACAATGAAACAACTAAAATACCCTTTAAAAAAAAATTAAAACTAGAGTCAAATGATTTCAGCTAAAAAAACCAAAAAGAAAAACAAGTACGAGGAAAGCGTCCGGGCATTTTAAGCGGCGTGTACAACAAAGTATGATGCATCTTTTTGCACAAAAATAATCTGGTCCTACAACAAAGCGCGAGCACCAAGCCTAGTTTTCACTCAAAGTTAAATTACAAACAATATTTCTTACCTTTTATGTAGTTTTACATATCAACATGGTTATTAAACCAGGTATACTTGACAGGTTGACCAGCAAACCTATAACATAGAATTTAATACAAGTCAAGTTTTAATTGAATCAATTTTGAGATTAACTTGATAAAACCAAGGTGAATTTTACATATTTACCATGTGACTCGAACAAAAGTGGCAAAGTTAAAATCAAGGATTTTTTTTTTAAAAAAATAAAATAAAATGATATTGTTTTGAAAATAGATGATAGATCTCAATCGACCAATGACCCATCATATTTACTCGCTGCCTAGTGACCCCATGCCCTTTTCTAAGTTAGACCGCCAATTGAATTTGACAACAATATGCTCGTGACTCCACAAATCATGGGGCAACATCACCTGTTGATTTTTTTTCTTATAATTATGAAGTTGAAATTTCCAAGTCCAGTTTTCTAACATCATATTCAAGAAGATTTTATGAAAGATAGTCTAGGTTTTAGACAATAACACAACAATACCATCCAGAAATTTCAAGAACAAGACGTAAGATTATTCTTATAAAATCTAACTCTAAAATCATATGAAATTCTAAGAATTTAGTATCAGATCAACCATCATATATTGAGATTCAATTCTTTTCTAATTCAATATCGAATTGACCATTCATTTTTAAAGTGCTATATCCATAAAATATTTTAAAACATGTTTGGTAATGTGATAGTTTTTACGATTATAATTTGAAAACATACATTTAAAAAAAGTTATAAATTATAAATCCTTTTTGTAACTAGAATGTTAAGAAACAGTTTTAAATGAAACTCGTATCAAATTACAGTATGAATTTATTAGTCAAATTTTTTTAAAATTCTAGTAGACACAAATCACGGTTTTAACTGTATCCCACCCCAATAGCAAACTTACCCTAAGATTTTACTCTAATTATACATCTAACATGACCTTGGTTTTGATTAAAAAAAAAGAAAAAAAAAAGAAAAAGAAAAGAGGAGTAATGTAATGTACTTGAATGGTAGATGTGAGAAAGGAAAGCAGCCACACACTTACCTGAGTGAAAAAAGGAGAGCCTGGAAGAAAGCATAATTTGGTCATCGGAAGAGGCCCACATGCATTTCAAACAATATCTGGCGCCTTGCTCCTTTGTAAGCCAGCCAAGAAAACAGCACTCAAAAGCAATCTTGCAAATGGGGAAATCTCCTCCTGCCTTGGAGAATCAACTTGTGTGGTAAAGTACTGTTTATGGTCCAACTCTGCTTGTGTGTTACCTCCTGCTTTTATTACAGCCCCTTGATTTTATCCAGAAAAAAAAAAAGAAGGAAAAAAGAAAAAGAAAAAAACAATTGTTCTTTGTGCTCTGAGCTCTGACAACCACCATTTCTTTTTTATCTTCGTATCATCGTTGTTAAATTTATCTTGTTCGACGGGTTAATTTTATAATTCAAGATCTGATCTGGGATGGATTTGATTTTAAATCATTTAAATGGTAACTCAATAAATCAATCCAGTATTTTGATGATGTGAAAATTTAGATTTTTTTTTTATTTTTATTTAAAATAATATTATTTTATTTTTTTAATTTTATCCGGAACAATATATATATATTTTTAAATAAACCTAATAAATCCAAGCCGACCAATCTAATGCACGGCAAGGTTTATGAGCTCAACCTAATTTTATAACTATGCTTCTAGCTAAAACAAAAAATCTCTTATTCATGGCATAGTTATCAGATCCAACCTGGAGGTTATCTCGGCTAAGAAGCCGGGTCTCGGGTTACACGGGTTGACCTAGATCAACCCGAAAAAATTAAAAAAAATATTTAAAGTTTTAATATTTCTTATGAAAAAATTAAGAAACAATCCATGTGAATATATGTTATAAATAATAAAGTTTAAAAGATTATTTCAAAATATTTTGTATTTCATATTGAAAAAATACTATGTTAGTATGTTGTTCTTTTAAGTTTAAGTATTTAAATCAAAAAGATTTTTTATTCCATATTGAAAAAGCATAACTTTTTTCTTGTGAATATAGAGTATATATATACTAAAAGGCTTTAAATCCTACATTGAAAAATAATTTTTTTCTTGTGAACATAAAGTATACATATTAAAGAACTTCAAATCTCACATTTAAAAAATAAAATATTCTTCTAGTATTTATATAATAAACTTTAAAAAGGGTTAATAACTAACTAAAATATATATAAAAAAGGGGTCTCTAGTTAGGAGAAAAAACACATTTAAAAGAAAAAACCTGGGTCTCAACCGGGATTTGCAGAATTGCCCGGGTCAACTGAGTTTCGTCAATTTTTATTTATTCTGATTTTTTATCTTATCTAGACTGGTTCAGCTATCGGGTTAACCTACCGGCCAATTCAAGATTAATACCTATGGGTGATAGGTGACCTTGTTAATTGAAAGAAAAAAAAAAGCAATTAATTTTCTATTCTAGTGATAGCTTCAAAATATTGATTTCAAATCAATTTTTTAAGGTTAAAGCAAAGGATCCTCAAGGCCAAAAGGTCTACATCCAAATAATTATAAATTCAAACCTGACATGGTGAGATGAGCATTGAAGAACATGAAAGAACCAATTCAGACAAAATTCAACAGTCTTTGCAACTGTTATTTTTATAAAGCACAAAGTCAATTAAATCCATGAAGTGACTGTTATAGCTATACACTTATTATTATTATTATTATTATTATTATTATTATTATTATTTATTCATTGACTTTTTACTATTGATAGCTTGAAAAGATAAAAAAAACCTCGAGTCTTGAGAATTTAGGATTTACCAAATAACATTAAGGATAGTTGATTTTAAACTTAATTTAAAAATATATATTTTTAATTAAAGTAAATAAATTAACTTAAAAGTAAATATATATTTAATTAAAGAGTCAACAAAATAAGCATATAAGTAGCATCTTTAAAAAATGTCACAAACCATAACTTGGAAGTTGATCACTTCCAAAACTCAGGTTACTTATCAGGAAAATTCACTCTAATAAATTTAATTTTTGGCTTTTTTTTAAAAAAAATATAAATTTACATCATATCAATCAATTTTTTTTGAAATTTTACACCGGCTCCCCAAACAGATCCTAGGTCGGCAGGCCATCAAAGAGACCTCCCTTGATGCGTTGAGTCGGTCTTATAATTAGGTCCAAAACCCTTAATTAATTACCATAAGAATCTGAAAAGCCACATTTTGGATGGATTAGCAGGCATAACAGCAACGACATGTCATTTTCTTGTATGTCATGTCGTCGTCAGGCACCTCCCTGCCCTACATAGTACATAACAACTGGCAGGTGAAGTTAACAACTCTCCTTCAGAAATGGCAAAAGCCATTAATTAGTTGGAATCAAAAGGACAAAACAGGAAACCTGGAAAGGTACACGCGCATCCAGTAAAGTGTTAACACGTAACCCCCTAGTCAGTAAAGATGGTTCGGTTGGCTGGCAGAGAGAAGCCTTTATTTTTCTTATTATTATTATTATATATTTTTGTTCCTAAAAATGGCAAACTATATTTTAGCCCTTATAGATTTAGAAGTATCTCATTTAGACCCATTTATTTTATAATTTTAGAATATAATCCTATGTTTTTTAGAAGATTTCAACCAACCTCTATCATGATTAATATGTGATAGATGACACTTAGTCTCTTTATCTGCAACCTTTTCTACTTTTTTTTCCTCTTATTTTTTTTATATTTTCTTTTTACTTCTTTTCATAATTATAAGATTTAACTCGTGGGTTGATCTGTTCAAAACTCAACCATGAATTTAATAAATTAACTCATAAATTAATTAGTCAATTAGAATTATAATTTAAAAAACTAAAATATTGTTATATATTGGTAAAAAAAAATTGGTTCAAAGTAAAGTTCTTTTCAAACCAAGCTCTGAATATTTTATTTCTTGATGATTTTTTTTCTTAAATTATTTACTTTTTTCTTATCTTATATGATTATTATTTTCAATTTTTCTTACTCTATCCATGGAGGAATTCCATTAAAAAATATATTTTATATAACACATGCATTTTTTTTAATGAATGAAAGTCTTCTATATTTAATTATTTAATATTATTTTAGACAAATTTCAACAAGTTTTAAAGTCATTCATAGTTAGATTTTATTTGCTATAATTAGTGTGAATTTTTGGAAACTATAATATAAAAATAATAATATATCTATATATATGTGTGTGTGCTACATTGAGATGTATAATTAGTTTATAATTTTTTGAAAAAATTATAAAGAAACAATAACAAATAAAGTTCTTGACTTAGTTTCCTTTTTACATCATTTTTTAATCCCAATTCCAGCATGTTCTTAACTGGTGTGATTTCTTTCATTAAATATAGTAACTAGCTGACAATAAGAAATTTGAAACCATATAGATCAAAGTAAGATAGTAGTGATTCTCTAGGGACTGAAATGTAGTTTACCTTTTTTAAAATCAAAGAAAAAATATTGAGAATCAAAATTATATAAAACAAAAATAGAGAGAGAAAGCCAAAAAAAAAAACACATCCCTCTCTCCTCCTCCTTTTGGCTTGGCTCTCTCTCTTCTCTGGGTGATCTGGTCCATTTCTTGCAAGGTTAGCACCTTTTGATTTCTGGGTTTTGATTTATTTTGCTTTGTGTTTTAATTAATTTGTTGTGTTCATATTTATTTATTTAATATTTGCTTATTTGTTTCGTTTCATTTGATAAAAGCAGGAATTTTTTTATGGAGTTTTGAGCTAACATCGGCTCAAAGGAATCGTTTCTTGTTTAACCAGGTTAGACTTTATACATAACATGCATGGATACATGCATATGGGGTATCCATGAGCATGTACATGCATATATTTGTTGCTGGTAGCCTTTTTGTTTCTTTTTGGTTTTACAATTATGGGATTATGGGCATGTGTGATTTTATGGGTTTTGATATGATGAAGGAAAAACATGATAAAGTTAAGATCTTTGTTAGATATTGATGATACAATCTGTTATTTCAATGGTCAAAAGGGCTAAAAGAGTCAGCTTTTTTTTATTTATTTCGAGAGTGTGTTTAAATGAGGATATGTATGTTTTTGTGTTTCGGATGATTGAAGTTGAGGTTTCTGAGACGTTTGGATATTTTGGTATAGTTTGGTTAATACTTTGGATGTGGTTGAAGATTTGTAGGAAAAGTTTGAAAGTAGGGTCTTTATTTCCTTTTGTCACTTGTATGCATGTGGTTTACGGCTGTTTATTAGGGTATGGTATTTTTGAAAATCGTTTTCAGTTGCTTGAGAATTGACTTGTGTTGCAATCTCAGCTGGTTTCCCATATATGTGCTACTGGTATATGAAGTTTTCATTGAATGATGTTTGATGTAGGTTCAAACACGAAAGAATTGTTAGAATCTATCTCGAGGACGATATTATCAGCCATTAGTTTATGAATTTTGAATCACTTGTATGCATTTGGTATCTGTTGTCAAGGAAGCTAAAGGCAGACTGAGAATTAAATATTCAACTTATGGAACATTGAATTTGCCACAATCTTTGCTTCTTTCAAAAGGAAGTGCTGTGTTTTCTTTGTTCTGCTTTTCTTTTCTCAAAACATTTTGGCATTATGCTATGAAACCCTCATATTTGGGTAATGTGGCTGGATTATATTGCTTAAAAGTTTAAAGCAGAGATAAATAATCAATATCTGATATGTAAATAATTTCACTTTGCTCACTAGACTAACAAAGAAACTTTGCATGTATAAATCCAAAACTAGTTTGAATTGTTTAGTTTCATTTCGGTATTCTGGTTAAATATCTTCATGTAGGAAGTTTTGTTGGAGAAATAGTCTTGCATGAGAGTAATAGATGGCTTTTATTGTTAGATGGGCTTTGGCCATTGGTCTTAATCATTGTGTGACCATGCTTCAGTTTGAAAACTAGTTTCAGAGAAGGATTTGTCTTGGGTAGATCATTTTGGAAAAGGAAAGGCCGTTTTAAAATTTTATGCTCCTTCTAGTATGGTATCAGAAATAATGTTTTGGTAGGGAACGGTAAAATACCTTTGGCAGGGAACATAGTTGTATGTCTACCATCGCTTTTGCATGTATCTGGCGCCTGAATATGCATTCTTATCTTCTGATTATATTAAAGTGAATTTTTGTTTCTTTTACATTTATCTTCTGCTTATATTGATCATCTAGTTGTTGTGCAGGAAAGGTGAAAGATGGACCATGACGAGACAGGATGCCAAGCTCCTCCAGAAGGTCCTATTTTGTGTACTAACAATTGTGGCTTCTTTGGAAGTGCAGCTACTATGAACATGTGTTCAAAGTGCCACAAGGATATGCTGTTAAAACAGGAGCAGGCTAATCTTGCTGCGTCATCTATTGGAAGTATTGTGAATGGATCATCAAGCAGCAATGTTTTTGAACCTCTTATTGCTGACATCATTGATGTCCAAAACAATGCAGTGGAGCCTAAGACCATCACTGTGCAGCCATCCTGTGCTTCAGGCTCAGGGGAGAGGGCTGAGGCAAAGCCGAAGGAGGGTCCAAACCGGTGCACCTCTTGCAAGAAAAGAGTTGGTTTAACAGGGTTCAAGTGTCGATGCGGTAGCCTCTTTTGTGCATCTCATCGCTACTCAGATAAACATGACTGCCCATTTGATTATCGTTCTGCTGCCCGTGAAGCAATAGCAAAAGCCAACCCTGTTGTCAAGGCAGAGAAGCTTGATAAAATCTAAGTATCTGATGGAATGAAGTTTCATGTTCTGAAATATGATGCACATTTTCATCTTTGGGGCTTCTGAGTTGGCCGAGTATCGAATCAGGTGCCCTCTTTTAATTGTCATCTTTGGGGAGAAGGACAGTTTAGGACAACTCGGCAGTATGAAGAACTCCATATCTTGTGACTGCCGAGAGTTTGTATGTTGGCTCCAATGTTTTAAGTCTTGATCTATGGTGGTTTGAAGAACTCTGTCATGGTTAAGTTTGTAGTGTGCCATCCTGTTTCATATGCCATTTATCTGAAACCATTTCTGGATGTTGTGGAGGCCGTCCATGGACGCTCGTGTGGATCTTTGTAAATTTCAATTATGGCTTTGATGGCATTATTTGTGTCCCTGAATCCCTCTTATGGTGGGGTTGCTACAGCTGTCTAATTTCAAATTAGAGTTAGAGTTGGTTTGGATGATTGTTTTTTACTTAGAAATATATTAAAATAATATTTTTTTTATTTTTTAAAAATTATTTTTAATATTAATGTTTTAAAAAATATTAAAAAAAATATTAATTTAAAGTAAAATAAAAATAAAATAAATATAAATTTATTTAAAAATACTTTTAAAATATAAAAATAAACAAGATTATCTTTCTATTCTTCATCAAATGTGCCAATATGAAAAGGGTCATCTTTCTAGCCATAAAAGACTGGCTTATGGTATTTTACCTCACCATTGATTTTTCCTGCACCAATGCTGTCGCTCGCCTACTGGCTCAGTTTTCTCTAAAGACAGGACTGATGGGTTATTTGAATTTACAGGGTTCTTCGAGCTCCGCTTGCTAAGATTTAGTCCTTTTCTGGTCATTCATAATTTCATACCCAAAAAGTATATTCACAGAATTCTCCCTCTGAATTCAAACCCTACAAACCCATTTACCATTTAGGTTAAGGGTGTAAGCTCGCTTACCATTCAGGTTAGGTTTTCGTTCGTTATCGTGGCAAACTGCAATAATAAACATTTCAAAAAGTTCTTATTTTTGTGGTTAGATTTGTTTTTCTGATTGTATTTTATATATAAAAAAAACATATTAAATTGATATTTTTTAAAATATTTTTTTGATTATTTTGATGTATTTATAATAAAAAATATTTTGGAAAAATATAGTATAATGCTTTACCAAACATGCGAAACCTTCAAAGTGTAAAGCAAGCAACAAATTGAGGAATTGTTGTCAACACATTGAACAAGTAGAAGCCAATTCTATGTTGTTTTTCCATCAAAGTATGATTGCCGTGTAAAAGCTAGGGCAGGCGTGTAGAGCACCATCATAGAACACAACATTCAGAATTTCTTCTCTTTCGTTTTGGATTACCTTCGTTCAAGATTCAAGAATGACAGAAGAGGTCCCTACAAACAAGAAATCCAGGAGGGAGCAACGCTTGCCTGTTTTTCATTGAGTTTTGCAACCGCTAACTAGTGTGTTTCTAAAATGTATTTGTTCGGTAAATATATTAAATTAATTTTTTTTAATTTTTTTAATTTTAAAAAATAAAAAAATTTAAATAATTATTTTTAAAAAACATTAAAAAACAAAAACATATACCACACTTGGAAAGAAAGGTAATTGCGGTTCACTTTCAAAATATTTTTTACTTGTAAATATATTAAAATAATATATATATATTTTTAAAAAATTATTTTGATATCAACATATCAAAATAATCTAAAAATATCAAAACAATATTAATTTAAAATAAAAAAAATAAAAACTTTTTAAATTTTTTTAAAAACATATTTAAAAAGCAAAAACAAACAGGGTAACTCTACACACGAGCCACACACAAATGGCAAATCCAATCTTATAAACACCATGGAGAGAGAATCTATTCATCTGTTCTCAGCTTCTCACTCTGACGATCAAATCTCCGTGCAGATATTGAGCTTAATCCTGATAGCATAACGGCATGTAAAAATAAACCTGGTACTCATTCAATAACAATCTCCTTTTTCAGCAAGTTCTTTGATGCAAATCAAGGAAAAGTGGAGGGAAAGCTGCATATAACACGGGAAGTTTTGGTCTGATGGATTATGTGACATCTCAGGAATAGTATGACATTCAACCCTTCCCCTCCTTTCAATATGAGGTTATTGTTGGTGAATGAAAGAAAAATGCACAAACACGTCTCCAAACTTAATTTAACTACAAAATTTGCACATCATCCATAAAGGATTCAAGATTAACCCTTGATATTATACAGGCACTTCAGTTATTTGCTACTCTAAGAAGGTCTTGGTATTTTCTATTCTAAAAGGCTTCATAGCCTGATGAGCCAATAATGGGAAATCGCAATCATGAGAAAGCCAGATTACATGGCAATGCCTCTAGATTCAGCTTCCAGATACTTGCACATTCTCTCCATAACCTCTCGACCCTTGGCACTATTCTGCATGAACTTCTCAGCACATTTTTGCTCAACCTTCTCTGCCATTGATGCCAGTGCTGACAGTGGCTTAATCCGTATGCTAGTCTCCTGTCGACACACTGTCCACTCATTTGGATTATCTGGGTGAGGATCGTAGCGGATCTTCTCCTCCACTTCTAGGAACTTCTGGAGACTGATGTTGCAAGTGGTAAGTTGCATTGACTTAGTTCGGGCATCAACAACTGTTGATTCAACACAGTGGCAGATATCCTGACCAATGATTTTGCGGACAAACCAAGGTCCAGGAGCATGGACAGTAATGGCACGAGTCGTGTAAAGCTTCCCAGATTCAGGATCCAGCTTATGGTTTAAAGTATCAACCTCAACGATATGGGATAGAGTTCGCTTGTTCTCGGGGTCTGAAAACTTGCGCCAAGATGCAGATGTTACCCTCTCCCATGGGTGCTTGTAAACATGCTCCTGTCCGTATGCTTTCACCATGCTGTTTCAACTGGTGCTCTTCATTAAAGAATAAAAAATTGGTAAGCACATTTTCACAAAGGGAAGGATAACATTATTTTTTCATGATTAATTCAGATCATCATTCATAAGATAACAAATTCTGGACAAAAAGATGACCAAGAAGTCAAGCCCAGGCAAAAAAAATACATCGCTTCCCTGTTTAAAAGCTTCCATTCTAACCTCTTTTTGCTCACCAGGAATAAAGCATCATCTATAGCTTGTTTTCCGGGTTAATGATTAACTAGAGCATTACAAAATGCAATGAAGTAAGAACATCAGAAAGACGAATGTCCATTCAACAAGAATCGTTTACACGCACCATTGCTCACAATGTTTAATCATCCTGGCTTATGTAAACAAGAAATCCACCAAAAAGATCATGGTTATTTCCAGAGCAAAAATTAATGCACAATTACTGGTAACTGATTACCAATTTATCAAGAATATGGGAAAATAAGCTTTTTCTTTTTTCTTGAAACTGCATCCATCTCAAAGAAAATCCAAGAACCCATCATTCCTATGACTATGGGACAGAACAAAACAAAACAAAACCACAAGTTAATGAGATGGCCAAGGCAATTGAAACCCAAAAAAGGGCCAAGCAGAAATTCAAAACCTATCTTTCAATTACATTCTAAAACGCAAATTTAAAGCACCAAATCCAATCAAAGCTGTTATTTTCCTAAAACAATTATCAATACAGCTCTAAGAAAGTCACAACCAATTAACAATCATGCCCTAAAGATCATTCCAATAAAAAATTCACGCAAACACATGTGAGTACATCAATATATGGGAATTTGTAGATTTGATCTATCTAAAGTCAGCGCTAATTATAACAGAAAAATCAAGGAAACCCAGAGATTTAAAAGACAACCCATTTCAGAGAAGATGCTAAAGAAGAGATTTAGAGGTGAAAGCACGCACCTTGAAGAGAAAACTACGATGATGGAGAGCTGTGAAGATCTCAAAGAGAGATGGAGGCTGGAAAAGGTCGTGAAATTTGACAATATAGTAAAGTGATGGCGGTGTAATGTGTGTGGAGTACCTTGCAGCATGTATGGTTGTACCTTTAAGACAATCTTGCCCTTGCTAACAAAGTAGAAACAGATTTTCTTTTTCTATTTTTGTTTTAATCCAATGATAGATTAGGAAGTGGATTGGAGAAGAAGTTCGATTTTTTCTTTAAACCTTAAAAAACAAATTGAAGGAGACAGCAACAAAAATAAAAACAAAAAAAAAACACTTTTTATTTATTTATTAAAACACAGAAAACTATAATTATTTTAAAAAACTTAGTTAATAAACTCTATCAAGCTAAGCTTAGTAAGTTAGTCTAAGGTCTTAATTGAGTCAAGTTTCACAATAAATAAATAAAATTTATTTGAAATGATCTTATAAAAAAATACAAGTTGACTCGTGTTAAAAAATTTATTAATTTATTTTTTATTTTCTTACCAAATATTATTTTGACCTTTGATTTTATTTTATTTTTGTTTTTTTGGAATAAGTCGATATATTGAAAGGGCTAACCAGAAGGTATTAAAAAATAAGATACACGAAAAAAAAGCATAAAAGAAAAAAAAAATCATAAAAACAAAAAGCAAATATAAAAAGAAAGAAAAAGAAAGTCAACAGATACATAACCGAAAAAGAACATCAAGATTGAAGAAGTTGACACGCCATGCTTAAAGCCTTGATTTGGTGTTAGACCAATCTATAATACCTTCAGGTCCCATAATTAAAATAGTGCCAGTAGCCATGAAGAACTTATTTGCAGACTTGAGCCAATTTGAAAGGCGATAAAGAATTAAGGAGAAACTGTCTTCGAAGGTTGCAGTTCCATCATTGAAGATTATCTTGTTCCTCATAAGCCATATACTCCAGCTAACACAACAAGAAAGCATAGACCAAGCTTTATGCTGGAATTTTCCAAACACTAGGTTGGACCACTGATGTAAAAGATCATCCACACAGCAGGGAAGGCAACCACTAATACCCCACCAATCCAAGAATTTCATCAATAATTTCCACACTGGTCTACAATGGAGGAGAAGATGATTTGAAGTCTCAATCTCATTTTCACAAAAGATACAAAAGGCTTAATCAACTGGGATTATATTACGGCAAAGTAAGAAATCCTTAGTGCATAATCTATTTTGAACAGTTAGCCAAAGAAAAGATTGAACCTTAGGAATGATTCTTTTTTACCATATTGAAGCCTTAAAAGTTCTAAGCCCTAGATTTACAATTCTGTCAATAAGTAAAGAACAAGTTTTAACTGTATAATCTCTATCTGTTGAAGAGGACCAAACTTTTTTATCTAAAGTTGTTGCCTTTAGCTGAAAGCTTTCTAGAGATGAGAGAAGGTAGATGATCTGCTCAGTTTCAAAGAGCATTTGATCTGTGACTCAGGTCTTAACCAGGGTCAACCGATTGATTCAAGAAAAGAAAAGAAAAGAAAAGAAAACTAATATTAGCTAAATTACTCACTAACTGTACATATAAACAATTTACTTTAAACTCATAAAAAAATATAAAGTCTTGTTACATGTACAGGAGTTGATGGGAAAATACCATAGCTGTTTAACCTAAGATATACATTAAAATAATTGTCAAGTTCAAACTAATATTAGTGGAAAAAGAAATCAAATCATATTGGACTGCTATTAAAAAAAAAGAAAGAAATTTGTGTCCAATAGTGTTTGTACTTTCAAATTTTAGTGAATTTTTTCTTTTAAAAAAATAAAAAGTCAATATTACTAATTGACCAAGGACCACCATCAAAATTTAAATATTGTATTTTGATGTTTAGTATTGCATTTAAAACACTGTTTGTTTAAAATTTAAATATTTTTAAAATTAATTTTTAGTGTTTTTACATCGTTTAATTTAATATGTTAATATTAAAAATAAATTTTAAAAAATAATAAATTTTTTTTATAAAATAACTATTATCAAAATACAGCCAGCCAGGAAAAGTCTGTAAAGGGCCTGAAGTATATATGTTCCTTCTAGGAAATTAGAGAGAGGCAACAACTAAAACTAATGATTGTTGTGCTAACTAGATATATAGTTGAAATAAATACGATTAAAATTAAATTTTAGGAAAGGAAAAGGGTAGGGTAAGTATAAATATCCCCAGCTTGACTAGTCACCGGTTCAAGACCCAGGTTTTAATCGATTTGATTTATCTAAAATATTATTATTTTGAAAAAAAATTAAAAAATTAAAATGCTATTATTTAAAAAAAATATTAAAGTTAAATTAATTAGTTTCACTCAAATTTTAATTAAATCATTAATAAATCCATATAAATTGATCAAATTTAATTATGTCAACTTCTAGTTAGTTCATTATAAAACCTGACATGAATTAAATCTTGAATCAACAAATTTAATTATGTAAATCACATTTTGGGTCAAGTCAGTTCCGGTTAAAACCTTAGCTACATTAATTTCCTCTTTCAAGAAAAATAAGCAGTTATACCAACAAATTAAGTTGAAAGAAGATTGTCAACTTATCAAAGAAAGCCCTAGCTAGGGTTTTACATTTCCTCTTGAGGGTTTTGCTTTAAAAATCAACTCCTATGGCTTAATCAAACATAAAGAAAGCATAGTCAAATATATTGTCCCCCATCATGCATGCATGCATGCATACTCCTTTAATTACTCCCATCTCTTGATCATAGACTTTTTTTTTTTTCCATTTCCAATATCTGATCACTCATTCCACATTGTAAAAACACCTGGGTTGGATCCCTGAACTGATTCCCCAGACCAACTTCCATAGCCACCAGAAGGCATATCATAATCTACCTTAACAAGTGGAAGTTCCTCAGCTACTGCATTGGACCCTGTTGAATTGGTAGCCATTCCCAACCCATTTCCCAGATAACCGACAGTACTATAACTCCCACTAGAACTGCCATTATTCTCCATTAGAGATGATGAAGAACCCATGTTCCACAATCCATGAAGCAAAGCGGGATTGTTTTGGATATAGCTGTTGTAATACTGAGGATTTTGGCTTGATTGGTTATTATGCAGGAAATTAGACCCTGCAGATAGCTGGTGCAAATGAAGCTGTGTTTGAAGGTAATTTTGCTGAAATGAAGAATCTTGAGTGTACTGAGAAATGTCTTGATTTTGTAGAGTAAGTAAAGGTTGAGGTTGCTCAAATGGTTTCTGCATTAGAGAGTAAGCTTGTTGTCGACTAGAGCTTGAAGTTGATCCATATGGATAACTTGATCCAAGAGCAATCATTTCTTCTCGTTTTTGTGACGATTCGATTGCTTGAGCCTCCTTTAGCCGTTTGGCTGCCCCTCCTCCAATTGGCAAACTATTGCTCTCAAGAATGCTTTTCACATCATATCGATTCATGTCAAAATTAGTCACTGCATTAAGCCCTCTAAACTTTATTGCTGCTATGTCATAAGCTTCTGCAGCCTCCTCCTCAGTGCCTGCATAGAATTAAAATTATGCTTCGTCTCACTTCTTTATTTCATTAAAATAAATGTTTGAAAAAAATTGAGCTTCCCATAAGATGTAGAAAGCAAAAGAATGTTTTCTAATCAATGTGCATGGAGACAAAAATGACTTACTAAAAGTTCCCAAGTAGAGATCTTTGTTTCCTGCAACTCTACCAATTCTTGCTTGCCATCTTCCATGTTGGTGATGCCTAATCAATGATATTCATACGCAAGAGAGATCAGAAATGGGGAGAGCGAAGGAAGAAGAAGGGGGAGAGAGAGAGAGAGAGAGATGTTAAATGTGGTACCTTGTTACTCCACGATACATGGATGCACCCCTAGAGAAGCCACTACTCTTCCTGTGATTTAACAACAAGAAAACAATTAGGGCTAGCTGTGATGGTAATGCTACTTCAAACTTGTAATCCTATGCATAAGAATTTTTTATTTTTTTTAAAATGTAATCATCCTGGTGCCAATTTGCAGTAGCTATCACTTACCTTCTAATGGAGGCCACAAATTCTTGTCTGGTCATGTTCTTCATGTCCTCTAGTTCTTTCTCATAGTTGCTGATCTGCAAAAGGAAAATCAAGGAAAAAGTTGGCATGCATTCATGAAAACCATGCATCTTGTCAGTGGTTTTTTTTACTAGAAAAAACTTACAGGAAAATTGGTAGTGGTCGATGTTCCCCAGTACTTAAGTGCAGCAAGATCATAAGCCCTAGCAGCCTTGTCTTCTTTGTCATAGCCGCCTGAGCTCGTTAAGAAGTTAACAGAGGATAGGCTTAGCTATCACGTGTAAAAAAATTCTCAACAAAAACTATCATGAGAAGTGAACTTTACCCACCTAAATAGACTGCAAGAATGATGGAACCAAAGGCAGGCATGGAAATAAAGAGAAACAGTTAGTACCATGTAAATTAGGACACAACTAAAATTTATAAACCCTAGCTAGAAGATCAATGAACATTTTGTACCTTGTCTTCCTTTCCTGGATTGACCTTCTCTTCTGCAACTATTATCCCATAAATGAGCTTCATACCTTCCTGTCCATCGATGCCTACATATGCCACAAAAACTACCCATTAATTTCAAAACCCCAAAATGTAACTGATCATCAAGATTTAAAGAAGAGAAACAATAAAACATGAAACCAATTCAGAACTACAAGTCGTGTCAACCTTGTTACACCACGATAGATGGATGTTCTTTGACCAAATGTATCCAAAGTCCTTCTTGGAGCAGCAGCTTCGACAGAATTAGTACTATTATCACCACTGGTTTCACATTTAGAACCCTTACCACTAGCACTGCCCATAGACAATGTTAATGACTGCAAATTGCTAGAATTTTCTTGAAATTCGTAGTTAGTACTGGCGGCTACCACAGCATTTTGGACTGGCAACAGACTATTGCTTGAAAAGAGATACTCAGAATCATTGGCTTGAATTTCATTGAAGGCTACGAGATCTGATTGATTCTCAGATTTACTTACACCAAGAAAATCTGCAACCTTTGGCACTTCATTGTTGCCTTGAGTGTTAAGAAGACTCCACTCTAAAGGAAACAAAAAAAAAAACATACGTATATATAAACAGAGAAAGTGAATAGGAAATTATAAATAACTAATAATTCTCTAAGAAAAAGAAGAAGAGGAAATTATTATAAGAGTTGTACCTTGAGTTTGAAATGGGTTTTCCATATTATCATTGACTAATCCTAGAGAGAATTGATGAGGGTGAGATGCATGTAGATGGGCAGGCAAGGTAGGATGAGTAGGAGAAAGAGGAAATGAAAGCCAGTTGTTAGAATTCATGGATCCCAAAATTCTTTGAAAATTAATGATCTCAAGGGTAAACTTGCTTGCACTTCAAAAACTCAAAAACCTCCTGCATGTAACAGAACATAACACAAAGACAACTTCAAAACATAACTTTTGAGCAAGAAAAATTAAAGAAAGCACATGAGAGAAGCCATCAAATCTTTGCAGCTATATGTTTACCTATATATAAGTATCTAGGGTTTGCAACACTGCTGTCTCTCTCTCACACTCTTTCTTTCCTAAACTTTTGACCTAAATGAAGATTGTATGTTTGGGACCATGAGAGAAGAGAAGGGAGGAGGAGAGGCTGAAAAGAAAGAATTTTGAGAAAGATACAAAGTACTTAAAATGCAAGAGTCTTTCTTTGTTTCCTCTCTCTCACACACACAGAAGACACACAAATCAACCAAGTTGTTCCTTTCTCACCCCTTTTGTAATGGCCATTCTAAGCGGTAAGACTCTCAGCACCATTTTCCAACACTTCAAAACCAAGTCACACTATAATATTACAAAATCTACATAGGACACGAGTGTATCCTATGAAACTCCAACTACAACTATTGTTTTTTAAAAAAATTGTTCTAAATATTAAAATATAAATTTGATCTAGCTGGAGCTTCTCTGATCAGTCTTTGTATTGAAACAAACCCACATCCAACTGGAAAAATCCAATCAATACCTCCCTTGACTCTTTATAAAAATCTTTCACACCCCACTTGGTTAATTTATTGGAACTCTCGTCGACCTCGTTCAATGCGATATATGACTCCCCAAAGCCCAGCATTCCCACACCATGCAAATCATCTCTCACTCTCTAAATGTCGACCACTCCACGCAAAGTTAACTCCCCCCCTCTCTCTTTCTCTCTCATCTTCTAGAAATTAATTATATATTTATAAATGTTTGGTTAATGAACATTCTACAGTTTTACATGTATGTTATTGAAAACCCTCTTAAAATCATAGATTAAAAAAATTATAATTTATAATTTTTTAAATCTATTTTTTAAACAGTAACTATAAAAATTAACATAATGCCAAATAACTATAAGTGTGTTTGGTATTGTGTTAATCTTTTTATACATATGGGATGATCGAACCCATAACCATATATAGAAGATCTCTCATCTTTCTCTCGCAAATGGGTTATCACCAAAAACCAAATCTAGTGGATCTCCGAGTCCCTGCATGTGTAAGGCCACGCAATATTTTAGGGTTAGAATCCGACATATTAAATATTAAAAGTACTAGAGAAAGGGGGAAGAGTTACCGTTTGTGCAAAATTTGGACCACTCAATAATTAATTTGGTTCAAATAAGATAATTATGATTTTTCTTGAGGGATTTTGTTTGGTTTCCCCGAGTAGAAATCTGTTGACCACCTCTAATTGATCTTTGTGCCCCGTCAAGAGGTTTAAGTTTAAAGATTAAAATAAGTTCCTATACATGTATTAGAAAATCTGCATTGTATGTGATCAACAGTAGTTGTTTAAGTGCATTGCTTCGTTAAGCCATCACTAATGAAACTGATCAAAATATTTTAATGGCGTGTTGGGTAAGTTGTAATGTAGATGAAAATTCTCTATAAAGTAAACTCTCTCATTTTTTTTCTTAGTATATACATCTATAATTTTTAAGACTTTGACTCGAAGGACAACCTGATTCAATTAGATTGCGGTTCGAAAATTAATTTGATTTAACTTATTTTTTTTTATATAAAAAATATAAAATGAACAAGATCAAGAATTCGAGTAGGCGGATCAACAAGTTTATTGATCACCATGCCAAGCTGGATTTTAGAAACACTACATGAATGAGATCGACCAATATGTATGGCAAGATATATAGGAGGCTGTATGAATTACAAACACACTCTTCATCCATACATTTATCTATACAAATCAATCCACATTGATACAGACATATATATTATCTATCACGTGTGTATTGTTAAATATCAAATTCGAGAATTGATAAGAAATAATTCTATTTTGTTTTTGAAGGATGAAGTTAGGCTCACTCTGACCAGGGAAGTGTGATCAAAACTGTTTATTCATCATTTACAAGCTGAAACTTTTCAGAGTTTCTGGGTTCAGATCATAATCTAGTAGACTGTACTATCACTACTTTTCTAAGAACTAAACTAATTAATTCTCAGAATCTAAAGTCTAAAACCATCCAAGTAATAATAAATAGGACAACGTTCTACAACACCAAGCTGTAAAGATCAGAGATCATAAAAAAAAAAAACAAATCCTCTGCCATTGTTGATGACACAGTTCCCCTCAAGTTCTTAAACATAAATATATAAGACTACGTTGACTGAATTGCACCACAATAAGGGAGCAGAACCCACGTCTCTCGCTTTCTCTCTATCTTCCTTTCTTCTCTCTTCACGTTTAATTTCTCAACTTACAACCCTACAAAATATACAAACCAGCTGATTGCATGAACCCTAATAATTCACCCAAAAAAATCCTTTAGCCTTCTCTCCAAACACATTTAAAAAAACATAAAAGAAAGAAAAAAATCTTCATTATATAAACAGAAAATAGTGATAAAAAACAAAAAGAAAAAAACATTTACTTACATCCAAAGACTGTAACCAAACAAGAATCTCTTAACTCTCTCTCTCTCTCTCTCTCTCTAGAGAGTGAGAGAGAGAGAGAAGACACCGGCCATTTAATCAAAGAGGGCTCAGGTCGTTTCAGTTATTGCGGCCAAATGCAGAGGAATGTGACTGACACGTGCCAGTTGTTGTCTTTTTGGACTTTTGAAAGTTGGCAGAGGCAGGAGGAGGGAGGGCCAATTATCCGGTTTGCATGCTTTGCACAAAAAAACACAAAATAGAAGCATCACTTTGACCATTCTATGACAAGATAACATAAGTTTCTACTTCTCATTCTTACTATATTGTCCTCTTGTCTAAGTTTCAAATTGGAAACTAAAGAGTTCATAATTTGAAGTTTCCAATTTGATTGAACTCTTAATTGTCTGAGTTTCTTACAATTAATTTTGATTGATTTTTAATTTTTTTTTTTATTGGATGCATTAATTTGAAGTTTTAATTCAACCCAAATTGCTTTAAATTTTAGAAGGCAATTCAATGCATTAATTTTTATCATAAGAGACTTGGACTCATATTTTTTGGGTGTTGATTTTGCCATTTTTATTTTTTTTTTGCTTCGAATTAATTTTTTTTGATGCGCTTATGTTAAAAATAAGATTTAAAAAATAAAAAAAATATTATTTTAATATATTTTTAAACCAAAAGTACTTTGAAACACAACATTTACCACACTTTATCAAACATATACTTTAAATTGTGAGTGTGGTAGCTTCTCCTTTTAAGTATTTTTTACTTGAAAAAAATATCAAATTAATATTTTTTAAGTATTTTTTGATAATTTTAATGCGTTGATATCAAAAATAAAAAATTAAAAAAAATCATTTTGATAATTTTCAAGCAAAAAATATTATAAAAAAACACTTTAAATTACAATGATAAAAACACATATAATGACTTTAGTATGATTGTTAGTTGAAATGAGATTTTCATATATCTGGTCAGTAGTCCGCAAGTATGAAGGGAGAGGATTATATTCTTACAGGTGAGATTCAAACCATGATTTCACTTGATCAATGGATGGGTTATGTTTGACCATTAATGAGTTACTGAAAGCAATTAGAAAACAAACTTTGGAAAGTTAATTTGTATGTAACATGAATATGTGTTGATTTTGGTAAATAAAGTAGTAGTAAAAGAAAATAAAAAATGGGGAAAGGGAATCTTGTATGACTCTTCAACCACATATTTTTTTTCTTTTACAATGTACGATTTTTTCGTGGAATGTAATGTTATGGTTCTAAATTATATGCAAGATCATGTATATAATTGTCGACCGAAAGTCGTAAGAGTGATTCAACATTTCTTTTAAAGTTCCAATTTGCAGAACTACTTCCTAATGTTTGATGGCTGTGACAAAATCTATGCTTCAATCCGTGTGCTAGACTTACACATCCTTGATTCCAGTAAACATGAATGATGTTACATTACAAGAACGTGTGCTAGAAGAAGAAGAAGAAGAAGAAGAAGAAGAAAGTGAGTACTAAAAGGGTTTGTGTTTGTAAATGTAATGGTGGAATAAGGGCAATGTAGGGCAAAGAAGCTCACGAGAATCCAGAGAAAAGTTTTGAGAATTTCTAAAATGTGGGAGGAAACGCCGGGAAAGTGCTCGTGTCGCCTCGAAATGAAGCACTCGGAAAGGCAAATGAATTTCTAGGAACCCTTGTTTTCTTCTTACAGACAAAGTACAAACCCTAACAGGGTTAGGGTTTAGAGTTAGACTAGTGTTAGGGTTGTTTTGAAACCACTAGTGCCAACCTTAATTATAACAGTAGTGCAAAAGACAAAAAAAAAAAAAGGAAGAAGAAGAAATGAAATTCATATATAAATAAGTTTTAGAACATAGTAGTTGACAACAAAGAATGAACTGTAAATGGTGGATGCATGCTAATTAAATAAGGGGAAACATTTGGGAACATATTGAGGGATATTCATCATTAATTTGGAGCTGGGTATCAACAAAATGTTACATCACCTTTATTCACATATAGATGTTGCAAGAATTAGGAATACTCTAGCTCATAGTTATTAAACCCGGCCCGGCCTGGCGGGTCGACCCGGGACCCGGTCGACCTGGTGACTGGACCGGTCCGGGTTTAATAAAAAGACCGGCTGTGGCAACAGCCCGGCCAAACCCGGTCGACCAACGAGTCAACCCGGGACCCGGTGACCCGGCAAACCCAGACGAGACCCGGTTTTTTTTTTTTCAAATGTGGGATTTGAAACCCATTAGTATATATACACTATGTTCCCATGAAAAAAACAATATTTTTTCAATGTGGGATAAAAAAACCTTTTGGTTTAAATACTTCAACTTAAAAGGATAACATAATATCTTTTCAATGTGGGATTTGAAGCCCTTTCATATATATACACTATGTTCCCATGAAAAAAACCATGTTTTTTCAATGTGGGATAAAAAACCTTTTGGTTTAAGTACTTCAACTTAAAAGAATAACAAAGTATCTTTTCAATGTGGGATTTGAAACCCTTTCATATATATACTCCATGTTCCCATGTAAAAAACCATGTTTTTTCAATGTGGGATTTGAAGCCCTTTCATATATATACACTATGTTCCCATGAAAAAAACCATGTTTTTTCAATGTGGGATAAAAAACCTTTTGGTTTAAATACTTCAACTTAAAAGGATAATATATTATCTTTTCAATGTGGGATTTGAAACCCTTTCATATATATACTCTATGTTCCCATTAAAAAAATTATGTTTTTTCAATGTGGGATTTGAAACCCATTAGTATATATACTATATGTTTCCAAGGAAAAAGTTATGTTTTTTCAATGTGGGATTTGAAACCCATTAGAACTTCATAATATGTATAATCTATATTTATATGGATTTTTTCATATGAAATATTAAAACTTTAATTTTTTTTTAATTTTTCCGGGTTAATCCGGGTTGACCCGAGTTGACCCGGGTTGACCCATGAAACCCGGGACCCGGCCCCTTGGCCGGGTCAATCCCCGGACCGGGTTTAATAACTATGCTCTAGCTAATTGTTTATCATCAAAGGTTACATCAAAAATTTGTTTTTAATTTCAATAAAAAAATATTCTAACTCGATTTCAAAGTATAACTGTCATTATTATTAAACATATTCTCGCAAATCAATTTATCTAGAATTAGTACAAGTCGAATTAAAAAAAAATAAGTAAGAATTAACCCATTTAAAATTAGATAATTCAGTCGATTAGCTCATAATAACCCTATTAAAATCTAGTTTGATTTAAAAAAAATCAAAACTATATTATTTTAACAAAATTATAACTCGAGATGATTTTAATAACTTTGATAATTACAACAATTTTGAATCACTCTCACATTTTCCAGCTAGCTCTTTTTTGTTTGCTTGCCGAATTACCAAGCTAATTAACGATCATGATCATCGAGTGCAACAAGATCAATTACTAGGTTACTCCAAGACAGCTACCTCAGAGCAATTAAAGCAATATGCAATAAGAATATTAATGTTTGGGGATAGTTTCTCTTTTTGCAATTTTCTAGGCTTCTCTTGTTTTTAAATGCAATCTAAACTAAGCCCTAATAAATTGGTAATGTCAGCATCATTTACGTTCCATAAAAGCTATAACTATTAATTTCAGTGGCCAATGTAGGTAGCAGTACCCAATAACTTGTGTGTCTATATATATATATATATATATATACTCTCTGGACATTCTTATTTTGATCCAAAAAGAGATCAACAGTTACTCAAGTTAAGGAACGATATTTGTGCGCAGAAAATATATTATCATTTACTCCAGCATTGACTGGATTTTTTTTATTTATCAAACAGGAGAATTTCATTACTATTTGTTATAGCCATTAAAAAAATAGCTAAAAAGGATAAAAACAATAAACATGTATAGTATCAAAAGCTTTATAAACAAACAAAACATAACTAACCAAAAATTCTTTTCAAAATAGCTCCACCCAAAATACGGACATTTATGTGGCCGGTGTTAGAGAATAATATAAATCATATCATGGGACCTCACCTAACAGCTTAAGTTATTGGGTTGAGATGATTATTTGACATGGTATCAGAGTCTTAATGACCAAGTGGTCTCGAGTTCGAATCTCACCATCCTCATTTATTTGATAAAAATTAAACACAAGGTAATGTGAGTCTGTGCAAGTTTCAAGCCCAAAAAGCTTTCATTTGAGGGGGTATGTTAGAGAATAATATAAATCATATCATGGAACCTCACCTAACAGCTTAAGCTATAGGGTTGAGATGATTCTTTGACAGTCAGCGGTCTAAATTCAGCTTTCTGCAGACGACTTTCTTCTTAGACGCCGGCTATTGGCAACCCAAATATCCATTTTGTGCAGTAGAAACAAAAGACTTCAAATTATTTGTTATTCTATTGTTCTAGTACTTAGCAATTATGAACAAAATTCTTATAACAATATGGAGTATCCGCATACATCTCTTAGACTCTTGATTTATTGATTTATCAGTGATTTTTTTGAGTGAAAGGTAGATTTTTGTCTCGGGCTTGGAATCTCTTTCCTTCCACATAACATGAAGTATTTGGAACATAAAAAATGATCTGGTTTTTAATAAGATGTAGCCGGATTGAGATTTTAATTTTTCTTAGATCTTGCATAAATTATCAGTTTGACTAAAGCGTAGTGAACCTAATTTCAGATATACTGGTAATGATCTTATTTGTAGTGCAGACAATATTCATATATGAATAAATACTCACCACTAATTTGATAACTCTTTCTATTATCTCATTTGTAACACAATTATTTCATTTTCCTGTAAATAACCATTCAACTTTTTAGGGGTTATTTTCTAAATAACTACCTTTTGATTAATATACTTGATTATTATAAAAAAAAAGTTACTAGTTGAGAAAGATAGAGTTTGATCCATTGCTTGTGGCTTGGAAAAAAAAATAACTCCAAATTTTTCAGTTGAATAAAACCAGCTTACATAGACCAGTACTGGTGCAAGTTTCAATGCCCACATTAACATTTAGAATCGCCTTCTCGATCATCCAAACAACAACATTGACGGGCATGTGGCTTGGTTGATATTTTGTGGAGGAGTATGAACATCAAATTAAAATAATCCGTATTGTTAGAGCAAGAAACATAATATAAGTCTTGAAGCAAGCAAGAAAATATAATTTTGTCTTGATTTTCTTTCACTAGTAAGAATTATAAGTTAGATATTGTTTCGATAAATAGTTAAAGCCACTTTGCCTAGCCCTAGATGATCTCAGGTAATGAGAATTTTTTCTCTTTCGATAAAGTATAGAAAATAAAAGGGGAAATCTATAAGGCATGTGCTCAGCATTATCTTGTTTTATGCAATGTAAGATTGATAATAAAAATAAGTAATGAAGGGTTAGAATATTAATTAATCAACGATGTTGTAAGAATCCTCCAATCTTAAAATATACCTTTAATTAAGCTGGATCATAGATTGGAAGGAGTTCCGGGAGAGGGAAAAAATATTTTAGGTTCAATTTTGACTTTCTTCATTGATTGTTTCAATGGGATTTTGCTCATGTTAACCTCATAGTTTGGATCTTATAAAAGAAGATCGAGGTTATAAAAGAAGTGACCTTAATCATTTGCATCCAACCAAAGGCATGAAATAAACTTCTAGCTTTGCATAAAAGACAAGATCTCTAATAATATTGTTATAATTCACACCTGGTAGAAAATTAGCCGTATTACAATCACTGAATAGTTATAATATTTTTTTAATAAAAAAATCTTATCATTGATAGAATAAGTATTAGTGTCTGTTTGATTTTGTAGTAACGGTTATTTTTTAAAATATTAGCCGTATTACAATCACTAAATAGTTATAATATTTTTTTAGTAAAAAAACCTTATCATTGATAGAATAAGTATTAGTGTCTGTTTGATTTTGTAGTAGCGGTTATTTTTTAAAATATTAGCCGTACTACAATCACTGAATAGTTATAATATTTTTTTAGTAAAAAAACCTTATCATTGATAGAATAAGTATTAGTGTCGATTTGATTTTATAGTAGCGGTTATTTTTAAAAATATTTTTTGCTTAAAAATATATCAAAATAATATTTTTTTTAAAATGTATTTTTTACATTAGCATATCAAAACAATTTAAAAACACCTAAAAAAATTAATTTCTAGTAAAAAAATTCAATTTTTTTTAAAACAACATTTCTGCCACAAAAAAAATATAAATTTATGACCAATATTCTGATGCATGGTTTTGTTAGAATAAACAATAATAAGGTTATTGTTTTAAAATAATTTATAAAACTCTCGTATTTAATATAAAAAAATACGATGCAAAAAATAAAAATATATGCATAGAATTGAGTATAAGTACTATAAAAAAATAAAATAATATGTATATATCCTTGTTCATTAAAAATAATCTACATCCGTGATAAATAAAAAAATGTCAAGATCATAAATATAAAGAATTATACATTTTTTATTCAAAATTCAAAACTATTCTGTCATTGAAAAGGAGAAATCGATATGGAAATCCCAACTTGAATGGATCAGTCGAAGGTTCTGTACCAGTTGGCCCACTTGGTTCTAATAGTGGGGCCCTTTGAATTAGTAGATTAGGGTTTTCGGAAAATCCATTTGGGATTAATTTTGTATGTATAGACTTTAATTAGCAAAAGAATTTATTTGGATTTGCCATTTCTAGTTTCTTTGGTAGATAGTCTCAGTTGAAAAGAATTTGCTGGGCTACTAGTCCAGGCTAAAGTTCCGAACACTCGTTCTGGGCTTATGAAGATGCAGGCTTTTAGTTCATTAGCGTATCAATTAGGGTAAAATTATGTAGTATTAAATATTAATTGTACGAGTTAATCTAAAATGATTAAAATATAATTTTATTTTAAAAAATTAAAATAATGTAGTTTCAATTTTTTTTTAAATCAAATCAATTTTTACCGGTTAATTATTTTGAAACATGATCCATATGTGGTAAACTAGGTACTAAATTAACAGGCTATATTTAATAATTATGATTGATTAAAATACATCTAGCTAGGTTTATTCTTCATCGAAGAAGGCAAGTATGCATTGATGAACGATATAATTACAATTCATTTATGGGAATGATTAAGATTAATTAAGGTAGAAAGGTAGTTTTAAACTTTTAATTAAAAATGAAATTTTAAAAATAACAGTGTTTAATAAATATATATGTATTTAGGCAATCCCATCATAACAATACACATATATGAACTCATTATTACTATAACAATTGGAAATCCTTGTAATTGCTAGCAATGATAGTATACTTGAAATCGTTTGTGTCATCAATGGCAACAATAATCATTTTAATAATTAAAACACTTGAAAAAAAAAATGTTAGAAAGATGGATACACATACAGAAGGGGAAAAAAAAGAAGCAAAAATCGCAGTGCTTTTTTTTCTCACGACAGCATGAGCTACAGGTACAAAAGGTAATCTTCCATATATACGCTCCATTATGACCTGTGAGGTTGCAGAGGCTAGTGGATGCTAGCATCAGAAAACAGATATGCTAGCTATGGCTCTGCAAAAGTTCTCAATTATGGTAAAATAACTGTAAAGATAGATCAATTTGAGTGATGATCAATCAAGCTAGCTAGACCCACAATAAGACCATATGTATTCTGGGTTTAATCAGACTGCTATCAATCATAAAACACTTGAAAGAAGAAATTGGTAAAAGAAAGAAATAAAGCAAAATGGACACCATTAACCCAGTTGAAGCCAGATTTTAAGAAATATTTTTTAAAAAATTATGATTTTTTTATTAACCCAACACAATTCAGGATTTGTATTCATAGATCAGCGGGCTGATCTATCAAACTATTCTTAGATTTAGAACTATATATGAACACACACACACACACACACACACACACACACACACACACACACACACACACACACATATATATATATATATATATATATATATATGAATGGATTTTTTCAGGATTCAATTTGTTGGATGGTCCTTATAGCAACTACTTGTATACATGGAGCATCCATTTTGAGCTCAAGAAAAAAGCAATGTAAAATGCTTATTAGCTTGTTTCCCACTTTAACCATTATTGAAGAAAGTCTTCAAGAAAATCCAAAGAAGTTATTATACAATAATTATGTCTTTCTATGATGGGTTACATATACTATACAATTTCTTCACTTTGATCATACAATATACAGGTGTTCTTTGTTACAGCTTTGGCTTGCCTGTGTGCGTGCATGCGTGCAAAAGCAGCTAGCTAGCTAGCTAGCATATGTTGGATTCCACCACTTATCTTGTTTTTTGAGTGCTCAATCACTTGATCATAATAATATATATGATAGTATGAGCAATAGTAATTCATATTTAAAAATTTGATCAATATTATTCTTCAATCAAATAGCTTCATCCTTTTGTACTTCAAATCATGGTGTGTGTGTGTGTGTTGCATTATTGATCTATTTACGAACGTGTGACTCTTTGGGATGATAATGTTTTTCTTTATACTACACTCTTTAAATTGACTGATTGATCTATATGCTATTCCATAGATTATCAAGTTAATTAAAATTCAACAAAAACAAATTATTGGTTAAGAGAAGGTTCATATTGTTTCCTATATGTTTAATTACAACTATATAATTTTAACACAATTAAGAGCAGTTCTTGATTGATTAATATTTTTAAACAAAAAAGATAAAAAAAACATGTTTAATTGAAGAAAAAAAAGATAGAAATATAAATAAATCTATATATAAAATAATTTTTAATGAGTTTCTATCATTTCAAAACAAAAAATATTTATAACTCTTGTAATTAATTCGATTGATTCCTGAAAATTAAATTCGGAAAGCTATTTAGAAATAATATATGAAGCTAGCTAGCTAGACAACATTTAATATCAATCTTGGAGTTCAGTGTAAGTATCTAATTTCTTCGTGGTCACAGTACATTTCTTTACCAACATGCATGAATATGAATCTCAAGATGATAAACCATATAAAAGATTCAAACCATAAGATTTATATATTGTTTTCCTCCCGACTCACTTTACATCATATATAAAAGAAAGAAAATTAATATTTTCAAATCATAAAACCAACCAAGCATCCTCTGTGATGGTGAAATCATGGCCGACAATGGCATAATCAAAGTATATATACTTTTTTTTTCTTTAAAGTACATGTGTTCCTAACTTTGACATGGGTGGAGGAATATTTTTTTCACTTTCCTTTTACTTTGAGCTTAGGTGGAAGCTTATATTTTCAACCACCAGAATGATGATGGCAACAGAAACACAATTTATGAAACTTCAAATAAAGCATTTACGGGTTTTAAAAAATTTGATGGTGGGCTTATTGTGTCTCCAACATACCCTAAAAAGATGGCCGAAAAGGAAATAGTGTACAGGATATTGTGCTGCCTAAAGTTAGAATATATGGGGTCTTAGATGTGGATCCTTTTCCAAAGAATTACTTCTATATGGCGAAGGTCGTCAAGAGCCATCAGCCTGCTTGATCTGTCATTGTTACCTACCCAGCTAATTGCATTTTTAACCTTAAATTTATGCACAGATAACAACATGACTAGCCCCATGTTGTCCATGCCATGGCCAACAGCACCACATGACAATTCTATGGAAGGCTTCTGGTAAACAAGCAAAATAAATTACCCGTTTCATTAAATAATCCATATTTTGCTATTTTTTTATATATAAAAAACAACATATAACATATTAATTGATAAAGACAGAATGACCCAAATAAAAAAAATATACCAAGTATTGTGTTTGAAACCCAACTTATAAAATAACTTGTTTAAGGGATGAATAGAGAATTGGATAAGAAGCAAGGGACAACAAGAGGTTTCCCTAAACTAAAATGGAATATATATGAACAAGGAAAGATTAAACTGCTCATATTTGCATTTTGAGGGAATTTAAAGAAGTTTTTTTTTTTTTTGCTTGGTCTTTTTGAGTTATGATGTAATTGTTTCCATGTGCTCTTATGGGCTATGGTTTGTGCCTTTATTAGTTTTGTTTATAAAGAAAAATGGCAAATATAGGTTCAGAGCTAGGAATTTTAGTTTAGAAGAGTAAAATTAGAGAGAATATTTTCTTGCAGGCCCTGCACCTGCCAGCCCCCCTAATTCCTGGAATACTACTACTACTACTATATATATATATATATAAATATATATATATATATATATATATATATATATATATATATATTAGTCAAGCCTTGTTATATGTATGTCCTATTCTCTTGTTGGTACGATGGCTTTTAAAATATTGTTCAATGTTCTTTCAAATCCTATAAACTATATGTATTGTAAAATATTGCATGTCCAATGTTCTATCAAATCCTAAAATTATATAGAACACTACATCTCCCATCTAAAATGGGCAAGTTATACATATTATACACACATGATGAGGAAATATTTTGTCAAAAATTATTGAACAAGGAAGAGAGGTGAATTGACTGCTAGAGGGCCTTATAAAGACTATTAAATTAATTTACCAAGATTATAATCTAGCTAGAAACATATTGGAATAGCTATATAGGGACAAAGAACCATGATATTTCCCTCTCAGTTTCTATTTTGTATCAAACTGTTTATAAATAGACAAGAAATATCCATAGATTGGGCTAAATCCTAGGAACAGGCAGGCTTGAAATAAAGCTAGAAGACAAGCATTAATCTCCACCCTCCTCCTTTTTTCCTCTCTCTTTCGAACTTTATGTGCGTGTGCATCCTTTTCCTTTTGTCTCACTGATTTGCAAAGATTTCAAGAAATTCTCTTCTTCAACAAACAATAATTTTAATCATAATCTCGCTTATCTTCTCAATGCTTAATTTCTATTAAACACTATTCATCACACATGCGAACATTAATTGTATTATTTAATCAATTTAGATCGATATCCATACATCAATATCATACTTTTTCGATCCTTTATAGATTTGAGCAGATCTTACTGCCGGATGGAATTAATAAATTGTTCCTAGAAATATATGAAGAAATATTATTGATATTATTATTATATGGTTATTCTTGTGCTAGAATATCATGGAATAATGCTAGATATATAACTAAAATTTCTTTACTAATAAATGATGGAGGACCTTATGCTTGGTGTTTCATTAATCATTCTTTTTGTAATTATTTTTTATTTCCATTAAATCTGATAAAATTCACATGATTTGAATTATAGTAAATACCATTTCATTTGTAGGAAAATGTTAACAAAAATTATTCTAAAACAAAATCTCAACAAAAAGATCAATTAATATATATTCTTAGCATCATTACTCATATATCATCACACAATTAATCACTTGTTGTCAACAAAAGAAGAATTTCTTACAAACAAGGATTGTTGGTATCTCTCTTCTAATAATAGGTTTTGAAAGAGGAATTTTTTTATAATAGGTTAGGGATAGGTAATTTTTCATATTCCAACTTATCACAATATGGATGTCATATGTCATCCAAACAATTTAAAAAATATATATTAATTTGACATATTGTAATATGGACCCATTGATTCATCAAGTCCATTGATTGTTGATACTTCGGCACTTTGACAATGACAATGCAATCTTAGGACCACAACATTTGAAACCATGCTTGTGAATTGTAACAATCAACACTGAAAGCATAACATGTGATTGAGAAATCTTGCTTGATCTTAGATATGAACAAAACATCTCAATTTATCTCTATTGTCGAACCCATTAAAAATTGTTTGAAAAAAACAACTCACTCTAGCTAGCAAACTTGTTAATGCTCCATCATTTATATATATGCATAAGCTTAATTTTCCTGCCTGTTGAAACAGAGCACATGCATGAACAAGCGTGAAAACGAAATGCTGGATCCATCATGAATAAATGCTAGCTCCATTGTATGCAAATATTATATACTTTACAAGCTAGAAGAGCAAGATATTGAACTTTTCTTGCTAGATAATATTACTTGTAATAACTTATTTATGGGTTATTTTCTAAATTTTTTTTATAATAAAGATAAATAAATAATAATAAAATAAAAATAGCAAGAAGATTGATATTTTGACAAAAGTAAGTTGGGAGGATTTCACATGTATAAAAAATCAAACTGCAATTTTGGATAGAATCGGGAGTCTAATTGTACCCTGTTTTATCCAAAAATAAATAGGTAGGGTGCTCTGGGGTTGCACAACCAATCCTTTACTCGGACTCTCGTGAATCATTAGGTTTTCCAGTAACTTTAATATTAAGTGGCGACTCCTGAACCTTAAAAATAATTTTATGATTAAACTCAAAATTCTTTCCCTTCCAACAACATACCTTTTAGGAGGCTAATTAAAGCGCGCTATTTCGACGTCACCCTGATGACATTACCATTGGAAAGAAAAGAAAAGAAGACAAGTTTTGTTAGTGAAGCTTGTAGTTTTGTGTCTCAACTTTTTGTTATTTGTTTTTGTTTGGTTGTGTTAAAGGGAAAACAAGATTTTGGAATTAGAGAGCATGCAAACCTCAACTAATAAGAAAGATTTTATGAGCATTTAAAGATTAAAGACAATCAAAAAAATTCAAACGACTAGGAAAAAAAAGAGATTTATGTAGTTGTTTTTTGAATATATATATGATGTCCTAAAAATCCAAGTAGCCTAGGAATAAGGTTTCTGTGTTGGATAATTGGTTAATCAATTAGTCCTAACAATCTCATCTATTCTTTTTAGCTAAGATAGTTGATAGCTTATACTTGGTGCTTGGTAGACTATGGTGGCTAGTACGTGCAAAAAGTCTCTTTTTGTGAATGTGGGGACTCTCCGATACTTAAATAAATATCTTTTTAGAGAGAGAAAATACAATAATATTTTAGAAAGAGATGCTCTGAAAATATATATGCAGTAGAGAATGAAAATTATGAAATTTTGTTCTGAAGGTCTCACAGTGTATTTATAACCCGTCTTGTTCTTTTGTTAAAAAAAAGGTCTAGAGTGTAATTTTACCTTGATAACATTTAATAATGTATAAATATCTCTTATATCTATATTAATATTTGATGGAAATATAGTGGGTTCTTGGATAACTTTTTTTATACTATAGCTGAGCCCATAGAGGCTGAGCTATTTCTCTAGGCTAGACCCCATAGAGGTGGGTTCATCCATTAAGTGAACCTAATTGAGGTTGGGTTTGTCCCTTGGTGATCCCAAGAGAGTCTGGTCATTCCAAAGAGGATCCTCATTCCTTTAGGCGTGTCTAGGAAGGATGACCATTCTCTTGGGCGTGTTTAGGGGAGGATGTTCATTCCCTTGTGTGTGCCCAAGGCCTGGCACACTGCCACGCCCAATCGTGGCTTAGGTTTGGCGCGCGTCTTTACTGGGGCGTGCTTGTGTTCCAGAAAATTTATACCCGTAAATCTTTTTTAATTCGATTTTTTTTACAAAAATATACTGATAAAAACTTTGGTTCATCAATAGATATATTCTCTATAAAATATAATTAATAATTTTTTATTGGTAATGTCATTAAGGGTTTGATCTACCAGCAATACGTAACATGAACCCAGACCATCAATTAAGATAATTTGGCTTCAATGATGTAGCTAAATGGGATTTAATTTGAAACCAATCCCCACTTTAAATACTCACTTCTAAGTAACAGCCTTTTCCCACTTTATATTTCATTATTTATGATCAATTAAGTAGTAGATTTGCAGATCAGCATTTATTTTAATTTTATTTGCTAAAAGTGGTTATAATTATGTCCGCCAACATCCAGGTATTAGATTCAGATTGTTTTCTTTTATGCTCAAGTTCAAAGAATAAATTTTTTACCACAAAGGTGATGATAGCAAAGTCTAGCTAGCCTTGTAGTTCTTAATTTTGTTTTTTAATATATGGGGCTCCACTATATTTAATTTCTTTAAACCATAATTACTTGTTAATTAGTACTCTATATGCCCTATATATATGCATGATCACTTTTCTAGCCATCATCACCATTTTTGGTTAGGGTTAGGTCCATCACCATCTGTTAAAAAAAAAATTGGGGTAAAAAAGTTACCATGTTGAAGATCAATAAGCAAGTTAATTAGAATCAATTACCTTCTTAATTCTTATGATTTATTGTTATAAACTTAATCCCAGTCCAACTTTACTGATCCCAAATCATTTTAGAAGTTGGAATGTCCAAATTTAAAATCCTTCCACTCCCAAATACAAATAAATAAATAATAAAATAAAATTAACTCAATTCAATAACGAAGATTTAATTAATTCTAAGCTGATTGCAACTTCAAATGAATTATTTTAACATGTTTGGAAGCTGCAATATTGAACATGCCTCCAATATTTGACCTATCAATTGATGATGGGATCCTAAATAATCCTCGAGACAAACCCTAATCTTGATTTAATATAGTGCAACATTATCCTGATTTTCTGCAATCTATTAAGAGAATAATCTGTTGTTAGCTTGTACAAAAGTCAATAAATAATTTAATATACTGCAGCTCACATGCTTGCATTAACTTATACACCAATCATATTTTTAAAAAAATTAAAAATCTTAATTAAATTAAGAAGTTATATCTAGGTTGAATAAAGGAATGACAAGCTGACAACATTCCATCAACAACCCTAATTAACTTCATACCTAAGTTGCACGATCACATTCTTCCCTTAGATTATGGAAGCCACCATGTGAAAAACCTTGAAAAGAAAACCTTTTCTTGTCTCTCTCTCGTTTGGCTCTATATGCAATTAATTAGCATTGCATCCTCTCTTCACTCCTTGCACGAGTGCCTCTCGTTTCCCTTGCTATATATATATATATTTTTGCTTTTAATTAGGAAAATAAAGACTCAAACTTTAATCAACAACTCATTACAGTACTTAAGAACAAATGCCTCCCATGAAGCGTTGCCAACAATCCTATTGTTTAAATGATACATTTTTCTCACGATAGTACAAGCTAGCAACAAGGACACTTTTAGGACAATGTTACAACCTAACTTGGTCGGTTTACTTCCTAGCTAGCTAGTTGGCCTAGCTATTTGAGAGAGGTTGTAATATTGCAATAAGATTTTGATAATTGTTCCTCGTGGGATATATCCCACAAATCTCTTTAATATATATGTAAAATAAAAACAATATTTACATAGCAAGTCGATCATAATTTTATTAGTTGAAATTCTATTTTTTTTTCATTTTCATGAGGGTAAATTAAAAATGAAACATTATAATATATACTTATCCTATAAATTGCTCAATATTGTGCTTCTACAATAACTTGTCCAATTGTGATTATATATGCACAAACTTGTTCCTTAAACAATCCTTCTTTATCCAAAAAAATAAAATAAAAAATAAAACACAAAGTGTACAAGCTATTATAAGCTGCGAGATTTATGCACAAACTTGCAAGTTTCTAAATTGAATATAAAAGGAATATATGTTGGTTTGAGGGTCAATTAATCTTAATTTCTTCAAATTCATTGAATTCTATTGGTCCAAAACCCTTACATGGCAAAGAGAATGCCAGCTATAAAGTAAACAAGCAACAAAGATAGCACAGAAGCTGCAAAACCCAATAAACCCATACTTGTTTTGCTTTCCTAAATTAGCCTGTAGTTAATCCATTGTTGTTACACTGATCGCGGAACTCATAATCTAAAATTTAATTGAGATTAAGTTTTTAATTGAATTATATAAAATATTAATCTAATAAAATCTAGTTGATTGGATTAATTTTTTAATGATTTGCTTGATATCGAACCAAGCTGCCCAATATATAAAAAAAATTAAAAAATAACAAAACATTGTTTTTAATTTTTTTTTTTTAAAATAATGGAAGTTAAACCGGCTAATAACTCGTACCTTTCAAATTAGGACTTGGAACCATGAGTTAATCCAATGCCGGGGTGTACAAAACAGTATATTTACCCTCATGAATCACCATCACTTCGAAGACAAAAAAAAAAAAAAAAAAAAAGCCAAAACCAAAATATATAAAAACAAAAAAAAAAACTAACTATAAAACCCAAAATCCAGCTCTCCTTTCCACCCTCAAAATCCTCTCTCCCTCTCCTTTTCTCTCTCTAAAAATGGAGCTCCCACCACCCTTCCCAAGACCACCACCTCCTCCACCACCACAAGACCAGCAACACCAGAAAGATTTAGACTTTGACAGCATTAGAGCCATCAAAGTCCTCGGCAAAGGAGCCATGGGGACAGTCTTCCTTGTACACAACCAAGAAACTGACTCCACAGCCAAGAACCGATTTGCCCTCAAAGTAGTCGAGAAATCCACCCTCCATACAAAATTCGACGCCGAACGCCGTGCACGGTGGGAGATCCAAGTCTTGAACCAATTATCCACCCCAAAAACAACCCACCCATTTCTCCCCCACCTCATTTCCTCCATAGAAAGCCAAGAATTCCTCGCTTGGTCTGTCCCCTTTTGTCCCGGTGGTGACCTCAACGTCCTCCGCCACCGCCAAAACGACCATGTTTTCTCCCCTGCTGTAATCCGCTTTTACTTAGCTGAAATCGTTTGTGCTCTTGATCACCTCCACCAAATGGGCATTGTTTACAGAGACCTAAAGCCTGAGAACATTTTGATACAACATTCTGGTCACGTTACTCTTACAGACTTTGATCTTTCTCGTACGTTAACGAGAAAAACGGTAAGAAATCTTGTCCCTAACCCCGCCGCAAGCTGCAATAATTTAATCACCGTCAGCGAAATTGAACAGCAACCTCAAAAGAAGCAGCAACAACATCATATAAGGAACTTGACGAGGTGGTGGTTTGTTAATGATGTTCAACACAAAAAGAACGGGCTAAAGAAGGCAAAATCTGCACGAGTTAGCCCGGTGAGTCGGAGAAAACTAAGCTTCAACAATGGAGAACGGTCCAACTCGTTCGTGGGCACAGAGGAATATGTCTCGCCGGAGGTTGTAAGAGGAGATGGGCACGAGTTCGCTGTTGACTGGTGGGCTCTTGGAATTTTGAGCTTCGAGATGTTATACGGGACGACGCCTTTTGTAGGGAAGAACCGGAAGGAAACGTTTCGAAACGTATTGGCCAAGAAGCCGGAGTTTATCGGGAAACGAAACGAGTTAACAGACCTGATTGAACGGCTGTTAGAGAAGGACCCCACACAAAGGTTGGGGTATCAACGTGGAGCTTGTGAGATTAAGGAGCATGTGTTTTTTAAGGGTGTAAGGTGGGACCTATTAACGGAAGTCTTAAGACCGCCGTTTATTCCGTCGAGAGACGACGGGGAGTTAACGGAGAGGACAACGGCAGCTGGGGTGGATATAAGGGAGTATTTTAAAGATTTAAGGGCGCCACCTCCGTCAATGCCTCCGTCACCGTCTTCGGATTATTACATGAAATTGTCAGAATTCTGACCCACACGTGTGGCAGGTGGCACGTGAAAGATTTAGCACAGTTCATTTTCTTTTTTATGTACATAAAATAAATGGGTTAGAAATTGAAAAACACTAGTCGTAGTGAAGATGAAGATTAGCTGTTACAAGCTATAAATATATATATAGATTATTATAAAAATTTTAAGGATTATGAGTGGAAAAATTATAGGATATCTGTTTTAGTTTATTTGTTAATATTTTGAGAAACAATATTTTTATACACTTGTTTATATTTTTTAATTATGAAGTTATATATCTGTTTAGTTGAGTATTAATATGTGAATTAATTTAGTCCAACAATATAATATTTTATTAAAAAATAAAATAGAGGAAGATAGACACAATTTATAGGTCTTTGATTGCTATCCAAGAAAAAAAAAGAAAAAAAAGGAGGAAATTTGGTGGCTAGTTACACCTAATATTGGAGGCACTGCGAAGGGCGGGGATTGCTTTTGGACAAAATTATGCTTGTTTTCTCCCTTCTTGAAAAAGAAAACAAAATCTTGCATTTGTTGCATAGAAATTTATGGTACCGATATAGTATTTTCCTAAAATAAAGGAAAAGATCATTGTTATCAAATTTAACATCGTTTTAATTTTAAATTAAATTAAATAAAAATTAACTTGATTAGATCTAATCGATTTACTTAGTGTTTGTAGTTGAAACAAATAATTGATATAGCTAGCAATATAATATTTTTCTGAAATAAAAGAAAAGATTATTGTTATTAAATTCAACATCGTTTTGATTTAAAATTAAAAAAAAGTAAAAATTAACTTGATTAGATATTGTCGATTTATGATTAATTCGACTCAATCAAAACTTGATTTGGTATTTAAAAAAATACTCAAATGTTGTTTTAACTTAAAAAATATGAAAATGACACATTTTTAGATTAATAGGGTTAACCTATCTAATCCCCATGACCTTGACTTGATTGATTTAAAGGGTGTTTGAGAGTGTGGTAACGTTAGTTTTTTAAAGTACTTTTCGCTTAAAAAATATATCAAAATAATTTTTTTAAAAAAAATAAATTATTTTTAACATCAATACATTTAAAAATAATTAAAAATAAATTAAATTTTAACTGATTAGCTTTTAAACCGCAGTCACAAACGGAGAATTAATAACTTTGAACAAAAGCACTTGAGTTTTTTTTAATGAATATTAAAAGAAGTATTTAGAAACTAAATTATACTCAATGCTCACCTTTTATTAGTTTGATGATTTTAGCTGGTGGTTCTTGATGGCTTTAGTTCTATAATTACAGTGGTAATTAATGAGAAGGATTAATTGGTGATCAGTGGGGTCATGAATTTTTAAATTGAAATCATTTTGTTTACCGAAAGATGACAATAACGCTACTGTTTGTTCCGTGAAGAGTGGTGTGAAATGATCGATGAAACATTGTAGTTCCTTGGTGATGCAAATATTAATTAGAAGCTCGAGCTTAGATATATATTCTTTCATGTTCACGTGCAAAGATCTTATATTTAATCACTAATTATTCTACTACTTCATGATTCTTAATTAAAACACCATCTTTGATAAATATAGGATGTATAATTAGGCTTCATCATGTTGATTTCATTGTATGAAAATATTGACCATATTGGTTAATTCATGTGTTTTATTTTACGATGAATGATATTTTTTAATTAAAAATATATTTTCTTAGATTTTTATTTTATTTTTGGTATTAGAACATTAAAATCATCTAATTTTTTTAAAAAATATTAATTTAATATTTTTTAAACGAAAAATAATTTAAAAAACAAGTTATAACAAAAAAAAACTAAACACTAAAAAAAGTAAGAGTGTGTGTGTGTCCTTGTTTCTAATGAACTGGAAAAATGGATTTGATTCATATAAAAATTAACTTAGGTAACACATGATCGTAGAGATAATGAGTTTGCACAAATTTAAAAAAGACATCATCGAAATATCTTCTTGATAAGAGCGACCTCAAATATATGGGTGCAATTAATATTATTTGTAAGCTTTGTCTGAAAAGTCAGTGGAGGAAGGCTTGGCTCACCCGTGAGATAAATTTGCCTCGAAGAAGACCGGATAGCTCAGGCAACGTTTCATCCACGCATATTGTCTGTACGGCAAGGATAAGCCTTGTCAAGCATGAAATCTATGTTCACTCTTTCACAAGTGATGAGATTTATTTACAATCCGTTTGTATATATATGTTTTTTTTTTAAATAATATAAATTATATTTAAAAATTTTATTTAACGGTTTAAATTTGTTAGTTGAATTATTATTTTACATGGTATCGAAACTTTAATTATTGAGCGGTTATGAGTTTGAATCTCACCATCTCTTATTTATTTGATAAAAAATTAAATACAAGATAATATCAGTCTGTGCAAGTTTCAATGTCTAATGGTTTTTATTCGAGGGGGTATGGTAAAGAATGATATAAATTATATATTAAAATTTCACCTATCAACTTAAACTTTTGAATTGAATTAATTCTTTGATATTTTAAACTGAATTTCAAATCAATGGTTCAAAATCAAAAGCATTATTTTCAATGCTTTTTACTTCAATCGTAGTTTGAAATGAGGACAAACACGATAAACAAATGAATTTTTAGTATGTTTGAGATTATAATATTTTTATAGTTATGGTTTAAAAAGATTGATTTTAAAAAAATTTTAGGTTATAGCTTTTTTTTAATTAGTGTTTTGAGAGAAAATTTTCAGTATAATGGGAGTAATTAAACACAAATTGCACCACATTACACAACAAAAATAAACGAGCTTTATATACGTGTACCCTAAGTACTATTCAATGAGTTTGAATCCAAAAAAAAATATATTGGTAAGCTCTATCTGGTATTTCTTAATTAATACCTATAGGAACTTTCTTAATTAACCACAGATTGCTTGTTGGTAGATGAGCATTTTGTAAAAAGGCTAATTATTTTCCAGTGAGTTTACTAATTTCAATATAGAAAGTTAAGCATGATCATATGATTACCAGACAAATGTTCTTAGATTACGGGGTTTGCTGGAGGGCCATTGCTTGATTTGCCTTTAACTTTATCACACAATTCCTGACTTCTAAGGTTTGGCGTCCATGGTAATGATTACAGGCTCCCCTCAATCTTAGACTTGAAAAAGAAGAAGCTAATACATATCTCTTATAGTTATAGAAAAATGCCAAGTGTGCAAGAATTTTAATAAATGACTTATTCAGTGTTCTTAGTATGAAAAAGCCCCAAGAAAAATCATTAATTTGTTTTATAACCTATTTAATTGACATCTTTTAATTTGTTTTCATGTCAATAATATGTGGGAGTCAAATGTTTTAATATAATACCCTAAGAAAAATCATAAAAAACACGAAATACCTCAATGTTTTGGATGCTCTCAAGTTTTAAAAATATTTATTCATAAAAAATCAGACCTCTCTAATTTGATATTGATAAATAGTTTAATTAGTATTTTTATCTAGAAAAAAAGTGATTTCAGAATTTAAATGGGTAAAAAAATGTGATGATAAAAAGGATTTTTGGATAGAATTTAACGAGGGGATATCAAAACATATCATAATCAAGTATTGAAATAAAAATAAAATGATAAATTTAGTCATTTGTGCATATTACATAAGATGCTTTGTTTATTATATGATGCAAACAATAAGAAGATTTTTCTAATTTTGGACAGCAATGATAAATTGGGAGGGGATAGGTGAAATTTAAAGAACAAATAGGGTGGATTAGCATAAGTTTTGAATAATATAGGGGTCAGCCGTGAAAGGAAAAAACACAAAAAAGTGAACGAGCTTTAGAGTACTGTATGGCATCCTTTATAGGCAAAGTTGTTCAAAGACCTAAAGTTACAAAACTTGACTCCATATTCTTTTGTTAACTTTAATTGCTTTATATGGTTGTATATTTGATTATTTGTTCTGTTTACTCGTCAATATTTTTCTCTTTTTGAATAAAGATTTTATTGTTGTTTTTAGTTTGATAGAGAAAATTGATATTTCATCACAAGATTAATTTGTTATTTATGTGCATGTAATTAAGATGTATTCAACTTCTAAATAGATAATTTAGATTTAAAATCTTCAGAGGATTTAATTTCTTTGTGTCCAAAATAATTAAATATACCAGTTATTGTTTGGAATATTAATTATTATACACCACTTGTAATGCCAATAAGATGATTTTTGATTGAGATAATTTTTTAACACTATAATCCAACTATTAATTCTTCTCCGGCTGCAAACAAACCCTCAACTCCAAACAACTACAATACGGGTCTATGATCATCCTCATGCACCAAAAAAATATGTTCAATTTCAGTACTCCTGGAATCATATAGAACTCAGGAGAAACAATGACTTGGCCTATATGATAGAACATTTTTTTTACTTGGTAGACCACTAGTAGATGGCATCAGGTGCTTAGATCACTAAAATTTGGAAATGGTTCCCCAGTAGGCACTAAAATGGTCTAAATTTATTCCATTTGTCGGCGGATTTAATGCTCAATTTGACAATTGTTTTCTAGCAAATGCATGTGACTTTAGGTTCACTTATAGTAGAAACCAAATTGACCCTTTGTCATCTGCTTGTTGATCAATCAGCATTATTGGCCGTGCACGCATCAACACAACTTGATATACATGCCATGCCATGATGGATACGGAGAGAAGTTGCAGAGACGGGCGGCCCTTGCATTCCCCTTCTTGATAAACATAAGGTCACTTCAGGTTTTTTTTTTTATTATTTATTGAGTGCATTAATGAGAAGATAGTCATTTAGAAGATAATTCTTGAAAAATTGAATTGTCATTTACAGAAAAATAAAAAGTTTATGTTACAACATTATCTATATATCCCAATAAATATTCGTGCCCTGTGGAAATTTGGGGTGGGGTTATTCTGTTCTCATCTCTTGTAACATATTCTACCACTTCAAGAAAATTTATCAACATTTAGGGCACGTGCAATGTTGAGAGGATGGTATACATGGAACTTGGCATTATATTGTAAGGCTATATCGACATGCTTTTGAATTTTGAGCCATATTCAGTCCATTGTGTCGAAACCTTGATGGATACAAGCTATGAAAGGAAATATAGATGATGTCAAAGTTCTCAAGCTTCATCTAATCTAACCCAAGAAGTATATATCATGATCATCTCATGTAAACAAGAAGCATGGAGACTTTGAGAATGAGTTTGTCGATCCCCCTTCATTAATTTAATTTGACCATGATTAAATGGGAACCCTTTTTTCTATGTCAGCCAGCCATTTGGTTGATTTTACTTCGATGTTGTTCAACTTAGTAACTACGTTTACCAATGAAGAATAGGATCTTAATTGCTGTGATCCCTTTACATTTTTTTAAGGTGCTATAAAGGGAGTCAAAACCAACATTTAATTAGCTTCGATGAATGGGATCTCTAGGACCCTTTTGTGATATTATAATATATTTGGTTTGAATGTAATTTACTTCAAGCAAATTCTCAACTTCCATTTCCCTTTAAAATGATTTCTAAGTTAGGTAATTAATGGGATTTCCTTTTCAAAGTTAGGGCTCGCGACCTTTTATGGTCGGTTGTAAGAGCATATAACTTTATTATAAGGCTAAATGTTCGCATATAGATATTTGGGTTCATATATGCATGCTGGGTCCTGCCTGGAAGTTGAGTTAAATGTTAATTTCTCTTCCAAACTCTTTAATGCATATGGGTTTTTTCTTTAAATCCCACAAGTGCAGACAGGACCACTTCGACGAGTGTATCTTTGCACACCTAATATTAAACATATAGTTAAGGCAATTGTTTGTGAAAGTCTCCGGTTTATATATATGCTTTAGTTTAGGCATAGAAGTTAGGAGTATTAAGATGATTATGAAAACAATTAATCGATTCTATCTATAACTAAATTAGATTAAGTGGACATTATAAGTAATCAATTAGTTGATATTATTATTTTAATGGTCTCAAGATATCTTAATTAACTTTTTTAATGACAAAAATAGACAAAAAAAAACTATATTAGATTGCGAGTTTATATATATATATATATATGAGGCACTTGAAGTTTTTTCTTTTCTTTTCCCATGGAATGTTTAATGAATCTTGAGTTATATAATGATATAACCCTTCATGGTTTAAATTCCATCTCCCAAATCTTAAAAACAAATTAAACGAAGCAATATATATATAAAACAAATTTAATAAAAACAATTATATATTGAAATTATTAACTTCAATATTGGAAAATTAAGTCATTAATATTATTTCCAACAAGCATCACAATCGGTGACAACGAGCATATTACGTTGCCTTTAATTTCATATATATTGTTGGTTTAAGATTCTATCACTAGCTACCTTTTAAATTAGTTTTTTTCCTAAAATCTTGATGATTAAAGTATTCTTGAATCAACCTTTACTTGCAACACTAAATTCTGATGGATAAAGAAAAATTCAATTAATTCAAACTTGAGATGATATTATTAGAGTAATTGAAATAACCACTTGACAGCCTCTAGAAAATCATCAAACGAGTCAAGATAGCTAAAATACTATGTTCATGTCTTCGGACTAAACTTGCTGACACCTTTTTTGCAAACTTCTTGGAGGTTAAAATGATTTCTACTATGGTCAATAAGTTACCTTTTTTAGAGGTCTAATGGCCGATTATGCGACTTAATTTATGGTTGAATACATCATATTTATGAAGTTGAATCTTGAAACTCATAATTACTTGTTTTTAACTCCAGACATGCAAGATCATAGGACCATTCTATGAGTAGACAATTATTTCCAGTTAAATAAGGATCCAATGGAGAAATATGTTGCGATATATCCTAACACGGAAATTGACCACCAACGGAAATGTAATTGAGTACATGAAATTATTGAACACAGTACGTATTTTTTAGAATAACAGGACCCCAGTGCAAATGCAGAAAAAAACAGTACCCGAGAAGAATGGTGAGCATAGTTGATTTTTGTAGTTAATATTAAACTCAACTTGGTTAGAAGAGAAATCATGTCTAGATAATTTTAAAAGGTTTAACTTAATTTATCAGGTTTTAAATTTATTTTCTAACTAGAGGTCACCAATTCAAGTTTTACAAATCTCAAGGTCACTGGAGACTTACATGATTGTTAATTTCAGGACCCGTATGATTAGTCGAAGTACGTGTAAATTAGTCCAGACACCCACACTAATAAAAAAAAAATCATGTCTAGGCTAAGTTTTATTTTAAATTAGTTTGAAGATTAATACAATTAGATTTAATTAACTTGGTTGATCAAGTCAGATTAACTCTAATGATTTTTTTATTCAAAACAACTAAATTTTATTTATTTTTATTAATTCTTGTTCAAATAATGTTATTTTATTTAAAAAAGTAAAATAATATTATTTTTACTTTATAGATTAACTCGGTAAACTTCTGATTCAGTCTTCAGCCTGGTCTAATAAATATAGTATATATTATTAGTGGCGATCCGTTAATACAGCTCTCGATTGTATTTGTGGCCAAGATGAACGCATGCTTAATTACCATGAAAATCGAGAGAGATGGAAAAATCTAACGCAATATTCGCATAATAAAAAATAAAATGAGGGAAGGAAATGGTGTGAGTACAGACGTATATATTGGCTAAGTAAGGCTTGGATAGAGATACAAATTTTATAGCTGGCTTTGATTTTTTTGTTGCTAATTTTTCCTTCGTTGTTTTGAGAAGCAAATCAACTTTATACAGATCATTAAAGAAGAAAATTGACAGAATCAATTAAAGATTGTATTTTCTTGAGATAAATTAACTGAAAAGTGTTCTTAATGGAGCCAAGAAACTAAGGGAAGGTGAGGAAAGAAAAGGAAAAACAACAATTTTGCAGCTCTATACAACCCTTTCTTTCTGTATCTATATATCTAATTAAAAACATAGCAAAATCTTGAAATAATGTTATTTTAGATTAATCTGAGTTGATAAATCCAAACTATAATATGAGATTTAGACAGGGTAATGAGACAAATTGAATTTTATAACTTCATTTCCGATAAAGCATTGAGAAAAAACAATATATATACTATATTACCTGACAAACGGAAAAAATCGAGGAAAATTAAATGTAGTTTAGGTTAGAAAATTATATAAATAATCTCATTTTATTTTATAAAAATTTAAGTCCATAAATTATCCTAAAAATAATATAAATTATATCTTAAAATCTAACATTTCATAAAATTGAAATAGTTATTTAATAGTTTTATTCATTTATATTTTTAAATATTGAATTTTAAAAGAATACAAGTAAATGTATAACACTTTGAGCTTATCGATTGATCTAAAGTAGGCGAGGACAACAAACTTGAATTCAAAGAATTAGATTTTCAGAGTCCTCTAAACTTCTTGTCTCTTGTAATCATTCTAAACTTTTTTTAATAAAACTAAAATAATATCAACTTAGACTGATCATGATCAAAATTTAAGACCGGGATTAATAACTTTGGTTTAATCCTAAATTATTGAGATATCATACTTTTTAAGGATTTTTTTTTTTTTGAAAGAAACAGAAATTCTCATTAAAAAAAGGTCTCAGATTTGAAATGGATAGCTGGCCCAGTAACGGGAAATGGGCATCAAATCCAAATTGGCTGGGGGGGGGGGGGGGGGGGAATAGGGGCCTATTGGATTTAAGCTAAAATAAAAGGATTGCCTAAAATGCTGGTTGGTTGGGTTTAAGGACTCTCAATCTTACGTGGACAATCACCGTGGCTTGTCCGAACTTGTAACTACTATACATCTCTTTAGTTGGGCCACACATATTTCAAACCCATCTATAATCCAAAGGAGATAAATTTATTTTTAACTTATATTTCCGTTCTCTGGTAATTATTTTTTAAAATATTTTTTATTTTAAAATATATTAAAATAATATATTTTTAAATTTTTAAAATTTACTTTCAACATCAATATATTAAAATAATCTAAAAATATAAAATAATTATTTTTTTATAAAAAAATAAGAGGCCTTAACTAGCAAGTTCATTGAAATCTTGAATATCCTCAACCAAAATAAATAAAAAAGAAAAGAAAATTGGCAGAAATTCTTTCTTAAAAAATGAAGTAATGAATTCGAATTCAAGAAAAATAAGTATATAACCGTAATAAAATTGAGTCCCAAAATACAATGAAAGTCTAATTCTAATAATTAAAAAAAGTTATTTCAATAAATTTTTGTAAAACAATTAACACTTTAAAAAATAATTATCATCGAACTTTAAAAACCCTTCCCGGACATGAATACGATGGGTGTAAATTAGTATAATGATAATGTAAAAGAAATGGACATGTAACTACCTCGATGCTACTTTTGACATTTCTGCACTCCTCCTGCTGCCTCGTTGCTTGACTTAAGCACCACCCCACCCCACACCACAACAATTTCTCCATATCCATTGATGCTTACATCTCACCCACTGACTCAAAGCATCACTTTCCATCGATTTGTATGTAATTGATTGATACTAGTGCCCGACATGTCAATCGGAATCACCGCTATATATATATATATATATTATGTCCATCCCTATCCAGAAAGAAACACACAGCAAGCAAGAATACAGAGGCCTTGCTGCATCTCTGAGCGTGAGAGCCGCAACAAAGGCACTAGAGAGAGACTGAAAAGGAGTTGTCGTTGCTCTTCTTCTTAGACTTTCCCTTCTCCTTTTCGTAGAAGGGATTTCTTGCTCGCTTTACTCCCCCCTTGGGGTTTTCATATTTATGCAAAGTGTACTTCATCATCTGACCTCAATAATTAATTATCAGCACTTGAATCTACAGGTCCACCTGAAATTAATGTTTAGTACCTACGCTCGCTCTGCGGTTAATAATATTTTTTTAAAAAATATAAAAAATATATCAAGTGATTTGCATCTTGTTATTGTTTCTTTAATAAAACATGTTTAAAGTTTTTAATATTTATTTTTATGCTGAAGTTAACTTCATAGGTGGCTACTTAGAGATAAGGCTTTGTCAGCTAGAGGATAGAGAAAAAAAGAATTTAAAATACGTTAATTAGAATTATGAGTGTATTTTATTGATGTCCAAGTACCACGCCTCTAGGAAGCATGCCATGATTATTATTTTTAATCATAAGATGCTTGATTTATTTTTTTAAAAAAATCTGTCCAAATTAAAACTATTAAATATCCCAAATTCTTTGGGAATGTTGAAAACAACCTTTTTCTTAAAAACTATGAAAACAACGGAAAGCAACAAATATCTTCCCATGTCAGTGCCTTCATGTTTGTTTTTGTTGTTGTTTTTACTATTTACTATTAAAAATAAATAACATAAGAGCGTGAATTTATTACTTTTATATATTCTTATGTTTTTTGTTATAAAAGATTGTATTCACATCAAATAAAAAAAAAAAACAATCTAACTAATAAATGAAATAGAAATAGCGAAGATTATTATTTTCTGAAATCTAGAACTCCTTTGAGATTATGATTAATCGTGCAAAATTATATATATATATAAAAGTTAAAAGTTAAAAGTTAAGATTGATTGATTGACTGAATGAATGAATCGTTCGTAATAAGATAAAAACTCAATTGACAAATTCAATTTTAAACACTATGGAATCTCCACATTCAATGAATTTAGCTTTCTTTTCATCAATAATATATTCTTTGTATGTCATAGCAAGATAAAAGAATAATTTCAAGTTTAAGCAAATTATTTCAATTCATATTGTCATTATCTATCCGAAAGAAAAAAGGATAATTGTGATTATTTTTTAAAATATATTTTGTGTTAAAATATATTAAAATAATAATTTTTTATTTTTTAAAAATTATTTTTAAAATCAGCATATTAAAATAATTTTAAATACATAAAAAAATTAAATTTTAAAAATTATAATTTGGATAACGTTTCCAAAGAGTGATTAATTCATTCATACAAGAAAATCTCAATAATTCGAACTTGAATAAATAATGAAAACCTGAAGTGAACACAGGAAATAATGAAATGTCGTAGTAGGGGCTCCCAAGTTTCTTGTCCCGCCGCCTGCTGTCAGTTGAGATGAGACGCTGTTCTGCAACTTGTCCAACTCTCCGGCACAGGTAGTTGGCGGCAGCAACAGCCAACCGTGAGAGATTTCTTTTCAGTAATGGAGATCGAAGAGGGATATTTGATACAAATGCCCCACCACAAGAGAGCTTTGTGTGACAAGAAGTTATTCTTAGCAGTCGCAGAAACAATTATCACCGCACAGTTTTTCTAGATATATTTTTTAATTCATGACAAGAATATTTTTGTTCATCTGTTACGATAATCAAAATCATTTTTTTTAGATAATCTTAAGTACATATATATTTCTTTCAATATTGATTTAAAAAATTATAAATTTTTAAACACGTTAACTTTAAAATATTTTTTACATAAAAAACATCAAATCAATACCCTTTTAAATATATTATTTTTTGGATAGTTTTGATGTTTTGCGTTTGGAGTTGCGTTTGCAATAAATATGAGAGGGAATTGCTGGGAGAGAAGCAAAGAGACATGCTTTCAGCAATTAAGAAGGAGTTTGAATTTTGCTGGGAAGTGTTGAATCGATCATAATGTGCTATCTTACTTTACATCACATGAAATTATACTCTCTTCTCTATCATTTCAATCTCTTCTGCAACTTGCAAGGAGGAGTAATTGGCCCTTTGGATAGATGGAACCAAAAGATTCTAGAAATAAATAGCTGATAGCTGGTTTATATTATCCATTGATTTTCCTTTCTTTCCTCTTCACAATTTCTATTAATCATAATGGGCCCTATCGAAGAAAGCTACTGCAATTATTTTTAATATTGATCGCTTGCATTACCAGCCTAAAAAACAAAAACAAAGAAAAAAAACACAATCATGGACAAATTGATAGAGATATCGGTTTTTAATCTCAATTGTTTTACTAGTTGAACACACATTGATAGGCCTTGTTGTGATATTCTGTGGTTTATTTCGATTATTTATTAAAAAAAATAGTTTTTATTATTGCTGATCATGATTACGATAAAGTTTATAGTTTAATTTTTTGTTGTTTAGTTAAGTGATTTGAGTTAGATTTTAAAATTTTATTTATAAAGATATTAATCTAGTTAGAAGTTGAGATTATGTACTAAAATGGTCTAATGCTCAGAATTAATAATTTTTTGTTAGTTAGGTTATTATTTTTTTAACCATACTAACTAAATCTTATTAATATTGATTATTTTAAAAAAAATTTGAGTTATGAAAAAATATAAATATAGCTGGTGTCACCTTTTCTTTCTTTCATTCTGTCCTTTTTTTTTTTCCCTATTCAATAAACACATCATAAAACCATCATATAACTGGTAGAATAAATTTAGGGAATTATTATCATCTTCGACTTTATTTAAAATACAGGAATTGACATCACTTGGATTCAATGGAAAGCAGTTTGTGTGGTAGTTATTGAACTTTGATTCCTGGTCGAACAAGTGTAAGATTAAGGAATATTTGCTTTTATCCAAGTTAATTGATGTTTTTTTTTAAAAATAAAAAATATTATTTTAAATTTTAAAAAAATTAAATCAAATTCATGCAAAATTATATAATATATTACTATTATCACCATTACCATTATCACGATGATAATAATGATAAGATTGTATAAATTGGATAAACTACATCAAAGATTAATTCATGCTTCGATACCTTCATTTGATATTAAAATCAAACATGCAAATATAATAATCATGGACTAAGAAATTGAAAGGACAATAAATCTTGTCTCCACCGCTAAACCAATCACTAGTGACTCCATCACTCTTCATGCTCTCCAATAATTGCGAGAATGTGCATGAAGCACTCTTGGACCTTTCCAGTGTAAAAAAAAAAAAAAAAAAAAAGTGGACCTTACTGCCGAGGAATTTTTCTACCCATTCAAAAGCAATCACATGGAAATTATCGAGTGGGCCTAGGTGGGCAGGTCGGTAAATTTCTTCAAATCGTGGATTAGGTTTTTCTCCAACGCAAAACTATGATAATATATTTTTTTCGTAAATTTTTTAATGCTGATATGAATAATTTATTCTTCACCAAACGAACCTAGTTTATACACCGGTCTAAACATTCCATTTAATCATTAAATAAAAATAAAATTTTTGAGATTCTAACTTAACTGATTAGGTTTTAAATTTGCTTTTTAAAAGTTATCAGTTTGAGTCTCACAAACCTTAGGATCACTAGAAACTTACATGGTCGTTCACTTCAGGACTTATAGGATTAGTCGAGGTACAAGCAAGCTAACCCGGACACCTACATGTTAATAAAAAAAATACAAAGATATTTGATATTAAATTTAGCTAACTTAATGGGTTATCTAGATAACTTCATTGATTCAAGTCCAGTTTAAGATTTTAAACATTTTGTTACTAATCTAGATAAACTCGGATGACTGGATAGATTGATTCATAATCTAGTTAATTTTTTTTTTTAAATAAAACAACCGGTTTTAGTTGTATCTCAAATTAACCCAAAAATGTAGTTATCTAGACCATAGATCAGACGTGATTTGTAACCAGATCTGATAACTCTGCCTCTTGAAAAAACCCAAATCTGAAAATCCAATAAAAACCGGAACAACCAACAAAAAAAACCCGGGAACTGAAAATTTTTACAACTATAATTTAAAATAATAATAATAATAATCAGAAACCTTTTAACGGATAAATTTTTACACTACAAACAAATAAAAAATGAATAAATAAAAGAAAACAAAATTCTTCTGTCTCTCAACAGTTGTCAAAGAGATACTGCAGATTCCTCCTTTCCAGTCGAGCATGTTTTTAGTCCTAACCAACCCTCCATAGAAACCGACATCTTATCCGTGATTCTTATCTGTCATCTTGTACTCTAAATATCTCTCTCTGTACATGTATTTTTTTTTATGTTTTTGATGTACACGGAACTGAATTCTTGCCTTTCACGAGATGATATGAGAGTAGGAGGAGGGGAGGAGTGGTAATAGCTTTTAGTCCCTTTTAGCATGAGTTTTGTGGACTCTTTCTTGCCTTTTATGTCTCTCTCTGTGTGTATATATAGGGACTTCACGTGCCTTATTTTTTATTGAACCAATCAAGGCTTTTTGGCTTTTGATCCTTTCTTGGTTTGGTTTTTTTTTTTCTGGTGGTTTGCCCTTTACAATTCTGGGTTCATTAGTATAGGATGAGTACTACTTGAATTTGATGGTTTTGAGCTTTGTTTAAGCTGAATTTTAGTAAAGTTTGAGGTTTTGGTTTTTGGGTTTTTGTTAAAGTTCATGTTTTGATTCTTTCTAGTTGAATTTGAACTCAAAAGACTTGTTCTTTTGGTGTTCTGCTCATTGCTTAAACAGTGATTTGTACAAATAGGAAAAGAAATGAAGGGTTTGATTGTTTTGGTTGTGTTGTCCATGCTATGTGGTTTTGGTACGAGCAAGGAGTGTACAAACACTCCTACTCAGTTATCGTCGCATACATTTCGATTTGCACTGCTATCATCAGAGAATGAAACTTGGAAAGAAGAAATGTTTTCACACTACCATTTGACACCAACTGATGATTCAGCTTGGGCTAATTTGTTGCCAAGAAAGATACTTAGAGAAGAAGATGAGTATAGTTGGGCAATGATGTATAGGAATTTGAAAAGTCCTCTTAAATCCTCAGGGAATTTCCTCAAGGAAGTCTCATTGCATAACGTGAGATTGGATCCAAGTTCAATTCATTGGCAGGCTCAACAAACAAATTTGGAGTACTTGTTGATGTTGGATGTGGATAGCTTGGTGTGGAGCTTTAGGAAAACTGCAGGTTTGTCTACACCAGGCACAGCTTATGGTGGTTGGGAGGCCCCGAATTGCGAGCTTCGGGGTCATTTTGTAGGTTAGTTTCTGTGGTTTTTGCTGATGATCATGAATTTAGTGTAAATTATGTTGTTAACACGTTTATCTTTTTCACAAAAATCTGAACATTCCAAATAAGGGCCCTTGAGACACTTTTGTGAAGTACAAATAATCGATATCACAGTTCTTGTTCTGAAAAGATCACCTTTTTCAATGATTCTTCTTGCCTCCCTTCTCTGTAGTTTGGCTAAAAGTAATATTTATCTAAATTTTGACTTGTTATGGTACAAGGAGTCAAGAATATATATATATATATATACTGTTCATGGGTTTTCTTCCTTAGTTTCTTGGTAAACACCCTCTGCAAATTATTGCCACTGAAAAGCTTGTGATGGTTTAATAAGAACCATTTAAAGATGAGTTTATGATAATCCCTATGAATGTTTTTCTTCTTGATTGCAGAACTAAGGATATGCTTTTATCTCGTTATGATAATTTTTGTGTAAAATTGGATTCCTTTATAATTTAATTTTATTTTCCATTGTTGTGGTGTTTTGAAAATAGTAGTCCATATAGTTTATGACTAACAAATTTGATTTGGCTTGTTGAAGGGCACTACTTGAGTGCATCAGCACAGATGTGGGCTAGCACTCACAATGGTATTCTCGAAAAGCAAATGTCTGCGGTAGTATCTGCTCTATCTTCCTGTCAGGAGAAAATGGGCAGCGGATACCTTTCTGCTTTCCCATCTGAGTTATTTGATCGGTTTGAAGCTATAAAGCCTGTCTGGGCTCCTTATTACACTATTCATAAGGTAGGTTATACTTCAAACTGGATCGTGGTAGTGTTCGTTTGGAAAGTTACATGGCTAACCATTTGTGCTTTGTTGTCTTTGACAGATCCTGGCAGGTCTTTTGGACCAATATACATTTGCAGATAATGCTCAAGCTTTAAAAATGGTGAAGTGGATGGTTGATTACTTTTATAATCGAGTACGTAACGTTATAACCAATTTCAGTGTGGAAAGACATTATCAATCACTGAATGAGGAAACTGGTGGCATGAATGATGTCCTTTACAAGTTATTCAGCATTACTGTAAGTAAATTAATCTATGTAGTTCCCCTAGCCTCTTCCTCATTCTTCACTTTGTGAGTCCTATGGATTGTATCTTGAACTTGCTTCTTACAGCTGTAATATTGTAAATGATTTGGAGCTTCTGTTTTAGCATGCTATTTCTGAAAATATCTTTTCATTGCATTCATCATATATTCTGGTTTATTATGGCAGCTGGAATGGATATGTTTTTGAAAATTAACTCTGTTTTGTGGAAGATAGGCTCTGGGTATCTTTAACTTGAGCCTTTGATTTTGCTTTGCTGCAGGGAGATCCAAAACATTTGGTGTTGGCTCACCTGTTTGACAAGCCTTGCTTCCTTGGTTTGCTTGCAGTACAGGTAATTTATTGACTACCTACTGCAGCTTATCAGCTTTTGGCCAGTGTTTGTCTTCTGATTTTGCAGGGGTTTCCCCTCTTTTTGATGATAAGAATCATTCCCCTTTGAGAAAACAAACTTCTGATTTTGTAATTTTTTGAAATGAAAAGATATCATCTTTGACATAACCATTCCATTTAAGCAAGACTGATATAAGATGAACTTTTGAAATTTTTATATTGCAAATAGAATGAATTTGGAATACAGGTTAATTTATCAAGTTCACAATTGGTGATGAAAATTTAGGATGCCTGGATGTCGGTACGCGGGTAGAATGGTTCCTTATCTAGGACTAGGACTGAAGGAGAAGATGTTGGAGGGAGGTCAGAATTTTGTTGGAAGAGAGTAATAAAGGGATAAGATTAATCTATACTTGATTGATTGATATTCTCACAGAAGCTTCTTCTCTTCCCTGTAGGCTGAAGACATATCAGGTTTCCACGCCAATACACACATCCCTATCGTTATTGGTGCACAGATGAGATATGAAATCACTGGAGATCCACTTTATAAGGTTAATTGCTTTATATTAATCATATACTGTCTGAACAGCATTTTCGATGAAGTTTTGTATCATTTTGATTGAGCCATAGCTGTTCATGTTAGATTAGTCATGCATGAATGATCTCTGATCTTAAAACTGCCTAAAATAGATTTGTGTCTTCCAGGATATAGGGACATTCTTCATGGATATAGTCAACTCTTCTCACAGCTATGCAACTGGAGGAACTTCTGTTAGCGAGTTCTGGTACTGATTGTCATTTTTAGTTAAATTCTGGCAGTGATTTTTGAAGTAAAATTTCTATGCATTCATATGGATGATTCTAAGTTCATAGAAATGGTTGCTAAGTTCCTTTCCTGTCATTTACCTGACTATCTGGTTGCTCGTACTCTATCCACACTGGTCTCTTACCCTGTGTTATTTTGACACCTTTGCCTGATGTATGAGTAGGTCAGATCCAAAGCGACTGGCTAGCACATTACAGACTGAAAACGAGGAATCATGCACAACTTACAATATGCTGAAGGTATGTCTTCATTCTTATCTCTTTCTTACTGATATAGAATTTTGAGTATGTGTACCTTGATATATAGAATTTATTTCAATCTTTTTGAAACTTATTTTGATAGTAACTTGGTTAGGGCTGTACTTAGCATCCATTCGACACTTGCCTTGCAGTTTTTTTTTTTTTTTTTCTTTTCATATTACATAAGTTTTCCTTCTAAAACACTCTACACATTTACTGGAACCTTTAGGTCTCCCGCCACCTGTTCAGATGGACCAAAGAAATGGCTTATGCAGATTATTATGAGCGTGCTCTGACAAATGGTGTGCTAGGCATCCAAAGAGGAACAGAGCCTGGAGTGATGATATACATGCTTCCACAACATCCCGGAAGTTCCAAAGGCAAAAGCTATCATGGATGGGGGACATTGTACGATACTTTTTGGTGCTGCTATGGAACAGGTGTGGAATCTATTACCCGCCTTATCCTTTCTTACCTGCTAATACATTCACCATTTTTAATCATTTTTTACTGCTAATAAACTGCATTGTTTTAGTCCACACAATGCATTTTGATTTTTTTCATATCATTTTTAATCCAATGCGGATTATTCCTTCCTTGGTTGCATCTGAAGTTTTCAAATATTTTTAAACTGATGCGGTTTATTCCACTCAAAGCATGTAGGATTCTTTTCAAATGATTTTTAATCCGATGCAGATTAATCCTCTATTCATTGTGTTTGAAGTTTTCAAATGTTTTTAAACCAATGCGATTAATGTCAATCGATGTATGTGGATTTCTTTTCAAATGATTTTTAATCCGATGCAGATCATTCCACCATTCCTCTGCTTCTGTGCTAACAATTTGATATTATTTTTTGTTTCTGACTCTAAAGGAATTGAATCATTTTCAAAGCTGGGAGATTCCATATATTTTGAAGAGGAAGGAGAAGCCCCAGGTCTTTACATTATTCAGTATATATCAAGCTCTCTTGATTGGAAATCTGGACAGATCATGATCAATCAGAAAGTTGATCCTGTTGTTTCTTCGGATCCTTATCTTCGGGTGACTTTCACCTTTTCTCCAAACAAGGTATTTGCTACAATTGACTATCGCAGAAGCATACAGAAGTTAGTGTTACTCTTTAAAGGAGGTCCTTGCTATATATAAAAAAATTCAAGCTGGATCCTCCTTGATTAGGAAAAGGAGGGAAAAACACTGCTAAATCTCCTGCAAACTTATTATTATGTTCATTGCGCAAGAGCTCACAGAATCAAAAGTTTAATAAGGGCTGAGAAAAGGGTAACTGATGATCATAATGGATCTGATTTGTGCAGGGGTCAAGCCAAGCATCTACCTTGAATTTGAGGATACCAGTTTGGACACATTTAGATGGTGCTACCGCAACAATAAACTCTCAGAGTTTGGCTATACCGGCTCCAGGTGTGAAGCATGCTCATGAATCATGACTGTTTATTTCTTAATCTACATGTTTCTCATATTTGATTTAATTTGTTTCGTAAGAGCTAATGGGAGAGCTCGTTTGGAACCACCTTTCGATTGGCATCTTCGGAGGAAACCCTGGTGTTGTCTTTAATATTCTGCTTCTAATGCAGGTAGTTTCTTATCAGTCAATAGAAAATGGAGCAGTGGTGACAAATTAAGCCTACAGCTTCCCATTAGTTTGAGAACAGAGGCCATACAAGGTATTTTCACTGGATTCTTGCTTGAAATGTAAAATATTTTTATAATTTCTATAATGATGATGGTCATATAACTGACAAAGTCCTCTGACAACATTCAGATGACCGGCACCAGTATGCTTCTATTCAGGCAATACTCTATGGTCCTTACCTGCTTGCTGGTCATACCAGTGGTGACTGGAACCTCAAAGCCGGGTCTGCTGGTTCTCTTTCAGACTCTATAACACCAATCCCTGCCTCTTACAATGAACAACTAGTATCTTTTTCCCAAGACTCTGGAAATTCAACTTTTGTGTTAACAAATTCAAACCAGTCAATTACAATGGAAGAGCACCCGAAATCTGGCACTGATGCTTGTCTTCAAGCAACATTTAGAATTGTCTTTAATGACTCTTCTTCCTCCGAAGTCCTCGGAATTAATGATGTTATTGACAAATCAGTGATGCTTGAACCATTTGATCTTCCTGGAATGCTTTTAGTGCAGCAAGGAAAAGACAGCAGCCTTGCCGTCACAAATTCTGCTGCAGATGATGGTTCATCTATCTTCCATGTGGTTTTGGGACTAGATGGAAAAGATGGAACTGTGTCCTTGGAATCAGGAAGCCAGGAGGGTTGCTATATATACAGTGGTGTCAATTACAAGTCAGGCCAGAGCATGAAGCTTAGCTGCAAGCTAGGGTCCTCAGATCCAGGATTTAATCAGGGAGCCAGCTTTGTAATGAACAAAGGACTAAGTGAATATCATCCAATCAGCTTTGTGGCAGAGGGGGACAAAAGGAATTTTCTTCTTGCACCATTACATAGTTTGAGGGATGAATTTTACACCATTTATTTTAACATTCAAGCTTAAAATGTGTGGATAGAGCTATTGTTTCCATGATTGGAAGATAAAGTACAGCTCATATTTATTAACAAAAGCTGGCAGTTGTTATCAGTGCTATGCTCTTAGATAAATTCAATGCAACGCAAGTTTGGCCAAGGAAGATGTTAAAACCCATAGCATAGATCTACTCTACTCAAGATTTTCATTTTAACATTTAGATCAAAATTTTGGATTTGGATGAAAATTCAGATGACAGGACTGAGTATGCTTCAGTTCAGATTATCCTTTATGGTTCTTGTCTACTTGCAGGTCATGCTACTAGTGACTGGGATATCAAAAATGTAGCAGCTGATTCTCTTTCAGAATGGATAACTCCAATATCTCCTGCTCACAATGAGTTACCTTTTCACAACTCCACCTCTTTCTGGATCAATTCAAACACTGGGTCTGGCAACAATTCTCCTCTCCATTCAATATTTATGTGTTTTTGAAAAAAATTAATTTTTTTTAGTTTTGAATTAATTTTTTTTATATTTTTGAATAGTGTTGATGTCAATAATAATTTTTTTTTAATATTTTATACATTTCTAAAAAAATAATACTTTAAAAAATATATTTTTTTCCAAATGCGCTCACTCATCCTTGCCAACAAATCTTCCTCGAAACCTTCAACACGTACGTATACTATTGGCAAATCAGTGATGCTAGAACAGTTTGATCATCCTGGCATGCTTGTGGTTTATCAAGAAACGGACGGCAACCTTAATCTTCAAGTTGCAGAACACGACCACTTTCTGCTTGGTTGCGGGATTGGATTCAAGTACTCTGTATCCTTGGGAGGCTGAAAGACATAAAGGTTGCTTTGTGTATGGTGGGGTGAAGAAACATACAGGTGAAAGCTTGAAGCTCAAGTGCAATTTGGTTAAAACAAATCAAATAGCAAGCCAGCTTTGAAATGAGAGAAGGAACGAGCAAATATCACCCAATGAGTTTTGTAGCGAAAGGGGCAAAGAAAGCTTCTTCTGGGACCATTACTGGACTACAGAAAGGAAACCTACACTGTTTATTTCAACAATGAAGCTAAATTAGCAAGGGTATGCAACTGTACAGGTAAGTAATGCTTTCTGATAGGACTTTCCAAGAAGCAAGAAATACAATTAGTTAGTTTCGGTTCAATCTTTCCTGTCCCTTCCGCGTGATTTTACTTCTATTTTGACAAATTGCTTGCAGTTCGATTATGTACTAACTACGTTGCAGAGAAAAAAAACAAGACATAGAAGAAACTAACATTGGTTTAAACATCAAGCATGGCCTCAATAGAACAATGGCATGCAAACCTGCTTAAGACAACTGAAAAAAATGACTGCAGGCGTTTTATGAACAGAATTGTTTGAACTAGAAATAAATTGCACAAGAAAAAAAGATGTCACAATATTACGCAGATGTCAGTAATTCATCTCGACTTAGTTTTTGGGATTTTCAGTTTCAGAGAAAGTGGCATTCATATATGACAATCCAACAGTATCAGGACTGTTGAGCTGCTCAAGCTGCTTCTTACCACGGCGAAGCAAGTACTCAATGTAGATGAAATTCTTGCGATCTACTTGTTTGGAGTTGCGGCGGAACTCAGCTGAAACAAAGGATTCAATCTGCCGTCGATCTTCAGGGGACTTTGAACGAGCTGCTCGTAAGAAGCCCCGGTACAGAGTAAGCACTTGCTTCTGCATTCCAGAGAGTCTTGTTCTTCCTCCTGTTGATGGTCCCATTGCATAATTTCAATGCACTTCACTGATCAGATTTTGGTCTTCTAAAGCACTAATCAAAAGGAAAACAACATCAGTCGGTTATGTTCGTATTGGCATTTTATCAAACACCATATGGCCAGTCGGAGCAGGAAGCAAAAATACTAACGTAGTGAAGAAAAAGAATTGCAGAAGGAATCTTAGACCAGATCAATGAACTAGGTCCTTGTCCTTTTTACCAAGGAACTTGGAAAGCACCTGTGAACACGTATTGTAAGAGAATGATTGCCTCTCGTTTTGATCAACAGTACAGAGAATTCATAGAGAGAGGGATGATTTCTTCACGTAATTCAATCGAGAAAGAAGTGAAAACCCATCACCGGAATTAGATGAATCTGAAACAAATTCCAAACCATTGATAATAGATCAAGAGTGTAGGAAAGGAAGAACAGATTCAGCTAGGATGCGAGAGAGAATGGTGACTTTTTGGTTATAGATTCAGCTAGAGAGGGGGGGATGATAAGTTTTGGGCAAACCTCGAATGAGTCCCCTAACTATAAATGTATTCTCAATGTAGTCTACAAACTATTGGTGTTTTTTAAATGGATCCCCAATGCACCGTACATTTCTGAATGGGCTTTCTGTTTAAATTCACCCTTTCTTATATATATGAAATGCAAAAGTTACTAAACCTGTCCTCATCCAAGTTTTGGGTTACAAATTGGATGGACTAATCTCGATAGATAAATGTAAAAATATTTTATTTTAAAAGTTTCATTAAAAAAATTAAAAAATATTTTTTTAAAAGAATTAAACCTGATCTTTTTATTAAAATGACATGTCATTTTTAAAGCACAATTTATGCCTTGTTTATTTCCAGGAAAATGAATTCCTGGAAACTATTTTCCCCAATTTCTCATGTTTGGTGCACCCAAAGAAAATTGGTCAAAGGAAACTTAATTCTGGTCAAAAGAAAACTTAAGCTAAGTTCTAGATTAATAGATCATCAAGTTGACCCCTCAAACTGAGTTTAATAACAATGCAAAAAACATCAAACTTTTCATATAAAAAAATAAATTATTTCTATTGTAAAACATATGGAATTCTATAAAAGAAACCAAGACTGCATACAAAATCTGCATCATGTATATGCATATTACTCTTCTTGATACTTGGACTGTTGGACATGACTTGAAAATCTTGAGTTTAATTAAAATTATTGAGACCCAATGTCAGTCCATCTAAGATTCGTTGAAGGCAAGAATCAGACTTACCAATAATTTAAGCCACGGGCCCAATGGACTCTATGCATTATTATACAGGAGGCTCTGATTAAATTAATTGGATATAGATTTATTATATTCGAGTCACGTTAATTAATAACAGTCTAACCAAAATATATTTGGGCAAGATGAACGGGTCCAAGTCCAAAAAGGTTACTCTCTTTCCCTCTAGTAGTGTGGATAATAAAGGAAGGAAAATATGAGAGTCAATTAATGCATCCCGAGAATTACAAGGAAAAAGAAGGAAAGATGAGAGGTAATTCATCAAATCAAATTAAGAGAGAGGATTGAGAATTATAAATGAGAGTATTTGAGAGTCCTTATCCTTCTTATCGAATAAAAAGATGCAACATATTAGAATAATGGACATAAAAAATTCTTGTTTGTTGGAGAAAAGATCATATACCATTCTTAAACCCTCCTTCAAGCATAGTGAGTACTATATCATTTGTTCGTTCTTTATTATTGGTCGGATAATTTATTTTGAACATAAAAATATAAATGTTTAGAGGTTGCTAAAGGTTTTTTTTCTTTAGCAAAAAAAAATTAAATATAGGAGCTGACTCAATGGAGTTGATGGGTTCAAAAATAACCTGAACGATAAATAAAAGCATAGTTTCACTATAAAAAAATCAAGACAATATTTTTTTCAAAAAAAATTGAAATAACAATATATTGGATCGACCTGTGTCTAACTTGTCAAATCCATAACCCTGGTCATGAGATCATGATTGTCAAATTGGCTGAATCATCCCTTTACATGAGAGTCCCGTTCCTTAAATAGGAAGGAATCCTGATTTACATCACATTCCTATAATTTAGGCCTAAATTATAGGAAGATACTTATCCTATAATTACACTCCTATTTCAGCTGTATTTCTATCAATAACAACTACTGCCTATGCTAACATCCCCCCTCAAATTGATGCTGGATGATTAATAAGCATCAATTTGCCAACCAAAAACTGATGTCGTTGTCGAGTCATGGATTTGGTGAACACGTCAGCAATCTGGAGATCGGTGGAGATATGTGGAAGAGAAATAACATGAGCATCGACAGCTTCGCGGATAGAGTGACAATCCACTTCAATATGTTTGGTGCGCTCATGAAAGACGGGATTCGTAGCAATCTGAATAGCACTCGTGTTGTCTGCATGGAGGAGAGTAGGAGTAGTCTGGTGAAATCCCATCTCGGCAAGCAGGCCACGAAGCCAAACAATTTCTGAGCAGGCAGCGGACATGGCGCGATATTCAGATTCGGTCGAGGATTTGGAGACTCGATCTTGTTTCTTACTTTTCCAAGAAATCAAGGAATCACCAAGAAACATACACCAACCTGTAACAGAGCGTCTGGTATCAGGACAACCAGCCCAATCGGCATCACTGTATGCAACAAGACTAATAGGAGATCCAGCTGGGTAGAATAGACCACGGTTAGAAGAACCAAGTAGATATCGAATGATGCGACGGACTGCTGCTAAGTGTAGATGACGAGGAGATTGCATAAATTGACTGACTTGCTGAACTGCAAAGGAGATATCAGGTCGAGTAATAGTAAGATAATTCAAGCTGCCAACAAGTTGTCGATACAAAGATGGATTAGGAAGAAGATCCCCATCATCACTTTGAAACTTAACATTCACCTCCAAAGGAGTATCCACTGGAGAAGAAGCTTGAAGACCGGCCAAAACAATCAAATCATGAGTGTATTTCCGTTGGTGCACATAAATACCAGAAGGGGAATAATGAACCTCCAAACCCAAGAAGTAAGTGAGAGAACCAAGGTCCTTCATATGAAAGGAATCCCGAAGATGTTGCTGAAGTCTGCTAATCAATGTCGAATCAGTGCCTGTAATGACAATGTCATCGACATAAACAAGTAGGAAAACATACCCAGTAGATGTTGTGCAAAGAAATAATAAAGAATCATTTTTGCTTTGCACAAAAGAGAAGCGAAGCAAGGTAGTGCGAAACTTGTCAAACCATGCTCAGGGAGCTTGTTTCAAACCACAAGGACCGCTTCAATTTACAAACAACCGATTTAGAAGATGAAACCAAACCCGGTGGAGGTGCCATATAAATATCCTCTTTGAGATCACCATGAAGAAACGTATTTTTGACGTCCATTTGATGAAGTGGCCAACCCTGTGAAGCAGCAATGGCAATAATAGTGCGCACAGTAGTCATTTTGGCTACGGGGGCAAAAGTCTCTTCATAATCCACCCTATATTCTTGTCGATTCCCCAGAGCAACCAACCGAGCTTTATAGCGGTCTAGAGTGCCATCAGAGTGAAGCTTTATGGAATATACCCATTTACACCCAATGGGTTTAACTAATAGAGGACATGAAACAAGATCCCATGTATGATTATCCTAAAGCGCACAAAGTTCTTCCTGCATGGTGGTTTGCCAACACTCATGCTGGACAGCCTGTGAGTAACATGATGGAACAATAATATTGGATAGAGTAGCAGAGAAACCAAACCTATCAGGAGGATAAGAAACCCTCGTAGAACGACGAAGAGCAGGCTGCAGAGGGGAAGGTACCGAAGTAGTCTCAGAAGCAGTATCAGATGGTGGGTTAGTCTCCGGAAGAGCCAAAATTGGGCGCCGTCTTTCATACATAATTCTAGGTTTAAACCGCTCAAATGACGACACGTCCTCAAAATGAGGAAGAATAGGAGCATGCAATGAAGATGCAGCAAGAGTAGCAAAGAGGGAAAAAATATTGATTTTCAAAGAAGACCACATTTCGAGAGACATGAAATTTGCTACAACTTAGATCATAACAAACAAAAACTTTGTGAGAAATACTATAACCTAGAAAAGCACATTTAGCAGACTGAGCAGAAAGTTTGTAGCGTTCATTAGAAGGCAAATGAACAAAACAGACACAACCAAAAGTAAGCAAATCAGAGTAGCTAGGAGCCTCATGATATAGACGATAATAAGAGGAGTCGAAATTTAACACCTGGGAGGGCAAACGGTTGATTAAATAAACAGCAATAGACAATGCTTCAACCCAGAATTTAGAGAGAACAGACGAGTCAAGCAATAAGGTTCTAGTGACATCCAACAAATGTCGATTCTTACGCTCAGCAACTCCATTTTGTTGAGGTGTATATGGACAAGAACGATGTGAAATAATGCCCTTTTGTAGTAACAAATCATGAAAGTCACGTGACATATATTCCCCACCCGAATCAGATCTTAATACCTTAATACCAGTAGAAAATTGGGTTTCAACATAGGCAAGAAATGTCTTAAAGATGGAAAGAACCTCAGATTTGGAACGTAGGAAGTATACCCAAGTAAACCTACTATAATCATCAATAAAAGTTACAAAGTACTTGGAATGAGCATGAGAAAGTATCGGTGAAGGTCCCCAAACATCACTATGAGTAATATCAAAATATTTTGTGGCACGACTACCATGAGAAGGAAAAGGAAGAGTTTTACTCTTACCTAACTTACATGTTGAACAATCAATCAAAGCATCGAAAGATGAAAATTTATCTTTATTTCCCAACAAACCAGAATTCAACAATCGCGATAAAACAACAGAATTTGGATGGCCTAAACGTTTATGTCAGACTTCACTTTTATTTAGAACATTCAAGCATACAAAAGAAAGACAACTAGGAATGGAAAAATGCAGCGGAAATAAGTGTCCAACTTTAGGCCCCTTCACGATTACTTTCCCCGACACTTGATCCTGCACAAGACAACCATTACGAGAAAAATGCACATCACAGTTATCATCCACCAGTTGACCAACTGAAATAAGGCTAGTAGACAGTTCCGGTGATACAAAAATATTCGTGAAGGTGGGATCAATATCTCCAATTTTGGTGATGGGTATATGACCACCATTAGCAACTTCGAATCCGTGATGAACCATGATACTCTCGCACATTCTTAAGCATACTAGATGAGTTGGTCATATGATTTGAAGCAGCGGAATCAGCAAGCCAAAGTTGTGAATTGGAAGTATTACCTTGTAGCCCTAGGGCCGAGAGGGCTGTAATGATCATTTGCTGCACCATTTCTGGAGTAAGAGAACTGGTACGACTGTCACAGATGAGCTTTCTGATACCACCGCTGGAAAGGCCTGTATTTTCCAGTTTTGAGGACGAATGGGACACTCCTTGATAATATGCCCTTGCTGTTTGCAATAATTGCAGAACTTCTTTCTACAATTGTTAGCAATGTGGCCATATTCCTTGCAGCTATAACACTGAACATTGCCCATATTCCGGCCTCTACCTCTTCCCTGGGCAGCAAAGGCGACTACAGTTGGGTTGTCCTACTTTAGAGTAATTTGTGTAAGGATTCGCTGTTCTTCCCACATTAATTCCCCAAAACAAACATCTAAGGAAGACAAGGGAGATCGGTTCATCAAATTCGAGCGAGTAATCTCAAATTCAGATCTCAATTTCATGAGAAATTGATCACGCTTGCTCTGCTCATGCACCTTCTGAATAACCGAGAGGGATTCTGCTGGAATCTGGGCATAAATGATATCGGTATATTCCCGCCCATAGGTTCTGAAAACCAGAATAATACTCCTGAATAGAAAGATTGCTTTGAGAATAATTAGAGATGTCGTTTTCTAATTGAAAACGTCTAGCATTATTATCTTGATAGTAAACCTTCTTCAGATATTCCCACATGGTTCTTGCTGTTTTGTATGGCCTCAGATTAAGAATAATGAGGGGGTCAACTGACCCTAGTATCCAGGACATTACCCGAGCATCCTTGACCTTCCATAAAGACAGTTTTGTAGCATCAGTAGGGGCTGGATCACTCCCATCCACATGACCCCATAATTCTTTTCCTGTGACAAATACTTGAAACTGAAATTCCCAAGCAGAATAATTCTTCCCAGTAAATCGGACACCAAACAGATCGAAATTGTTTGACAACTTTGTAGTGATACACAAAAAATCACGAACAAGGAGAATACAAACCTTAGGCGACAACCGAGAACCAAACCAAAAGAACCAAGAAACTGAGAGTCCTCTGTATCTAGGACTGATTGCAAAGAGCTAGGAGACCGAGAGTCCTATGTATCTAGGACTGATCCAGAATAATCCAAAAACCAAGAACAACAAGAAAGAACCTGATTTTGGAATACAAATTCAAAGGTATAGCTCTGATACCATGTCAAATTGGCTGAATCATCCCTTTACATGAGAGTCCCGTTCCTTAAATAGGAAGGAATCCTGATTTACATCACATTCCTGTAATTTAGGCCTAAATTATAGGAAGATACTTATCCTATAATTACACTCCTATTTCAGCTGTATTTCTATCAATAACAACTACTGCCTATGCTAACAATGATAACCCTATAAAAAATAAATTGAAACAAACTATGAAGCCAAATCCTCAATTAATTCAATGTTTAAGGATGAAAATTAAAAAAAAAATCCAATTTAAAAAATAAATTAATTTAAAAAATGACACAATTCAACATGGATTAACCAATCAAACCCGCGACTTGAGTCATGAGACCAAGATAACCTTATAGAAAGTAAATAAAAAAAATAGAAAGATTAATTCCCAATAAATAAAATATTGAAGGCTGAAATTAAAAAAATCAATTAAAAAAAGGAAACAACCTGAATCAACCGAATTAACCCGCTAAACCCATGACTTGGGTCATGAAACTCTAATAACATCATAGAAAGTAAATTCAAACAAAATCATGAAGGTCAATCCTCAACAAACTAAATGTTGAATGAGAAATTGAAAGAAAACATATTAACTCACTAAATTCATGACTTGAGTTATCAAGGACAGAGGTAGAAGGTGGCATGCCCCTGCAAATTCTTCCGTAATGTCCATGAAAAATTATAAATTTTAGCCTTAAAATTAGTTAATTTTAACATTTAGCCCCTTTAAAAGATTTTTTTAAAAAAATTTGCCTTCATAAACCTAATATCCTGGCTCCATCCCTATAGATCATAGAAAATATAACGAAATAAATTATAAAATTTAATTTTCAATAAAATAAATATTAAAAAATAAAATAAAATATTATTAAAATGAATAGTTGTGAGTGCTTCAGAGTAAAAGTATCATTTTTTTTAGTATCTTGCTAATAAAGAATTCATGTCCATTGCAGAAATATCATATACCATTCTTAAACTCTCCATCAAGCATAGTGAGTGTAAAGATTATACACGCGCTCGCGCGCATATATATATATATATATATATATATGTTTTGAAGCAAATCTAAGTATGCAAGTTGTAATTTAGAGAAGCTATGTAGGTTGAAATAATTCAGATTCGATTCCTTCCAAATATTTTTGTGATTGTCTGACAATATTTGTGTGGTATTTTCATTTCCTTTTTACATTTGTGTTGGAATTTGTTTACGCGTCCGCATTGATAAATGATTTGGTAATTTTGACAGGAGAGATCACTCAATGAGTCACTGGACGGAGATTGCTGTAACATCAACTGATCAGCTGATGAACAAGGGAGATCATGTTTCGGTTGACACTAACAAGTTAGCAACGTCCATGCAAGAGGAGTTCAATAAATTGCGTCCTTTCTCCGATAGGTGTTCAATCTACAGGGTTCCTAAAAGACTACTCAAGTTAAATAGAAGCGCTTATACACCTCAAGTAGTCTCCATCGGCCCACTTCACCATGGAAAAACAGAGCTACAAGAAATGGAAGAGCATAAGAAAATGTACCTTCAAGATTTTCTTAAATTCAGCGAGGTAAGCCTTGAGGATCTTATTGCATTTGTTGCAGAGAAGGAAACTAGATTGCGAAACTGTTATGCAGAAACCTTAGAAAAGCTTAGCAGTGAACAATTTGTGAAAATGATGCTTCTCGATAGCTCCTTCGTCATTATGGTCTTACTGAGGATTCGCTTTGGAAATATTGGATGCAGAAATGACCGTATATTCGGTAAACCTTGGATGTTCAATGATGTATCCAAGGACATGTGCTTGCTTGAAAATCAGCTTCCATTCTTCATTCTAGATGACTTGATTAAGCTATCCAAAAAACGGGACCCTATTTCCTTGATTGGGCTCACCTTTGTATTCTTAACAAGGAGATGGCCTGAATGGGTGCCACAGGATTTGGAGGAAATCGAATTCTGTGATGCAGAGCATTTTGTTGCTTTTCTGAGAATCTGTCAGCAGCCAACAGAGCAAAAACAGCAAAAGGAAATTGATACTATAAGCACACCCAGTGCAAGGGATCTCCATCAAGCTGGAGTCAGGTTTAAGTTGGGGTCCAGCCAAAAACTACTAGACATAAAATTCGACGCTGATAAAGGGACACTGGAAATTCCATGTTTAAAGATTGTGGATAGCACAGAAACGTTATTCAGGAATGTCCAAGCCTTTGAGCAATGCCATTCCGATTCTGGTTATATAGGTAACTATATCACGATGATCAATCTGGTTGTCCAAGCTTCCAAGGACACAGAAATACTCGCAAGAAAAGGAATTACAGAGAATTGGCTACGTGATAACGATGCCCTCTTAAGTCTTCTCCACAATCTTTCCAAAGAAAATTTTGTCGATACGGACGATTTCTATTTTTCTGATGTCGTTGAACATCTGAACAAGTATTACTCAAGGCGTAGGCACAAATGGAAGGCAGCTCTGAAACAGAAGTATTTCGACAATCCGTGGACCATAATCTCTGTTATTGCAGCTGGAATTCTCCTGCTACTTACTGTCATACAAGCAGTGTGTTCTATCATTCAAGTTGTTTAGATTCTGCCATTTCCATTTCAATTGTTCTTTTGTTTCTTTTTTTTTTTCAGTAAATAAACGGTGTGCTCTGTGATTTCCTCTTCTGAAATTGCAATGTATTTCCTTCAGTAACTAATCCATGTTGGTTTCTTCCACTTCTTGTTTATCCTGCAGTAACATATTAGAACAAACAAACAAAAAAGTAATAATTTGGAACATGATCGACATAAAAAATTCTTGTTTATTGGAGAAAAGATCACATACCATTTTGAACCCTCCTTCAAGCATGGTGAGTATAAAGAATCCTTGTCCGTTGGAGAAAGATCCTATACCATTCTTAAACCCTCCATCAAGCACAGTGAGTGTAAAGATCAGTTACATGTTTTACTCGTTGAGTGGATCTTTATCCAGTACATGCACTACGAAATTATTTAAAAAAGAAACTAACTTAAAACTGAAAATGTCAAATTTTTAAGAGTTGCAAAAAGAGGGAATCATTATAAGTATAACCTTCGTCAACTTAGCCGTCATATGCCCAGGAAAAACCTGGATTCAATAGAAAATACTATAACTATAAACTAAATTGACGAAAGGATTATTCTTTATCCATGCTCACATAGCATTATTTATTTAAGTAGTGTTGTGTTTTTCTTTCTATAATTTTTTTTTCAATTAACTTTTTATTTAATATTATATTTATTTTTTATTAAATTATCACACTCTCATAATATGAATTACAGGTTTGACGAGTTAACCTGGTTAAATCATGTCATTTTAACTCTAGTTAAATCATGCAAACTTGCATAGTTAAATCATGTCATTTCCATATGCTCTCTTTCTTACTAACCAGAAAAACGAACTCGGAGATTTTACAGTTTCATTTTCTACACAACTTTCTTTTGCTTCTATAATTCTGAAACTTTTCTTACCTTGTGTTCTGCCTGTTTCTGTGTCTAAAAATATTTACACTCTAGTTTTAAGTTCTCTTCATTTATAGGCATTTAATTTTTGTGACCAAATATCCATGGCTGGAACCGACCCCACTTAGTATTATTGCCGATTTTTACTCAACGAAGACAACAGCTGGAACCGACCCCTCTTATTAATGTTGATTTGGGGTCCAGCCGGAAGAGTCTAAATTGACGAAGACTTTGTGTAGAACAAGAAGTGATGGTGAATTGTAATTTAGAGCTATGTATGTTGTAATAATTCAGATTCGTTTCCTTCCAAATATTTGTGTGATTGTTCGACAATAATTTGTGTGATATTTTCATTTCCTTTTTACATTTGTGTTGGAATTTGTTTACGCATCCGTATTAATTAAGTGATTATGATAATTTTGACAGGAGAGATCATTCAACGAGTCACGGGACGGAGATTGTTGAAACAACAACTGAGCTGATGAAAAAGGAAGATCATGTTTCGGTTGACACAAACAAGTTAGAACGTACGTGCGAGAGTAGGTCTATAAATTGCGTCCTTTCTCCGATGAGTGTTCAATTTACAGGGTTCTTAAAAGACTACTCAAGTTAAATAGAAGTGCTACACTAACAATAAAAAAATCACAAGAAAAACACAAAAGGTTTAATAAGCGAAGATGATTATAGATATGAAACCTGGATTTTGAAAATTAAAGCATATGGAGGCCGCTTTCTTAAGAGGTTTTACATACCAGAAACCCTAATTCTACTAGAAAACAACTAGCAATCCAAAAACATAAAGGAAATAAAAAAAACAAATTAAAATTTAGAAATCGAAAAAAAATAGAAATAATAATAAAAACTATCATAACAGGAGCACCAATGCTCAAAAGATGATTCTGAAAGACTTGACTGTCCATTTAACGACGCAGTGCTTCCCTAGAGAAAATTTCTCATAGAAACTTATAAGAATTTGAGCTCGATCCAACGATTGGATCTCCTTTGTCGTAATTTTAAGGAGTTATCCATGCCTAGCCATCTCAGATCTTTTCTTGAATCTAGACCTGTTTCACTGGTGTATAAAAGCATATATTATTTCATCCATATAATCTGTATGGGTCAGATACTTATCTAGTAATGTCAGGTCATCACCTGAATGGTCAGAACCGCTCGTGTCTACAAGTCCGGCTACATCAAATTGTTAGAAATAAAACACACAAGTATTTGAACCTTTCAATTGTTTATTGATTGGTTCACACTCTTAAAATTTTGAATACATTGGCCTTTACACTTATAGGGAGATTATAACTTCTAACAATCATAATCTAATAAGGATTCTAACTAACTCCAATTAAACAAGAATTCTAATTAATTAGACTAACACAAATCCTTTTTAATCAAAGATTCCTACATACACTAGTATTTTATTCAACAATTCCTCTCTTAAACTGATATTTTTAGCACTCAGTTTAACAATGAAGGACTCTTCTTTAAATAAGGTTTTCTTGATTACAAACATCAAATAATTTCCTGAGTGTCACAAACCATTTTAATTTAAGGGACTTGGTGAATATATCAGCAACTTTATCTTTACTTTCACAACAAATGATCTCAATGGTCTCATCCTTCGTGAAATCTCTTAAGAAGTGAAACTTCACATCGATATGCTTGCTAAAAAGTTTAATTGTTGAGTATTGTCACACAAAAAATTATTGTAGGCCTTTGTCTTTTGAAATTAAGTTCTTCAAGAATTTTCTTCAATCATATCACTTGCACATGCACATGAAGTTGCAGTCATAAATTCAGCTTTCATGGCAAATAAAGTGACAATTGATTGCTTCTCTAAAAACCATGAATAGCTCATAAAACAAGCTTAAAAACATACCAAAACAATTCTTTTTCTATCATCTTGATCTTAAGCATAATCACTTTGTAAAGCCAATCAAATATGACTTCTCTCCCTTTTCGCAAATATGACTTCTCTCCCTTTTTCGATAGTAGCTTATAATAAAAATAAACTAAACTTTAAACCTTGTCCCTCTTTTACTTGTCTATATGAGTTATAGCTAAAAAAAGAAGGACCAAACTCAATGTAAGGCCCCGAGTTTGGTCCAATAACCTAAAGTGTCAAGTCCAACCCAGATTTCATACCCCCCCCCCCCACACACACACTACATTCTTCATTCCCAAGCTCTGTTATTATGTATTAGCATCTAGTAGGTGTGCAAGTTCGATTTGAGGTTATGATAGGATTTGAATACATGTAAGAATTCCTTTTAAACCCCTTTGAAGGATTAAATGTGATGAATATGAATATAATTAGGGTTTTGGGAAAAGAATGGAATGGATTAAATGTGATGGATTTGTATTATTTGAATGAAGAATTATGTTAGAGAGTTTAGAAAGACAATTTTAAGGCCTTTTGGATCGTTCAACTTTGATGTATATATATAATTGAACTTTCGTACTTAGAGCTTCTTGAAAACTCATCCAAAACTTTGATGTAAATTGAGAACCTTTATATGACAAAATAAAGATTGTCACTCCATGCAACCTCACAATCTCACTAACATACAACTCTTCCAGTTAAGCAAATCCATAGGTAGTTTTCACTAGTAGTAAGTGTGCTAACTTGGTTAACCGATCCAGTACCACCCAAACCGAGTCATATTCATCTTGACTCTAAAGCAAGCTCAAAACAAAATCTATAGTGACATCCTACTTGTCAACTATGGAACACACACACACACACACATAACTGTGGGAGGTCAATCCGCACAATACTGGCACCCTACTCGCTAGCTAGGAAACACAATATAATGTGCATACAGGTTAACTATTTTTTTTAGTATAGAGTAATTAACTAAAAAACTAAATAGGACCGAAAAGACCTTGCTGCTTTTTAAATGGTCAACCAGTATGAACCAATTAGTCAATCAAAAAAGCTGGTCAACAGCTAATAGAGGAAACAATTAACCATACCAAAAAGGGACAACGAATCACACATCGATTCTGCAATCCTTCATATTTAAACCCAACATCAACAAAACAAATAAAAATGATCCCTAGGGTCTTAAAATTGTCTTCCTAAACCCCATAACATAATTCCTCATTCAAATCATACAAATCCATCATATTAAATCCATTTCATTCTTTTTCCAAAACTGTAATCATGTTTCTATTCATCACATTTAATCCTTTAAAAGGGGTTTTAAGAGAATTCTAACTTTCAAATCCTATCACAGCTTCAAATTAAACTCACACACCCACCGGATACTAATACATAATAACAAAGGAGGAAGGAAAAATATTTGTAATTTTTATCTGTCTATTTACTGTTATTGTTTTTACAAATAAAAAGACTCTGTGCCAATCCCAAGGCCTCACACCCAACATGTGGCCTGGGATTTGAGCCGCCATTTCCATCATAACAGACAACAGCTGGAACCCAAGACCCCACTTATTGTTTGTGGTCCAGCTGGAAGATTCTAAAAGTTGACGAAGACTTTGTGTAGAATAAAAGAAGAGGTGGAGAGTTGCGTAGAACGAATTTTAGTTGGGCCAACACAAGGTCCTTATAATTTTTATGAAACTGGTGGTGTACATAAATATAGATTGTGTATTTAGTTTGATTAAAAAATTGAGATTTTTTTTATTTTAAATTATTTTTTTATTTTAATATGTTGATGTTAAAAATAAAATTTAAAAAATAAAAAATTTATTTTTAAAATTTTCTTTTTAACGTGATTGAAATAAAGGTAACATTCTAATTCATTAATTCATTAATCCAGGTGCAAAACATCAATAATAATAATAATAATAAAGATAAATAGGGTTGGATTAATAACAGTCTAACAAAAATATGTTTGGGGAAGATGAATGGGTCCAAGTCCAAAAAGGTTACTCTCTTTCCCTTTAGTTATGTGGATAATAAAAGAAGGAAAATATGAGAGTCAATCGATGCATCCTGAGAATTACAAGGAAAAGGCAGGAAAGATGAGAGGTAATTCATCAAATCAAATTAAAAGATGAGAGGTACTATATCATTTGAGCGCGTTTCATAGTCGAATAATTTATTTTGAATGTGAAAATATAAATGTTTAGATGTTATTAATATTTTTTTAATATAAAAAATTAAATTAAAGGGTTGATCCGATGGATTTGATAGGTCTAAAAATAATTTGAACGATCAATAAAAACATAAATTGACTATAAAAAATTAAGACAACATCTTTTTTTTTAAAAAAAATATTAATATATTGGATTGACTCGTGTTTAACCTGTCAAATCCACAATCTTGATTATGAGATCATGATAATCCTGTAAAAAATAAATCGAAACAAACTATGAAGCCAAATCCCTAATCAACTCAATATTCGAGGATAAAATTAAAAAAAAATCTAAAAAACATTTTAAGTCAACGTGAATTTACTTGCCAAACTAAAAATCTAGGTTATGAGACCGTGATAACCTTATAGAAAGAAAATAAAAAATAAATTATGAAATTCAATTTACAATCAATCCAATATTGAAGGATAAAATTTAAAAAATAAATCAATTTAAAAAAAATGATCCACTTCAACATGGGTTAACCCATTAAACTCGTAACTTAGATCATGAAACCAAGATAACCTCATAGAAAACAAATAAAAAAAAATAGAAAGCCTAATTCCCAATAAATAAAATATTGAAAGATGAAATTAAAAAAACAAAAAAAAACATAAATCAATTGAATTAACCTGTCAAACTCGTGACTTAGGTCATGAAGCTCAGATAACCTCATAGAAAGCAAATCGAAATAAAATCATGAAGGTCAATTCTCAACAAGCCAAATATTAAAGGATAAAATTGAAATTGAAAGAAAACAAGTTAACTCACTAAACTCATAATCTGAGTTATCAAGGGCAGAGGTAGAGGGTGGCTAGTAGGCGCCAAGACCCATGCAAATTTTTCCCCTTGTCTCCCCCTTTGAAAAATTATAAATTTTAGCTCTAAAAGTAGTAAATTTTAGTTTTAGCCCCCTAATTTTTTTTTTAATTTAGCCCTCCAAATCTAATGTCCTGGCTCCGTCCTTGTGGGTTATAGAAAGTAAATTAAAATAAATCATGAAGTTTAATTCTATTAAAATAAATATTAAAGGATAAAATTAAAATTAATAAAAAATAAAAAGCAAAGCATTATTAAAATGGTTAATGTTTTGCTTGTTAGGTGGTGTAGTTACACATCATTTTTTTTTTTAATATTTTGCTAATAAAGAATTCTTGTCCATCGGAGAAATATCATATACCATTCTTAAACACTCCATCAAGCATAGCATAGTTTGTGTAAAGATAATATATATGTATATGTTTTGAAGCAAATCTAAGTAAGTAGGTTGTAATTTAGAGAAGCTACATATGTTGTAATAATTCAGATTCGTTTCCTTCCAAATATTTTTGTGATTGTTTGACAATATTTTGTGTGATTTTCATTTCCTTTTTACATTTGTCTTGGAATATGTTTACGCATCCGTGTATTTAGTAAACCTTGGATGATCAGTGATGTATCCAAGGACATGAACTTGCTTGAAAATCAGCTTCCATTCTTTCATTTTAGATTATCACGTAGTACGTCGCGGTAATTTTCCACTCTTTATTAATAATATGGAGTAATTAACTAAAGAACTAAATAAAACTGAAAAGAACTTGCTGCTCTTTAAATGGTTGACCAAAACAAGCTGGTCAACAGCTAATAATTTTAAACAGGATTTGAGCTGCCATTTCCATCCTAACAGACAACAGCCGGAACAGACCCCACTTATTGTTTGTGGTCCAGCTGGAAGATTGTAAAAGTTGACGAAGACTGTGTGTAGAAATAAATTCATTCACTTTTGTAGTTAAGATTTTATTAAAAATTATTTTTAAGATTTTCTTTTTAACGTGATTAAAATAAAGGTAACATTCTAATTCATTAATTCATAAAACATTAAAAAAAATTATTTTTAATACATCATAATACTAAACATAGTTTTTTTTAAGAATGACTTAATTTGAAACTATATTTTTTTTAAATTTAATTTTTTTATTTTTTAAAATTATTTTAATGTGTTGAAGTAAGAAATTATTTTTAAAAATAAAAAGATTTTACTACATTGACGAAGACTTTGTGTAGAATAAGAACTCATGGAGAAATGCAGGAACAGAACATTCAAGAACATTGTGATCAGAAACACTAGTTCAGACCATAGTTTGTGAAAAAACCTAGAGCTACTGGGTGAGTTTTTTGTTTCTGCCAGAAGGCCGCGCGCTGAGTGTTTTATCTATATATGATTTGAAGCAAATCTAAGTATGCAAGTTGTAATTTAGAGAAGCTATGTATGTTGTAGTAAATATTTTTGTGAATGTTTGACAATATTTTGTGTGATATTTTCATTTCCTCATTACATTTCTGTTGGAATTTGTTTAAGCATCCGTATTAATTAAATGATTTGGTAATCTTGACTGTAGAGATCATTTCTATGATTGATCTGATGATTCTCTGTGATTCCGGCAAACATCTGATCAATTGAGATTTGCGTCACAGGATGGAGAAAGTCGGAACATCAACTGAGCAGATGAAAAGCAATGATCATCTTTCGCTTGACATCGACAAACTAACAGCGTCTGTGCAAGTGGAGTTGAAAACCTTGCATGCCTTCTCTAATGAGTGTTCCATCTACAGAGTTCCTAAAAGACTACGAGACTCGAAGGAATATGCCTACACGCCTCAAATAGTCTCCATTGGGCCCATTCACCATGGAAAAGAGGAGCTGAAAGAAATGGAAGAGCAAAAAAAAAAATTCCTGCAAGAGTTTCTTGAAGTGAGTGAGGTAAGTGTGAAGGAATGTATTGCAGCTATTGCAGAGAGGGAGACAAGATTGCGCAACTGTTACGCAGATAATTTTGAAAATATTAGTACAGAGGACTTTGTGAAAATGATGTTGCTAGATAGCTCCTTCATCATTATGGTCTTCCGGATACAGTTTTCCCGTTTCATCCCAAGCAACTATGACCGTATATTCGGTAGACCGTGGATGATAAGAGAAATCGGTTTTGACATGTGCTTGCTTGAAAATCAGATTCCATTCTTCATTTTTGACGACTTGCTTAAGCTTTCCAAAAGACAGGGCGGATGTTCCATGATTGAGCTTACTCGTGATTTCTTATCAAGCACATTAGGGGATTCATGGGTGCCACAGGACGTTTTGAAGGAAATGAATTCCTCTAAAGTAGAGCATTTTGTTGACTTTCTAAGAAAGTTTCAGCAGCCAGCGAAGCAGAAACAGCCACAGCCTCTTGAAACTCGAACCACACCAAGTGCAATGGAGCTCCATCAATCTGGAGTCAAGTTTAAGTTGGGATCCAGGGAAAAAATATTTGACATGAACTTTGATTTTAATAAAGGGATACTGGAAATACCACCACTATTTTTAGAGGATGATACAGAGAAGTTATTTAGAAACCTCTACGCCTTTGAGCAATGCCATTGCAGTGATCTATACGTAAGTGACTATATCGCTACCCTCAAAGACCTTGTTCGTGGTACTAACGATGTAGAAATACTTGCTAAGAAAGGAATTATAGATAATTGGCTCTGTGATAATGATGCAGTTATGAGTGTTCTCCATGATCTTGACAGAGGAAATGTGGTCTCCCTTGACAAATTTTACTATACGGATGTCGTTGAAGATCTGAATAAGTACTGCAGAAAGCGGAGGCACAAATGGATAGCAGCCTTGAAACAAAATTATTTCCATAATCCATGGGTTTCCATCTCTGTTGTTGCAGCTGGGGCTCTTCTAATACTCACGGTCATACAAACAGTGTGTTCTGTCATTCAAGTGAAATAGGTTCTACCATTTCAATCGTGTGCTACAAATAAAAGTGTGTTCTGTTTGTGTTTCCTGTGAGATTGCTATAATGTACTTCACTAAATGATCAGTGCTAGTTTCTTCCTCGTCTTGTTTTCTCTGCAAAATTTCAGTATTGCAATAATGCAATAATGCAATGAATGGCATTGAAGTGCATTTCAGTATTGCAATAACTTATTTCTAACAAATTAATTAACAAATTCTTATTTCTAACAACACATTAAAAATCAATTACTTAACCTTAAACTTATAATAATCATGAATTAATTTTAACAACATAAACTTCAAATTTTTATAAATCTTAATCTCTTCTTTAATCATTTTATAAACAAATTATAATCGAGAGTAGCATAAAAAAGAACCACTTTCTCGCTACTTCCATTTTTCTTTAACTAAAAAACTTAAGATTGAAAACCGAAATTATTGGTTTGATGAGAGAAGGATCACAACAGTCATAATAATTAGAAGAGAGAAAAACAATTTCCTTACAGCTTTTCCTTATATACCTAGGTTAATTTAAGTTGGGTTTGGACTGATATGAGCTTGAGTTTGGACCAAAAGTTTAGGTTTTACACTACTACTTCGACCAGTTTTATTAATTTAATTAGTTAAAATAGAAATGGTGAAATTCAAATCCATTAAAAGAGTAATGTTTTCTTGGATTTGACTCCATTGAAGTTATTGATAACATAATGTATCGTATTATATTCGTGAAATTTCATTTCTAATTGGACTCAGGCAGGGAATGCTTTAATTTCTAGGGAAAAGGCTACTCTACTCTTTGAATGATGTTTAGTCTTGATTAAACGAGTTAATTTGTAGAACTCAATCCAAAATATTATCAAAATGAGATTTTAAATTGAAATAAAAAATACATTAACCTAGTAAAACTCGATTAATCTTACATGGTTTTCTCCTAGCTATCTGTATGTACACTTGATAGCTAGGAGAAAACAACACATAATTTCCATCTTTATTCTACATTATAGCTTTTATAGGAAATGAAACAATTGAATTAAGGGTAGACTCTAAACGATTTGAATAATAGAACACACCGCTTGGATGATGGTGAGAAGGAGGAGAAAAGCAGCTGCAATAGTAATAACGGAGATTATGGACCATGGATTTTGGAAATAATTTTGTCTCAAGTTTGCCTTCCATCTCGGCCAATCTCTTCCGCAGTAATTATTCAAATCTTCCAGGACATCGGAAAAGTAGAAGTTCTTCCGGGAGACAATATTTTCTCTGGAAAGATTGTAAAAAAGAGTAGCCACTGCTTCATTATTAGACAACCAGTTTTCTATAATTCCATTTCGAACAAGAATTTCGACATCCTCAGGAGAATCAGCAAGCAAATCCATCATGTGAATATAGTTACCTCCATAATTGTCGCCGCAACGGCATTGCTCAAAGGCTTGAAGATTCCTCAATAAGATTTCTGTATCATCTGATATTCTGAACTGTGGAATTACCAGAATCTCTTTATTAAATTCTATGTGAAGCAGTTTTTGGTGCCGGTCTAACTGAAACTGGACCCCAGCTCGATGCAGCGTCTTCACAGTGCTGCTTGTTAGGCGTTTGAGTATCTTTGGCCGGTGTGGCCTTGTTGGTTGCTGATAAATTCTTAGGAAGTCAACAAAATGTTCTATTTTTGAAGAACTAAGTATCTCCACATAATCTTCTGTCACCCTTGAATCCCACACACCTCTTAAGAACTCATGGACAAGCATAATTAACAAACTTTCCTTGTGATGATTGAATATCTTGGTTAGCTTAAGCAAGTCCTGGAGAATGAAGAATGGAAGCTGGTTTTCAAGCATGCACAGATATATCCCTACTTCACCTATCATCCATGGACGAGAGAAGATACTGTCGTCCCTGCCTCCGAAAGCACTGAAGCATCGTTTCAGTATGACCATAATGACGAAGGCAGCATCTACTAAGATCATTCTCACAAATTTCTCACTGCTAAGATCTTTAGAGGTTTTGGCATAGATAGAATTTGAGAAAATGTTAATCTCTGTTTCTCTGATTACTAAGATCAGAGATAACCATATATATATACAATCCTTGGAGAGTCTGTTACAAGGAGAAATGGTTATAACAAGAAGAGGTTAACTGCCAGCACAGCTGGCTTAACTAACATAACTGTATAACTAATTTTCTGTTATATGTAACTGACTCTAACTAACTTGCTAGTTACGTAACAAACTCTTCCAGTGTTGGTTTATCATCCCCCTGCAAGTGAAAGGGTCTGGGGATGATGCACAGTTGAGACTTAAGGAACAAGAACCTTGCACTTGGTAGATGCTTGGTCAATAAATCAGTTGGCTGCTCTTCATTAGGAACAAACTGCAGCTGTAATTTTCCTTTGAGAACTTGGTCACGAATGAAGTGGAGATCAATCTCTATGTGTTTCGTTCGGGCATGGAAAACGGGATTCTTCGACATATGATAAGCACTGATATTGTCATACCAGAGACGAGGAATAGCAGGAGGAGAAACACACAGCTCATGTAGTAAAGCCTGCATCTAGATGATTTCAGCAGTAGCTAAAACCAGTCCCCGATACTCTAATTCTGCACTGCTGCGAGACACTACCTTCTGTTACGTTGAGGACCAGGAGACTAAGTTATCCCCTAAATAAACTAGATATCCACTCGCACTTCATCGATCATTAGGTTGAGCCCCCGTCTCCGCATATGTGAAACCTTCAACTCGTCAAATGAGGTGAAGGACGTAGCAACAATCCATCATGCAACGTGCCTTTGAGATACCGAAGGATCCTTTTGACAAAGCCGTGAGCCGTGGTTGGTTGTTGCATGAATTGGCATGCCTTATTAACAGCAAAAGCAATGTCGTCCGGTAATGGTAAGGTACTGAAGGGCACCTACTATACTGCGATATTGAGTGACCTCTTCCATAGGGGCACCGTCAAACTTGGACAAATTTTGCCCAACAGCGCCAGGAGTTTTGGCAGCTTTAGTATTAAACATTGCTATGCGATGCAGTAAATCAGAGGTATACTTGGTTTGGTTTAAATGTATACATCCTTCAAGATAAGAAACTTCTATTCCCAAAAAGTAGGAGAGCCGCCCTAAGTCGCGTAAAGCAAAGACAAAATCAAGTTTGGTAATGAGTGAAGAAATCTGTTGAGATGAGCTGTCGGGGATGAGAATATAATCCACATAGATTAGAACTATCAAAGTTGTTGAAGCACCAAAATGAAGGAACATGAAACTGTCGGTCCTAGAGTTACTGAATCCCCATTGTAAAAGAGCAGAGCTGAGCCGTTGGAACCAAGCTCGTGGAGCTTGTTTCAAACCATATAAAGCTTTCTTCAATCTACAGACTTTGGTGGGAAACTTAGGATCCTCGTAGCCTGGAGGCTGTGTCATATAAACCTGCTCCTTTAACTCACCATTTAGGAATGTGTTATGAACATCAAATTGACGAATTTCCCACTGAAAACTGATTGCAATAGTTAAGATGATTCGAATAGTAGCAGCATTAACAACCGGACTAATTTTTTCAAAATAATCAAGGCCAAGAGTTTGATGATACCCTTTAGCCACAAACCTGGCTTTATACCTGTCGATGCTCCCATCTGGCTTGTGCTTCAACTTATAGACCCACTTACAACCGATTATATTAACAACAGCAGGCTAGTCAACAAGATCCCAAGTATGGTTTTTATGTAGAGCAACTATCTCTAGATCCATAGCCTGAGTCCAATTTGAGTCTTTGAGGGCCTGACTGAGAGTGGATGGTGTTGAGATTTTTGTAGCAGAGAGATAAAAAATGGTCTTTTTCTTGGTTATACCATGCATCAATTGTGTGGTCATTCGTGGAGCTGGAGCAGAACAAGTATCCTGATCCTCAGGAATTGATGCAGGTTCAGAATGAGAGACATGAGTGGATGTGGAACCACTCATAGAACATGTACTGTCACTTGGGAAGGGTAAAGCAGACTGTGGTGGTGAATGACTGATATTTGTAGGTAAAGAACTGGGGAAAGGTAAGATAGCTGGAGTGAAGATCTTTGCTGGGGGATCTCTGGTAAGGGAAGGTGTAGTGTCAAGGAATTTGGTTTCATCAAATACAACATGGGGTGTGACATATACACGTCCAATTAGAGGATCAAGACACAAATAGCCTTTGTTTTGGAAGCTATACCCAAGAAAAACACATTGAAGAGATCTGTACTACAACTTGTGACTGTTGTAGGGACGAATGAATGGATAGCACAGGCAACCAAACACTCTGAAAGACTTGTACTCATGAATTTTATGAAAGAGAGTGTAATAAGGTGAGTCATTGTTTAGTACCTTGCTTGGCATCCTGTTGATGAGGAAAGTGGCTGACTGGAAGGCATATTGCCAGAATTGCATTAGTAAAGAGGCATGAGCTAGTAAAGCCAACCCAGTTTCCACAACATGCATATGCTTCCTCTCTACTCTCCTATTCTGAGCTGAAGTATAAGGGCAAGAAAATCGATGCAAAATGCCAGACTGTTGGAGAAATGTCATAAAGGATCGATATTCACCACCATTGTCAGATTGTAGACATTTTATTTTTGCATCAAACTTATTTTCTACTAGAAGTTTGAACTGTTTGAAAACTGAGAGAGCTTGATCCTTGGTTTGCAGAGGGTAGAACCATGTATAACGTGAATAATCATCGAGAAAAAGAATGAAGTATTTTGCCCCTGATGTAGAATTGAGTATGGCAGGTCCCCAGATATCAGTGTGAATGAGTTCCAAAGGTTTGGAAGCACGAGAAAGTGAAGGATGAGCAGCAACCCTTGTGACTTTTGGCCATTTGACAAGAAGGGCAAACAAGAGAGCAAACAACGCTTTATTCCCGTCACAAGAGACATTACAACTTTGCATTACTTGAACTACAATGTCAATGGCAACATGGCCTAGTCTGTGATGCCAAAGTTCCACTTTATTATGAACAAGATTGAGTCTATGGGAATGAAAAGTGGAAAGATTACGAACTCCAACATATGCCATTTTCCTGTTGCTATACAGTACTGGAAACCTGTAAAGCCCATTCTCAAGTCTGCCTCGCGCTAGCACCTTCTTCGTATGCAGGTCCTTCACAATGAAACTATTAGACCGAAACTTAATTAAGGCATTATTGTCTGAGCAGAATTTAGCAACACTTATTAGGTTGGCTGAGATAAAGGGAACATGAAACACTTTTCTGAGTTGAAAAGAATGTGACTTAGAGACTAGCCGATGGGAACCAGTGTTGGAAATGGATAGATGCTTACCATTCCTAACTGTGACTCTGTCTGCGCCTGTGTAAGGTGCAGAATTGTTAAGGTTCCCTTCATTCTGAGTCAGATCGTGACTTGCTCCAAAGTTAAGATACCAATCATCACCTGCAGAATTATGAGAAGATGCAACCATAGCAGGTATTGTGTTTTGATTTCCAGCACTCAAAGAGGAAGTACCATTGTTTTGTGAGTTTTGATATGAGATATCAAAACGATGGTAACAAACATGAACAGTATGACCAAACTTGCCACACAACTGACATTGTGGCTTTTCGAATGGTTGAATTATGTCTCCCATTATATCCATATCTACCCCCACGACCACGACCTCTGTAGGTGTAGTTGCTGGTATTTGAAATATGGTTGTGTCCTCGGCTGCCATTGTATTTTCTTCCACCACCTCTGTTATTAGAGGAAGAGGCATAATAGGCAGACATAGGGGAGATATGGTCAAGTGAGCTTTGTTGCTCAAGACGATGCTCAAATGCTAGTAGCATGCTATGAACTGTTTCAATAGAGATCTTGTCATCTCTAATGTTGATGGCAATGACTACTGCATTATAGTTAAAACCAAGGCCTCCAAGGAGATTCATTACCTGATCTTGTTCTAAAACAGGTTCTCTGATAAGGTAATTTTTAGCATGTATATTTTCTGCTACTCATGCTTGATTTTTAAATATTTTGGATATGTTGCACAAGACAATTAGAATTTTGAATCTCTTTTTGAACTATTGACCTCGTGGGAAATTAATGTGTTTTCGGATCTTAGGTTACTGAAGGTGCAGAGCCAGGCGGTGAAACCGAACAATGATTCATTATGTGCTGCAAAGAAGCTATACAATTTAGTTCCGGATGTTCGTAACCATTTTCAAATAGCTGAGATGAAGGTCTACATTCTCCAATAGCTGCTAGATTATCTGCAGCTCCTTTGACCTTCATGATGTAATCTATCATGGACAGAGATCCTTTCTTCGTGGATTGTAATTCAAGCCATAGTTACATGATTCTGGCTTTTGAGGAAGATGAAAAAGTTTTCTCCAAAGCATTCCAGGCAGTGTGAGATGTTTTGTAGCCAATGATCTGTGCCATGATAGTAGGTGTGAGAGATGAGTATATCCAGCTGAGAATTATGCGATCTTGTCTTCTCCAAGCGACAAAAGATGGATTAATCACTCCTGGACTCAACTCCTTCTCTGGACAGATGGTTGTGCCATCTATGAAGTCCTCAAATCCATTGGCAAAGACAACATTATCAATCTGAGACCTCCACAAGACGTAATTTGATCGATCAAGTTTCACAGGTAATGTATGATTGAGCATTTGATGAGTGGGAATGGACGTCATTGTTGTGCTTTGTCCAGAACCAACCGGACCAGAGGTAGATGAAGATTGATTAAATGCAGAAGCCATGGCTAAAAAAAAAAAGAAACTCAAGCTCTGATACCAAGATAGAATTTGAGAAAATGTTAATCTCTATTTCTCTGATTACTAAAATCAGAGATAACCACATATATATACAATCCTTGGAGAGTCTGTTACAAGGAAAAATGGTTATAACAAGAAGAGGTTAATTGCCAGCACAGCTGGCTTAACTAACATAACTGTATAACTAATTTTCTATTATATGTAACTGACTTTAACTAACTTGCTAGTTACGTAACAAACTCTTCCAGTGTTGGTTTATCAGGCATAACAATTACGCAATGTTGCTTCACGGTCGCCTATGAGTTCAATAAAGTCCTCCAAGCTTGCATTGCTCCAGTTAAGAAAATCCTGCAGGTACATTCTTTTATGTTCTTCCATTTCTTGCAGCTGCTTTTTGTCACGATGAAATGGACCAATGGAGACTACTTGAGGTGTGTAGGCCTTGTCGTTTAACACTCGCAGTCGCTTTGGAACTTTATAGATACAACACTCTTCCGATAAAGGATTCTTTTTCACATTTGCTGCTAACCGGCAAACTTGATCTCCCTTATCATTTTTCTCGCTTGATTCTTCGCCAGTCTTCATCCTGTGAATGAACTGGGATAATTTCTATCTGTCAGACTCAACAAATTATTTGATGATACTGATAATGAAACAGATACAAAACAAATGTAAAGAACAGATGAAAACTCCATGGATTCTCACACAAAAGAGTCTCAAATAACTATATAAAGCAGGAAATCTTGTTGAACTTTATCATACCCGAATAAAGTCCCCTGTAACAGAGTGGTTAGTTTCAAAACGATATCGTTTTAGTGGTTTTTTGAAAACAAAACATCGAGATAACTTTTTGTAAAATTCCTTGGAAATAACCTGATTAAATCTCACTCAAGTTTGATATAGTAACCAGGTTAAAGGTTGATTTATTGGTTCAAAAAGAAATCACGCCTGGGTGGCTAGACTTCAAGTCGACTTACCGGCTAGAATAGGTTTGATAATTATACCCTAAATTATATTTATTAAAAAATAATATAAATTATATTTTAAAATCTCAGGTGAAAAAAAGAAGCATTTGTCACGTCTTCAAGTCACTTGTGCATCATTGTGAAAACCTTCGCCAATGAGAAAATGTTGTTGTCCACGTGAAATCATGTGAACCCCAGGGTCATGTCTCGACTGATTATCCATGTAAAAGTAATCATGTGAGCTGGATGCCTATTGTATTCTGGAATGGTGGCACGGACCAATTTCTCAGTTGCCATTTTCCTCTTTAATTAATAATTTAAGTTACTGAATTAAAATAATTTTTTATATAATATTAGAGTGTTGAATGATCAAAAATTTAAATTTTATTATTTTTATTTATTTAATAAAAATTTAACATAAAATAATATGAGTCTGTGTAAGTTTAAATTTAAATAGCTTTCATTTAAATAAATATACTAAAAAATAATATAAATTATAACTTAAAAATTCATTTAATAATTTAAATTATTGAGTTAAGATGATTTTTTTTTACAATCTCATAAATTAGGACTTACTTTGATTGGCTTTAAAATCCTTGCTCTAAGTTCCTCCAAGAACCTCTGCAGCAAAATAATTCTGAAACTTGCAAACTTGCTTAGTTTTCATATGCACTCTTTCTTACTAAACGGAAAAACGAACTCGGAGATTTTACAGTTTCATTTTCTACACAACTTTCTTTTGCTTCTATAATTCTGAAACTTTTCTTACCTTGTGTTCTGCCTGTTTCTGTGTCTAAAAATATTTACACTCTAGTTTTAAGTTCTCTTCATTTATAGGCATTTAATTTTGTGACAAAATATCCATGGTTGGAATAGGCCTCATTTAGAAGGTGTTTAAGAGTATGATAGCGGTTGCTTTTTTAAAATGATTTTTGTTAAAAAAATATATTAAAATAATATATATTTATTTTTTAAAAATTATTTTTAATATCAGTATATTAAAATGATTTAAAAATATAAAACAAAATAAACCTAAAAAAATATAATTTTGAAATTTTATAGAATGCGGTCCAAAGTGCTTAGTATTGTTGATTTTTACCCAGTGCAATGGATCTCCATCAAGCTGGAGTCAGGTTTATGTTGGGGTCCAGCAAAAAACTCCAAGACATAAAATTCGACGCTGATAAAGGGACACTGGTAATTCCATGTTTAAAGATTGAGGATGACACAGAAACGTTATTCAGGAATGTCCAAGCCTTTGAGCAATGCCATTTCGGTTCTGGTTTTATAGGTAACTATATCACGATGATCAATTTGGTCGTTCATGCTTCCAAGGACTTAGAAATACTCGCAAGAAAAGGAATTGTAGAGAAATGGCTACGTGATAACGATGCCCTCTTAAGACTTCTCCACAATCTTTCCAAAGAAAATATTGTCGATAGGCACGATTTCTATTTTTCTGATGTCGTTGAACATCTGGAGAAGTATTACAAAAGGCGTAGGCACAAATGGAAGGCAGCTCTGAAACAGAAGTATTTCGACAATCCGTGGACCATAATCTCTGTTATTGCAGCTGGAATTCTCCTCCTACTTGCTGTCATACAAGCAGTGTGTTGTATCATTCAAGTTGTTTAGATTCTGCCATTTCAATTGTTCTTTTGTTTCTTTTTTTCTGTAAATAAACAGTGTGCTCTGTGATTTCCTCTCCCGAAATTGCAATGTATTTCCTTCAGTAACTAATCCATGTTGGTTTCTTCCACTTCTTGTTTATCCTTCAGTAACATATTAGAACAAAAAAATGTAATAATTTGGAACATGATCGACATAAAAAATTCTAGTTTATTGGAGAAAAGATCACATACCAGTCTGAACACTCCTTCAAGCATGGTGAATATAAGGAATCCTTCTCCATTGGAGAAAGATCCTAAACCATTCTTAAACACTCCATCAAGCATAGGGAGTGTAAAGATCATCTACATATTTCAAGTTCAATTTCGACTAGTCAATTATCTACTCGTTGAATGGATCGTTATCTAATACACGCACTCCGATATTATTTTTTTAAAAAGAAACTGATTTAAAACTGAAAATGTCAAATTATTAAGAGTTACAAAAAGAGGGAACCATTATCAGCATAACCTTCTCGTCAACTTAGCCGTCATATGCCCAGGAAAAACCTATATTCAATAGAAAGTACTATTGATTATAAACTAAAAGAGAAGTGTGTTTCCTGAACTATTTATTTTAATAATATTTGTTTTTTTTTCTTTTAATTTTTTTATCATAATTTATTTTAATTTATTATCTAAAAAGTTATCAAAATCTTATAATATTGTTTTGTTTTGATTTGCCCAACTAAAACTTGTTCCAAATCAAACTGCTAAATAATCCGAGGCCCAAGCCATCCTTCGAGGTCTAATTTTGTGGCAAAGAATTGTGTAGCCTGGTATTGATTAATCATGGAATTGTTCACCAAACCACTTGCCCTTACACCCCTCAACAAAATAGGGTTGCGGAACGTAAGAACCACCAGATTCTTGAAGTTGTTCGAGCCTCTTTATTTGAAGCTCATATGTCAACTAAATATTGGGGTGAAGCTATCACAGCAGAAGAACATATCTTATTAACTGGATACCCTCAAGCACATTAGGATTTCGGACTCCATTGAGTGTTCTTCATAAAACAATATGTTCTCCCGTGTGTCACATTTGCAACTAAGAGTTTTTGGATGTACAACTTTTGTTTATCTTCACAAACCATTAAGGAATAAGCTGGAACCACGAGCACTTAAGTGCATATTTGTTGGTTATGCTCAGCATCAGAAAGGTTATCGCTGCTATCATCCACCAACTCAGAAACTCTACGTCACGCTTGATGTTGTATTCCATGAAAATATAATGTATTACTCTACCCCTGAATCCTCAAGTCAGGAGCACAATAAGGGTAACTGGCAGACATGTTATGATGACCTATATGTTACAAGAGATAAGCATTCTAGTGATACATCTTCACATACCATGCAAGATGGAAATAGTGAAGAATATATAGAAGCAGAACCACAACAAACCACTGGCAGTGAAGAAAACCAAATAGAGGTACTGCAACAAGAAACTCAAGTACCTCAGTTGCCAGCTTCCCCACTTTAATTATGTCCTGAGTTTGAATTTGTAACTGAACCTCAAGTAAGTTCCGAAACTCAACTCAAGATTCTACCCCACGGAACCACAAGAGGAAAACCCAAAACCGCATATGAACCACTTCTCACCTCTAAACCTCATTATCCTATGAATAATTTTGTGTCCTACCATAGATTATCAAAGGAAAATGAAACTTTTATGAATCAAATATCTGTTATATCTATTCCTAACAGTGTGCAGGAAGCCATAACAGATTCAAGATGGAAAGAGGCCATGAATGAAGAAATGAGATCCCTTCAAAAAATTGTACATGGGAAGTGGTTGAACTTCCTGCGCAGAAAGGTACCGGTTGGATGCCGGTGGGTGTTTACCATTAAACACAAAGCAAATGGCACCATTGAAAGGTTTAAAGCAAGGCTTGTCGCCAAAAGGTACACTCAAACTTATGGGATTGATTATATGGAAACATTTGCATCAGTGGCCAAGATAAATACTGTTCGTATCCTACTATCCCTGGTCGTGAACCTTGACTGGCCCCTATATCAACTTGACGTAAAAAACGCATTTTTACATGGGGATCTCCAAGAAGAAGTATATATGGAATTACCTCCTGGATGTATTATGCAAATCAAAGGAAGCACAAAGGTATGCGGGTTAAAGAAATCCCTATACGGGTTAAAGCAATCTCCAAGAGCATGGTTTGGGAGGTTCACTAATTTCATGAAATCCATTGGATACAAGCAAAGCAACTCAGACCATACGTTATTCCTGAAAACAAAAGGGAGAGAAGTCACAGCTCTAATCGTATACGTGGATGATATGATAGTAACCGGAAATAATCCTGGAGAGTAGAAAGCATTACAGAATCGTCTTGCCCAGGAATTTGAAATGAAATCTCTAGGTCACTTAAAATACTTTCTTGGTATTGAAGTATCAAGATCGAAAGAAGGAATTTTTTTGTCTCAACGAAAGTATGCCCTAGATTTGTTAAAAGAAACAGGTATGACAGCTTGTAGTCCTGTTAGCACTCCTATATAAGAAAACCTGAAACTGAGTATACATCCACAACAAATCCACACTAATAAAGAACGTTATCGAGACTAGTGGGAAGATTAATGTATCTTGCACATACCGACTGATTTAGCTTATGCTTTAAGTGTAATCGGTCGGTTATGCACTCCCCTAGTGAAGAACATATGAAAGCTGTCACCCGTATCTTGCGCTACTTGAAATCATCTCCAGGTAAAGGAATTCTATTTAAAAAGGGGGACAACTTGAAGATTGATGGATATACCGATGTTGATTGGGCAGGGTCAATACAGGATCGAAGATCTACATCGGGATATTTCACATTTGTGGGTGGAAACTTGGTCACCTGGCGAAGTAAGAAACAAGAAGTAGTAGCTAGATCCTCAGCCGAAGCTGAATACGGGGGAATGGCCAAAGCGATATGTGAATTATTATGGATAAAAAATTTGATGCAGGAATTACGGGTTGAGCGAGACAAGTCCTATGAGATTGTATTGTGATAGCAAGGCGAGCATGCGACATTGCTCATAACCCTGTCCAACATGATAGAACTAAGCATGTTGAAGTTGATAGACATTTTATCAAGGAAAAATTGGAAGCAAAAATTATCGAAGTTCCTCATATTCGATCGCAAGATCGGCTTGCGATGTGTCTTGACGAAGGCGATATCCAGCCAAGTTTTCCATACCAGTCTTGACAAATTGGGCATGAATGATATCTATGCACCAATTTGAGAGGGGGTGTTAACATGATGTTAATTTCACCTTGCTGTTACTCATGCAGAATATGGTTATATCAGTTAGGAATTTGTTTGTAACAAACCGCAATTACAGGGGTCTTTCTGTAGAAGTCAAAGAATAGTTTCTACTACTTACTGCTATATAAAGGCAGATGTATTCATGAATTAATTAACTTAAAATCAGTATACAAATATTATGAATAAAATTCGTAGAGTGAAACTATTTTTACTCAACAAGACAACAGCTGGAACCGGCCCCACTTATTAATGTTGATTTGGAGTCCAGCCGTAAGAGTCTAAATTGACGAAGACTTTGCGTAGAATAAGAAGAGAAGGTGAATTGCAGGAACAAAACAGTCAAGAAAATTCGGATCAGAAACACTCAAGTCCACTGAGAGTTTTTTCTATATAGGTTTTGTAGCAAATTTAACTATGTAAGCTGTAATTTAGAGAAGCGATGTATGTTGAAATAATTCAGATTCGATTCCTTCCAAATATTTTTTGTGATTGTCTGACAACATTTTGTGTGATATTTTCTTTTCCTTTTTACATCTGTGTTGGAATTTGGTTACGCATCCGTATTAATAAATGATTTGGTAATTTTTACAGGAGAGATCACTCAATGAATCACAGGACGGAGATTGCTGGAACATCAACTGATCAGCTGATGAACAAGGGAGATCATGTTTCGGTTGACACTAACAAGTTAGCAACGTCCATGCAAGAGGAGTTCAATAAATTGCGTCCTTTCTCCGATGAGTGTTCAATCTACAGGGTTCCTAAAAAACTACTCAAGTTAAATAGAAGAGCTTATACACCTCAAGTAGTCTCCATCGGCCCACTTCACCATGGAAAAAAAGAGCTACAAGAAATGGAAGAGCATAAGAAAATGTACCTTCAAGATTTTCTTAAATTCAGCGAGGTAAGCCTTGGGGATTTTATTGCATTTATTGCAGAGAAGGAAACTAGATTGCGAAACTGCTATGCGGCAACCTTTGAAAAGCTTAGCAGTGAAAAATTTGTGAAAATGATGCTTCTCGATTGCGTCTTCGTCATTATTGTCGTACTGAGGAGTTGCTTCGGAAATTTTGGCTTCGGATATATTGGATGCAGAAATGACCGTATATTCGGCAAACCTAGGATGATCAGTGATGTATGCAGGGACATGTGCTTGCTTGAAAATCAGCTTCCATTCTTCATTCTAGAAGACTTGATTAAGCTATCCAAAATATGGTGTCCTATTTCCTTGAATGAGCTCACCTTTGTATTCTTAACACGCAGATGGTCTTCATGGGTGCCCCGGGAAAATTTGGAGAACATTAAATTCTGTGAAGCAGAGCATTTTGTTGCTTTTCTGAGAATCTGTCAGCAGCCAACAGAGCAACAACAGCAAAAGGAAAAGGAAATCCATACTCTAAGCATACCCAGTGCAATGGATCTCCATCAAGCTGGAGTCAGGTTTATGTTGGGGTCCAGCAAAAAACTACTAGACATAAAATTCGACGCTGATAAAGGGGCACTGGTAATTCCATGTTTAAAGATTGAGGATGACACAGAAACCTTATTCAGGAATGTCCAAGCCTTTGAGCAATGCCATTTCGGTTCTGGTTTTATAGGTAACTATATCACGATGATCAATTTGGTCGTTCATGCTTCCAAGGACTTAGAAATACTCGCAAGAAAAGGAATTATAGAGAATTGGCTACGTGATAACAATGCCCTCTTAAGACTTCTCCACAATCTTGCCAAAGAAAATCTTGTCAATTGCCACGATTTCTATTTTTCTGATGTCGTTGAAGATCTGAACAAGTATTACACAAGGCGTAGGCACAAATGGAAGGCAGACCTGAAACAGAAGTATTTCGACAATCCGTGGACCATAATGTCTGTTATTGCAGCTGGAATTCTCCTCCTACTTGCTGTCATACAAGCAGTGTGTTGTATCATTCAAGTTGTTTAGATTCTGCCATTTCAATTGTTCTTTTGTTTCTTTTTTTCTGTAAATAAACAGTGTGCTCTGTGATTTCCTCTCCCGAAATTGCAATGTATTTCCTTCAGTAACTAATCCATGTTGGTTTCTTCCACTTCTTGTTTATCCTTCAGTAACATATTAGAACAAAAAAATGTAATAATTTGGAAAATGATCGACATAAAAAATTCTAGTTTATTGGAGAAAAGATCACATACCAGTCTGAACACTCCTTCAAGCATGGTGAATATAAGGAATCCTTCTCCATTGGAGAAAGATCCTAAACCATTCTTAAACACTCCATCAAGCATAGGGAGTGTAAAGATCATCTACATATTTCAAGTTCAATTTCGACTAGTCAATTATCTACTCGTTGAATGGATCGTTATCTAATACACGCACTCCGATATTATTTTTTAAAAAAGAAACTGATTTAAAACTGAAAATGTCAAATTATTAAGAGTTACAAAAAGAGGGAACCATTATCAGCATAACCTTCTCGTCAACTTAGCCGTCATATGCCCAGGAAAAACCTATATTCAATAGAAAGTACTATGGATTATAAACTAAAAGAGAAGGGTGTTTCCTGAACTATTTATTTTAATAATATTTGTTTTTTTTTTCTTTTAATTTTTTTTATCATAATTTATTTTAATTTATTATCTAAAAAGTTATCAAAATCTTATAATATTGTTTTGTTTTGATTTGCCCAACTAAAACTTGTTCCAAATCAAACTGCTAAATAATCCGAGGCCCAAGCCATCCTTCGAGGTCTAATTTTGTGGCAAAGAATTGTGTAGCCTGGTATTGTTTTCTTGGATTTGACTCCATTGAAGCTAGTGATAACATAATGTATCATATTATATTCGTGAAATTCCATTTCTAATTGGACTCAGGCAGGGAATGCTTTAATTTCTAGGGAAATAGCTACTATGTTTAGTATTAGATTGTTAAACTCAGCTAGTTCAAATGAGTTAATTTGGAAATCTCTACCTAAAATATTTTAATAAAAAAAATTAATCTAATAAAACCCGATTAATCTAAAATGATTTTAAAATAAATCCAAACTCAACAGACAAGTATGATATTGAAGACGCAAGACTTTGTGGAAACCGAGGTGGTAAGGTGGTGGATCTACTTTAATTTTTAAATTTTTTTATCAATATTTTATTTGTGTAATAATTATCAATCACATGACATTTAAAAAATTATAAATTGAAAAAACACTACGTGTTTTCCAAGCTAACTTTTTCACGTGTCACGTCAAGCTAAATTACAAATCCACAAGTTATAGATTCAAAACTAATATATTAGCCCGTGGTCTGAGTTAATATTAAATTTTAAAAAAACTATTAAAAAAATATAAAAAATATTCTAAGTATCTTAATACCGAACCAATAACGATGACATTTTTTTTTTATTTAAAAATAATAAAATTATATCAAAATATACCCTATAATTATAAAAAATTACATAAAAAACAGTAAAAAAAAATCTCATAAGCAACGCTCTTTTTTTTTTTTATCTTTTTCAAAGCTAAAGATATATTTCAAATATTTAACAATTTATGATTGGTCAAAAACCATCTGGCAACATGTTTTATTATTTTAACCTTTGAGAAAAAGTATTTTTATTATCCAAACAATTATAAAAACCTATCACACCCCTCTGAAATGTTTAATGACCAATGAGCCTATAAACCCCACAATCAGGACTTTAATTTTTTCAACTAAAGAATAATGTGATAATTTAACTTTATATAAAAAGATAATATTAGCCTCGTTTCAAGCCTTCTAAGCTTGGAAAATCTATTATACAAGTCTATAGTGGACTGTGTCTTGGTTTACGGTGCAATTGCACGAGGTTGCCAAACTCAAGCCATTTGGGACAACTCGGGAAAATTTTTAAAAAAATTATTTAAAGTTTAATATTTCATATGAAAAAATTAAGAAAAATATTCATGTGGATATAACCTAAATGATTATTTCAAAAAGTTTTTTATCCCACACTAAAAAGATATTATCTTATTCTATTAATTTCAAGTATTTAAACCAAAAAGATTTTTTTATCCTACTAACATAATGTATCAATTAAAAAATTCAAAAGTTTTCTCTTATAATCATATATTTTAAATTTTCATATATATATATATAAAATAAACTCTCATTTTAACAAAATTTAACAATTAGATTATGCAACATCTCAAATTTAAAAAACATGAAATCTTTAAAAAATTATTCAACATTTGGATAGAAATATAAAATTAATATTTTTATCCATAATACATACAAAAAAAATAATTTATTTTTAAAGATTTAAAATAAATCACTTAAAACTCAATATATATATTTTCCATTCTTTCTTCTGTGAATATAACAAATTTATAAAACAAGTTACACAAACAAAAAAGAGTTTATAGTTAAATTGTACTGCATATGAATGAAAAATCATGCTTCAATGAGGCATTATTTGTTTTTGCGGTCCAATGATGCTTTTGAAAAAATTTAAAGTTTTTAACCCAAATGCTTAAGTCTGACATCATTGTTAGACTTAAACGCAGGTCTAGCAAACCCAGGCATTGGCTTGGCAGACTCAAGCAAGCAGATCTGACATCTTTGTCAGGCTTAGGCATGTAGATCTAGACCCAAGCGATTTGGATTTGACAACCATGTCAAATCCAAGTGAAAATACTAAAATGCATCTCATAATCTTTTTAATTATACAAAATATTCATGTAAAAATATAAAAATACCCTCAAAAGCAAAGTTTTTTTGTTTTTTTAGGTTAAAAGCATTATTTAATTGGATTTGAAAAAAAACTGAATATTCTCATTAAAGAAAGTAAAAAAAAAAAAAAACATTTATCTTTTCATAAAAAAATAAAAAATTGAAAGTGAATTTATTGTTATAATTCACGTTCTTAACCTTCGGTGATTTCCCTAGAGCATTTAACTTTTGATATAATTAAGAAAAAATAATTGATCACTCTGTTATTTTACTCATAAGCGAGCATATCTGTTGCAAGGAGAGAACGGATAAGTAATCTCTAAGGGGGGAAATTCAATTAAACCTAGAATTCAAACGGTGCGTTTTGAGCATTGCAGTTACCACCACTGCTATGCGTTTTAATTCAAGTGTTAAGCCACGTGTATAGGAGGCGAAACTCTAGAATATTAAGAAGGGAAAAAGCTGTTATATATAGTGGGTTTTGTTTTAGCATGAGGCATGAGCTTACAATGATATAACGAATTCCATAGTTTTTCGGAAATTCTCTCTCTCTCTCTCTCTCTCTCTCTCGCTCTTCCCTCTGTTATTCTTGCCATACTCGACCTGTGTATTTCCCTCTCTTACCTTCCATTATCATCGTCTTCTTATTCATTACATTCCTTGTTGGGTATATTACAGTCAGTGATCCTTTGTCATAACTGATTGCTCCAATATCTCAGATCGAAGCACAATTTTATATCTAAACTGAACTTCAATCTAGAAAGAAACGAAAAATAAGCGAATAGACAGGAGTGGGTGAGAATAATTACAGTTAAGACTTGCTTCATGGTGATCGGGGCGTAAGCCGCCGCCATGGTTGCTGATTAGATCAACGGCTCAGAGTGTGCTAATCAGATCTGTGATTGAAATTGAACCGTCGACTTGAGAGTCAACAACGTTGAGGATTCAATGCAAGATCGAAAGCAGATAAAACCCTAAAATATTCCCTCTGAATCAAAAGAAAAGAAAGAGAGCAGTGGGGAGGGAGAAGGGTGTGTCACTGTTGGTATAATAGATTTGTATGAATGAAAGGAAATGGAATGTGAATTAGTGTAGTGCAGTGCGATAGCTTGATTTTTAAAATATATAAAAATACTATTTTTTTATTTAAAAAAAATTATTTTTCATAGTAATATATCAAAATAATTTCAAAATATAAAAAAATAATTTCAAATAAAAAAGATTTAAAAAATCACGAAATACAAATTAAAAAACATCATACCCTTAACCAGTTTAAAAGAAAGGAGAAAAGTACAGATTAAAAAAAGAATCTTGCTTAACGAAAGGCAGACGTGTTAAGCTGTGCGTTTTGGTGACTTAAAATGCAGTCTGGGATTATTTTTTTATTGATGCAACATTCAGACCTTACCCCGTAAGTTACCCATGAGTTCATGGCCCGACCCCTCTAGTTTTCGCCTTTGGCTTGTGCGCGCGTGTGGTGCTTGAAAATATGCAGGTGTTAATGAAGCATGAATCCGAATAGAAATCGGTTACAAATTTATTTTTTTATTAAATTCATTTTTTATATTTTTAGTTTGTTTTATTGTATTAATATTAAAAATAAATTTTAAAAAATAAAATAATATTTTAAAAACTAATGCTTAACATACTTGAAAATAATTCAAAAAATAAATCATGTCCCTGAGATTTTGGTATTGACCACCTGATGCCGATGTAGTTGGTGATGGCATGGTCTTGTCCTACCCACCAGTATCTAAACTACATGTATTTGGTATTGTAATGATAAGTATTTTTTAAAAATAATTTTTATTTAAAATATATTAAAATAGTTTTTTATTCATATTTTTAATTTTAATATTTTTTTAAAAAATATTTAATAATTTTTTAAAAACAAATGAAGTTTAAAAACGTACATAAACACATCAAAAAACATCAAAACAAACCGTGCTCGAGGATTGGAAGAGAAGGCATCTCCGCTTTACTTTCAGCGCGTTAGATGCACAAAATGTCATCTGGCTAGAACTTTCTACGTTGGTACAATAATTCTTAAAAAAAACAAAAATGTTACTGTACAATGATTCTTCAAAAAAGAAAAAAGGAATGCTAAACTTTTTCTAGATATGCTGCTCTGACCTGGACACTTGTATTCCATTGAAATTGATAATTGATTGTTTTTTAAAGTGTATTTTATTTAAAATTATATTAAAATTATATTTTTTATTTTTAAAAAATTATATTTAATATCCAAATCACCTGAAAAAATAAAAAAAATAAATATTTTTTTTCAAAATGCAAATCCAAACGAATTTTGAGACCACGGGCAGAGCTGCTGCAAACATTAAATGGAACAGTATCCTCCTGCTCATGAGAAACACAAAGTTTACCTAAGATATTTTAACTGTACAGTGAAATGATAATCAATCAACTTGTCGGTTATGTCATTCAACATGCTTTTATCACCTATTAATTACCTCAACGGCGGCAGAGCCGGGATTAATCTGCAAGGAAGCCAAAACCAGGATAATTTGTTAAGAGGGACAAAAATTAAAATTTTACTAGTTTTGACCCTAAAATTTAAGATTATATTGGCGTAATGGGTCGTCTTCTTTTTCTTTTTATTTTTGTAGGGGTTTAGCCCTGCTAGCCCCTTCTCTCCATACATGTAACTAAAGTTACAAAGAACTATCGGAATAGAAACAATAAAAAATTAGTTTGAAATTTGAAAATATTCTTTTTAATATGTTTATTTATTTTACATAAAAATAATATCTCTAAAATACAACTAAATCATCTAAATTTTTGAAAGAATATAAAAATAAACAAAGAAAATAAAATATATTTGTTTTGTGTATATTTTCCATGTATAGTATCAGGTTTCTATAGTAAAATATTATAATGAAACATTATAACTATCAATAAAACTATATTTTTATTAATAAAAATAATTATATTTTGAATTAAACTGGATATCTACTATTCAGTTTTATCTCAACAGTTACAAATATCAAAATTAATTATAAAAAATAAAAAAAAAATAATATTATTGACATATTAAGTTTCAAATAGCAAGTGTCATATTTTGATATTATAAGTATTCATTTAATAGCATTAAAAAGCCCAACAAAGAGCTCATCTACCATGATTTTCACATAATTTATTACACAATATAAACCTATATATATAAACACTTTAAGAGAGAGTGTTTATTTTCAATATGGGATAGATATATTTTTCATTCTTTATTTATTTACAAACTACACCAACACCTAATACATCTAAAAAAATCAAGGTGTTAACTCACCTGCTTCCATGTTCATGTAAAAAGCGAAGGAAATAGTGTTTATTTTAAATATTATTGTTAGGTTTGGTGTTGCAGCCAGACTCAATGTTATTCGATTCGACGTTGCAGCCAAACCCAATACTTTTAAATTTTAAATTTTTATGATATTTTAAAAGATAAGCCCGCGACATAAAGCAGACCACCTAACTAATTAAAAGACTATTTAAGAGCACAATAGCTACTTATTTCATTTAAAAAATATTAAATTAATTTTTTTTATTACTTTTTAGTTATTTTGAAATGATAATATAAAAAATTAAAAAAGTAAAAAGAACATTATTTTTAATAAAATTTATTTTAAAAAAACATAATGCATCATAATACTAAACATAACTTTTTTATGGGAATGCTTTGAAACCGTGTTTTTTTTTAAAAATTAATTTTTTTTAATTTTTTAAATTGTTTTCATAAGTAAGAAATTATTTTTTAAAATAAAAAGATATTATTTTAATATATTTTTAAATAAAAATTACTTTAAAACTTGAACAGCTGCAGTCACCCCCCACCTGATAATGTTGATTTGTTGTTTAGCTGCAAAAGTCTATATTGACGAAGACTTTGTGTAGAATAAGAACTGATGGAGAAATGCAGGAACAGAACATTCAAGAAGATTCTGATCAGAAACACTTCAGACCATAGTTTGTGAAAGAACCTAGAGCTACTGAGTGAGTTTTTTGTTTCTGCCAGAAGGCCGCTGAGTGTTTTTTCTATATATGTTTTGAAGCAAATCTAAGTATGGAAGTTGTAATTTAGAGAAGCTACGTATGTTGTAATAATTCAGATTTGATTCCTTCCAAATATTTTTGTGATTGTTTGACAGTATTTTGTGTGATATTTTCATTTCCTCTTTACATTTCTGTTGGAATTTGTTTAAGCATCCGTATTAATTAAATGATTTGGTAATCTTGACTGTAGAGATCATTTCAATGATTGATCTGATGATTCTCTGTGATTCCGGCAAACATCTGATCAAATGAGATTTGTGTCACAGGATGGAGATTGTTGGAACATCAACTGAGCAGATGAAAAGGAATGATCATGTTTCGCTTGACATCGACAAACTAACAGCGTCTGTGCAAGAGGAGTTGAAAACCTTGCATGCCTTCTCTAATAAGTGTTCCATCTACAGAGTTCCTAAAAGACTACGCGACTCGAAGGAATATGCCTACACGCCTCAACTAGTCTCCATTGGGCCCATTCACCATGGAAAAGAAGAGCTGAAAGAAATGGAAGAGCATAAAAAAATATACCTGCACGAGTTTCTTAAACTGAGTGAGGTAAGTGTTAAGGAATGTATTGCAGCTGTTGCAGAGAGGGAGACAAGTTTGCGCAACTGTTACGCAGATAATTTTGAAAATATTAGTACAGAGGACTTTGTGAAAATGATGTTGCTAGATAGCTCCTTCATCATTATGGTCTTCCTGATACAGTTTGGCTCTTTCATCCCAAGCAACTATGACCGTATATTCGGTAAACCGTGGATGATAAGAGGAATCGATTTTGACATGTGCTTGCTTGAAAATCAGATTCCATTCTTCATTCTTGACGACTTGCTTAGGCTTTCCAAAAGACAGGGCGGGTGTTCCATGATTGAGCTTACTCGTGATTTCTTATCAAGCACATTTGGGGATTCATGGGTGCCAAAGGACATTTTGGAGCAAATCAATTCCTCTGAAGTAGAGCATTTTGTTGACTTTCTAAGAAAGTGTCAGCGGCCAGCAAAGCGGACACAGCAACAGCCTCTTGAAAGTCGAACCACACCAAGTGTAATGGAGCTCCATCAATCTGGAGTCAAGTTTAAGTTGGGGTCCAAGGAAAAAATATTTGACATGAACTTTGATTTTCATAAAGGGATACTGGAAATACCACCACTATTTTTAGAGGATGAAACTGAGAAGTTATTTAGAAACCTCCACGCCTTTGAGCAATGCCATTGCAGAGATGTATACGTAAGTGACTATATCGCTACCATCAATTTCCTTGTTCGTGATACTAATGATGTAGAAATACTTGCTAAGAAAGGAATTATAGATTATTGGCTCAGTGATAATGATGCAGTTATGAGTGTTCTCCATGATCTTGATAAAGGAAATCTTGTTAACAGTAAACAATTTTATTTTGCTGATGTCGTTGAAGATCTGAACAAGTACTGCAGAAAGCGGACGCACAAATGGATTGCAGCCCTGAAACACAATTATTTCCATAATCCATGGGTTTCCATCTCTGTTGTTGCAGCTGGGGCTCTTCTAATACTCACGGTCATACAAACAGTGTGTTCTGTCTATCAAGTGAAATAGGTTCTACCATTTCAATCGTGTGCTACAAATAATGTGTTTCCTGTGAGATTGCTATACATGCACTTCATTAAATGATCAATGCTAGTTTCTTCCACGTCTTGTTTTCTCTGCAAAATGGTTTGTATCAATCAACATGCTATCAATTAGTCAGAAAAGGATCGTGTAATGAATGGCATTGAAGTGCATTTCAGTATTGCAATAACTTACTTTTAAGCATGGTTGTCAGATCTTGCCCATTGGAATAGATTCGGCGGTCCAAGTACTAGTCAGGAAAGCTATTTTTTTTAAGCAATTATCCTCATTACGTTGTCTTTTCTTACAATAGGAGCAAATTATCCCATCCTTTTCAGTTGATCCATTAACAGACGCCTTAGATATCATGGCAACAGCAGGATCTACAAGGGCGCCAGATGGAGAAGAACCACCCAACATTATGATTTGACATTGAGTTTCACGTCGAATGTAACCAAAGGCTTCATCAAGTCCTGGTACGGGTTTAGTCTGTAGGAAATCACTATGAACCTTATCAAAGACATCATCTAAACCTGCAAGAAAGTCATAGATACGATCTTTCATGATCTCCTCTTGACGGATTTTGATATCTCGAGCACACACCGTTTTAATTGGACGTCGTTGATCAAGTTCCTGCCAAAGATGTTTCAATTCAGCGAAGTATATTGGAGTCAGTCTACCTCATTGTTTAATATTAGTTGCTTGACAACGCAATTCATAGATTTGGGCCTCATCAAAAAACATTTCCTTATGAAATCTGTGGCGAAAAACTCAATGAATTATGGAAAACATTTGTGGTCTATATACAAGGGACAAGCGTAACCTCTAAATTAGTGGTGTGAAAATTTAAATAAAAAATGAACTACGTCAAAATATCAATTAGTCAGACATTTCCTTATGGAGTCAACAAAATGTTTTACTTCAGAGGAATACATTTCCTCTAAAATGTCTTCTGTCAACCAACTATACATGCCATTTTCCTTTGAAGAGCTTGTAGGCAAACTAAGTACAAGTTTAAAAGAATTCCTGCAAGAAGAACATATGCTACTCTTTAAAAGAGAAAAAGAAAAGAAATACATGGGCTGTTCTTAAGCTGCCCCCTGTCAAACATAAAGAGAGCATAAAGCAAATTCAACATTCTTCCATGCAACAAAAAAGATGAATGCACACCTCTCACTTGCTTGTCTGTGGAGCAAAGTGTTTTTGCAACTTTTAGAACTAATTAAATAGATTTCTGTTTGAACATAATTGTAGAACTAATAATAGAAAACTTCGGATTTAACAAAGCTTCCTTCAGAATTCTAGTTTTCTGCAGCCTACATCTAACAATCTGACCAATCCACATGATGAGATCATTAGGAGAGATTCCCCTCTCCCCATGTTCTTTCAGCTCTGTATGCATCCAGATGCCATAATAGCAGCATACATTCTATATTCTTAAACCATCACTCAAGCATAGAAAGCATAAAGGTAACTCAATGCCCTGCCATAACCAAAAAGAAGAAATTCAACCTACATAACTTGTAGGTTATTGCCCAATTCCTTCAAATCTTCTATTATAATGCATCTTCCTTTCGAAGACATAATTAATTGTGTGCTAGGAACACCGTGTGTGTTTGGTAATGGGGTATAGGGTGTTTTTAAAAAGTTTTTTTTAATTAAAAATGTATTAAAATAATATATTTTTTATATTTTTTATTTATTTTTAATATTAACATGTTAAAACCATAAAAAAATCACTTAAAAAAACATTAATTTAATATTTCTTCATACTAAAAATATTTTAAAAAACAAGTTACACTACAAAAACAAAACATCCTACCACTTTCAATGGAAATCATTAATAATGCCGAATTTGTGAGATGACTAGCCTTCTAAAAAGTTATTACATTTAGCTAGCTCTTAAAAGGTATCATCTCACTTTGGGCAACCCCTCCTGCCAATGTGGATTATCCTATAATCCAAACAATACAAGAATATAAAAATGAGAAAGTAAAAAAGCTGCAGATGCATCCTTTAAGCACAAGAATCTGTCAGCCTTCCATTTATGTAAACATTTCGACAAGTAAAGCATATCAGTGCAATTACCATAGATTAATTCTAGATGAACTTCATCTGTAAATTAGGCATGGCTAGTTTGGTGGGGGTGTGTGTGTGTACTCTGCGCGATGATGTAGCTGTGGTATGCTAAAATCTGCAGATGCCAGGGAAAATTGCTTGCCTCGTCCATCGCTAGGCCCTCATCTTTGAATGCAAAGCAAAGCTGTCATTATCTCACTAAGGCTTCACGTGCACTGTCTTGTTTTGTATAGGAATAGGAGCTGTGTATAATTAAATCGCCACTGACAACAGTTCCCATCCATGTCCCAGAAAAAAGCTTCATCACACAACGTATGCTTGGCCAGTACTGGTTACTAAATTATTATGCACAACTGTAGCAAAAAGATTCAGATCTTTCAATCCAATTATCAATGTACTTGATCGTGTAAATTGAAAAGGCTAATTCGAATTTAAAACCTCTTAAAAAATAAAATGTTTGTAGTTGCAGTACACGATCATGAACTTATTGTCAGTTTAGAAACGCAAGCGTGACTATAATTGTACGTGTTTTTTTCCAAATAAAAAGTATTAAATATTTTTTATATGAAAACACAGGTGTTTTTAAAAACAAATAAGCAATTCATTCGTTACGTGTACAACTTTCATTTACTTTTTCAAATAAATTAAAAAAATCAATCCAAACTGTAGCTTTTGCACATCATTTGAGTTAATTAATTACTGCACGCATGAATCAGTACTGTCGGTTTTTTCTTCTCCTTTTTTTTCATTTTGGGTCCAGATCAGTACCACCAAACGTGGCTTCATTTATTTTATATAAATTAAAGAAAAATAAAACACAAAAGTAGAATCACTTTAGCAAATAGCTGGAAATTACTATTTGACTTAATTAGTCATTTCTTATGTGTCATTTAAACGAGGAAAAAAAATAGAAATGGAGAGTTTTTAAACCCAGTCCAAGACAACAATTAAAACTACATCATATTCAGAAACCGAGTTTACTAAATTATAAGTTGACTCAGTCAAACCAAGTCAACTTTAAATTTAAACTAATCTAAACCAAGGTTAGGGAGATCGGAATCCTAATCCTAGCCCAGTTTAACACTTTTGGTTCTTAGCAGTTAGCACTAAACGGGCCCGCCTAGGAAGGTATTGAGAAAGAAACTGAAAAGAAAAGAACATTAATTTGCTTTTTATCATTTGATTTGAGATAATTTGGTATTAAATTTATGTTTATAGGTACACTCATTGCATCAAAGCTCCATTTCATGCAAGGTTTACGTGCATGAAACCTTTTAATTAATTCCCATAACAACGCAACTAATTAAACACACCTTTTAATTACTGTTACATTACATAATATTCATACAAACATCTATTACCAAACCCGAAAAATCAAACTAATCCCGTTCTCCGCCGATCTGAACATTTTCTTCTCTACTGGCAAGCTCCAAGTGGCTTGCCACAAAGACAGGCATTATAAGCAAACGATGAGGCTTCGAGGTGATCGAACGGAGGCCCTGCTGGAATCCTCCCACACAGGCGGTTATGACTTAAATCCAAGTGCCCGATAAATGATGCTTGGGACAAAGATTTTGGTATCGGACCCCAGAAATTGTTGCAAGATAAGTCAAGTACCGTGAAGTATGATCTCGGCCCGAAAACATCCGGTAAGTATCCTTGAAATGAGTTCTTGCTCAAGTTCAAGTTACCAATAGCTGAATTAAACAAACTATCAGGTATTTTTCCTGACAATTTGTTGGAATCAAGATTTAGTGTTGCCAAGACTGCCATTTTACCCAATGAAGCCGGTATTTCGCCCGATAATTTATTCAAGGAAAGATCCAGATCAGCGAGACGATAGATTTTAGAAATTGAATCGGGAATTGTCCCACTAATATAATTTCGGCTTAACAAAGCCCGACTCAACATCCGAAGGCGCCCGAAATCTAGAGGCAACGGACCCCAAATCCGATTGTTACGTAAATCGAGATGCATCAAACTCGACAGACTAGTCAAGGATCTCGGGATCCTACCTGTTATAAGATTGTCGGCGATGTTCAAAACGGTCATCCGCTCCAACCGTCCGATATCTGCCGGAATCTCACCAGAAATCCGATTCCCGATCAAATCAAGAATCCTCAGGAACGGCAAAGACGTGATGCAGGCTGGAATCGGACCTGAGATCCCTTTCCAATCAGAAATAGTAAGGCTGGAGAGCCTCTCGAGCTTGCAAATAGAAGGGGAGATCGAACCGGTCATGTACCCAGACCGACCAGCTTTTTGGAAAATGGGGTCTTCAGATTCACCTCGCAGGTTAATGTCAGCAACCCTTTTGGTCTCCATGTCACAACTGACACCATACCAGTTATGGCAGCAGTCGGTGCCCGTCCAAGAATTGAAGATGCCCAAGTAAGGTTCATGGAGAGCTGCTTTGAAAGCTAGCAAAGCTGCCCTATCTGAAGCAGGGCAGCTTCGAACTGTAGAAGTTGAGATGAATATTGTTAAGGTTGCTAGAAATGTAATGTAAGAAAACGTTGTCATGGTTTCTTGATTTCTTTGCTTCTCTGTGATCTTGCTTTGGGGAGTGAAGTACGGGCATGGAGGTGAGGGATAACGTTGTTGTTTGCGTGTTTGCGTGTGTGCGCGTGTATATATATAGGGTGGAATTATTTTGGTGACGATTTTGGCCCTAACGTGGATTGTTACAAGATTGTTGGGTGACCAGGTGATGGAGATGATCTCATGGTTCTTGGAAATTTCATGGATGGTTTTTTTTAATGTTATAAAAAAATTTGTATCACTGCCACGTCTTACCTACTTGCATGTTCATTCAAAATTATTAATGGTGATTTTTTAGGTACGTACGTGACCTTGAGACTTTAATTCAAACCAGTGAATATTGATTTGACTCCAGCTAAATACGTAGATATTTTTTAAATAATTATTTTATTAAAAAAATATTATTAAACCCAATTCAAAAATTATTTAAATATAACTGAAAATATATATTTATATTATATAAATATCTTTGTAGAATATTTAATTTTTTTAATACAATGTAATATATACATATCGTTAATAGTAATATTAACGTAAACGCATACACACACAAATATATATATATATATATATATATATTTATTTTTTTATTGAATAATAAATAATAATAGATAATAGATACACAAAATCCAGTTGATAATTTATAAATATCTAAATTTCTAATCTAATAAATAATAAATAAAATATAAATATTAAGAAGAAATCCAACCCGTAAACACCCATTACCATACCTAATGAGAATAATTATTTATCTAGAGTATGTTTGGGAAGCTTGATTCAAATTTGTTTTCCATGTATGACATTTTATAATCCAAGTTTAAGGAATGATTTGTTCCAACAACACTTTCTCATAAATATTCATATTAATGTGAATTAATTTGCCGAAAATTGAAAAGTAAAAAGGAGTTAATTTTGATATTAGTTACTGTTTTGAGACACTAAAAATAATAATAAAAAAATATATTTTTTATGCTTTTTATTTTGAAAGTATAAAAAATTATTTTAAAACTGTTAAGATATTATTTTATATATGTTTTTATCTCTTTTACTAAATATATTTTTATATTTTTTTGTGTGTATTTATCCATCTTAAAACACTAATCAAACACAATCTAAAAATATCATGTAAACGTTATTTCTTCTCGTTAAAAAGTATAAATATTATAAGTGAATTGTAAACTCGATTATGATTATTACCCCTTTCTTTTAAAAAAATCTCGAGTTCGAAGAAGTAAAGAATGTAAACATTATCTCTACAAAAGTAACAAAGGAATCCAGTCTCTTCTTAGAATTGAGAATGGATATATGAGTAGTGTTATATTAAATTATTGTAACAATTACTTTTTTTTATGAAATATCAGTTATTTATATTAATGAAACTTACACGTTTTCATTTCTCGCTTAACTCATCAATTTATATGAAAATCTAGTTTTTTTTATCTTTCTATTATCTCCCATCTATACGCAAGGATTGCTTTAAATAAGAAAATGTTAGGATGTTTTAATAATTTGATGTTTATAAATTAATTAATAAACTGTAATTAATTAATAGATAATATTATTATATTATTAATTATCTCAACATAAAAACTTAAATAATTAAATAAGATAGCTCCAAATATTTATATTATTTCTTAACACATTTCCTTAAATGAAAGTTTTTTAAACTTGAATTTTGTACATGTCTATACATTATCTTGTGCTATTAATTAGATTTTAATTAAAAAATAAAATAAAAATGATGAGATTTAAACTCGTAACTGTTTGATTATCAAAACTATGATGATATTTTTTGAAACTATCACAACCTAAAACATTAAATTATTAGTTAAAATTCGAAGTATAATTTATTCTCTTAAACTTTAAGAATTTATGAGCAAATTAATTAAAGTATGGGTAATCAATACAAACTGACCAGATCAATCAAGTCCTCCTAATCAATGTACAAGGGCATGAGCTGGAGTACATTGGTGGTTGCATGATAAATGTTTCACTGCTCTCTCATGGATGGTCTTGAAAGTGTCAATTAATCTTGATTTTTAAATTGACAACGCACCAAACTAATATTCTGAACTTGAAATTTGTAAGGCCACAAGGATGAAGAAGTAGCCTCCACCTACACTAGCCAGCCCCTTCCTCAATCCCGATGATGTTCATGTTCCTTGATAATTACACATTGCTAATCTCATGATCAAGGTTATGCTTGATTAACCATTTGTGATAGAAAATATAGTAGACATAGAGAAGGCAGAAATGTATCTAGTTAAAACAACAAGAACATAAAAGAAATTTAATTTAAATAATTTTAGAAACAAGTCTCCCTTTGTCTCTGTCTCTCTATCATTGAAAAATAAACAAAGAGTATTTAAAGAATAGGAGCACCGTGCCTATAAAATGGTGTCGCCAAAGTCTTTGCCCCTCGATCATGAATCATTATGTCTGGACAAAACACATATGGGGCAAATTGGAGGATGGAAATCAAGGGAGCTGAATCTAATAATTGACTGTGAAGGTGGCTAGCTAGGGAGGGTGAGGTAGAGAGCTGTGTTCATCGTGGCACTTTGAGGTCCATCATTTGTTCTTATTGTGAATCGCCACAATAAATTTGTGAAAAGAAATTAATACTTCTATGAAAAGGTAAAGGAGAGTGGAAAAAATAGAAAACACTGAAAACCTTGCTTTGGTTTTGATGATGCCCAGGGATGAAAAATTATTAGCTTTAGAGCGGGTTGGTACTGTGCTGTGGCCTTTTAAAAAAATATTATTTTAAAATAATTTTTTATATATTTTTTATTGTTTTAATATACTAATATTAAAAATACATTTCAACAAAAAAAAACAAAAAAAAAAAAGGAAAGACAGATTTGTAAAGTAAATGCATGCATGAGTTGAGTTGTGACATCTTAATCATCCGGAATTGGATTCACTGAGTGTGGTGCAAGGTGAGAAATATAATACTCCTTACCCATCAGTAAATCTGGATCATCCACGTGCCCTATCTTCTCACCACTTGAATCGGTCCACGAAGAAGAAGATCGGGTATGTGGGGCATAAAATTTTGGAAGTAGATCAAGGGAGGACAAGCCATCATTTGCCCATGTTACTACAAAGATTTCAAACCAACTTGTAAATCTCTCGAATTTCAAGGATATCTTGACAAAAAGTAATCTCATCACCCCACTAGCTATTGATCTTTTACTGTTCATGAACAGATAAAACAAATAATAATTATTAGTTTTTAATCACCTCGATTCTTAATAAATTGCTAATCGAGATCTTATGCTGCCTGATTGTTTCAAATTTCTAATGACAACATAAGGTATAGTTGTTGAATATACTTTGTTTTTATATCAATGAAGTAAATTTGAATCCTAATTATTATAGTTTTCTCACTTGTAACAAATGATTGCATCAAAACTTTTAAAAAAACCACTCCACCTCCAATTAATGCATTCGAGGGAGTTTTGTTGGCTAAAAATTATAGTAATTAAACCTGGTTTGGATTATGAGATGATTGAGTCGTCTAGATTAATTAAAACAAGTTGTATTTTTATTTATTAACATGGATGTTCGGACCAGCTTATACGTACCTCGACTAATCTTACGGGTTCTAAAATTAACGACCATGTAAGCTTCCAGCAATCTTAAGATTTGTGAGACTCGAACTGATAATCTCTAGAAAACAAGTTTAGAACCTGATCAGTTGAGTTATATCACTCAAGATTAAAAACAAGTTACAACTTTGATTGCCTGAATAGTTGGACGAATTATATTGACCTGGTCAACTCTTTTTTCATTTGAAATACATTGGGAACAGAATCCACCGTCAAGGGAGACAAAGTTTAATAAATTTGCTATAAAATAATTAAGATCAAAAGACGCTATTCATGGAGCATTTTGAGTTCAAGATCAAATAAGTAACTGGGTGGTAATTATTTAATGTAAAGAGTCCGACAAGACAAGTGATCTGATCAGAAGAACCTTATCCATGAGACTTTTTTTATAAAAAGGAAATGACTAATTGTTTGTTTGTTTCACCTGATTTTGCACAAGACACGACAACTTACTAATTTATAGTAAGTTGATGCTTGAAAATGAAATCTCGAAGAAGGATCATTGGCCAATTATGAGGCATTGCTATAACATTAATAACTTTATGATTATATATAAATGTCCATATCTGAATTCCCAAATGACCAGTGGTTGGCATAAAGTATATGGACTACAATGATAATTTGAGTTTCTAAAATTGTATAATTTACATGATTTTTAATATTTAACGAGTAAAATGTATTATTTTGTAAAACTCATGATATGTCATGTTTTTTTTATTTCGATCTCTTTTTTTTTAATCTTGTTTTTTTATAAAAAATCAAAATTAACTGATTTTTAATTAGAAATAAATCACTAAAACAAATTAAAATAATATAAAATTTTGAACAGTCCATCAATAATAATAATAATATATGAAATATTAATCAGTGGAACCTTTAAAAAAATCAATGTTTTTTAGAGTAATACAAATGATTAGGTAGAGGACATGTGATGCATGTGCCGGAGCGTCCAGCAAAGAAAAGTCTTGCACTATTATTTAGAGATGTTGAGCTTTGAAATGATCATGAATTAATCATGAAAGTTATGATATGAAATCTGCAAGTTCCTTGCTTTCTCTTGCATTTCCTCTCTCTTTCTTTGATTTTGCCGACCAAAATCTTCTTATTCTGTTTCTCTCAAGAAAAATAATATGACAAGACAAAATGACCTTTCAACTCCCTAGAAATCGTTTGAATTTTCATGGATCCAATCATCCAAATATATATACTAAGAAGGGGTGTTCCTCGAATCTTATGTTTCTGCTTTTACATAATTGTTTAAGTGTTTATAACTTGTTAATAATTTTAATATATTAATGTTAAAAACAAAGAAATATTTTAATATATTTTAAAATAAAAAACTATTTTAAAAAGTAGTGTGAGTAATTAAAATCTTGTAAGTAATATTACTTGGGCAATGCCCAACAAACAAAATCTGCTAATTAATTTCTTACTTAAGTAATTAAATAGCAGAATTTGTTGTATTTATTTAACTCCAATAACCACACAAATCGATTTCATACGAATAAAAAATGTTTGATTAGTCGGTCTAATGGTCTTCGATATTATTATTATTATTATGTAATTGGTAGCGTACATTATTGTAGAGGTCTAAACTTTAAGTGCAAAAATGTGCCGACATTACCACATTCATCGCCTCGTAGAACAGCTGTATTTTATCCCCATGTCTATGACCTCCACGGGGTCTTTTTCACTTCAACAAGAGCAATTATTTACAAAAGAAAGCTACATAACGTATAGGTTTGACTATATCTACGCAAAAGCAAATTTTCTCCAACAAATATACTGAAAAATAAATTATAAAATTTATATATTATTAAACTTAGTTTAATAGGACAGATTTACCTGATGACCTGTTAACTCGAGGCTCAGCTCAAGTAAAGTTTTCTTTCAAATTGATTAACAATTGACCTCCTCAAACCTGAGTAATTAAGTGGATAAATTCATGATTCAATTTGCCAAGCTAAACCTAAACAAAACCTGACCAATTAACTTCAAGGATTGTTTTTAGCTTTTACTTAAAATGATGGTGTTTTGGATTATTTTTACTTTTTTTTTAAATTTATCTTTTTATTTTTTAAAAAGAACAGCAGCATTGTTTTGGAATTGATCTGCCAACCTTATGGTTAACTCAATTAACCTGGATCTCGGGTCGAGTCTATAACTAAACTTGACTGGTCAACTTCAAGAATACTTGTTAAAATTTTTACCTAAAATAATGGTGTTTTGGGATTTTATTTTTTTTACTTTTTTGTTTTATATTGTTTTGAAATTGATCTAGAATGATGTAACTACCCAGGATTAATCTAATCATCCTGGGCATTGGGTCGAATCCTAGCCCAAATAATGAATGATTTAAACTTTTAATTTAATTCATTATATAAAAGCAGTATTGCTTTTGTCGACCATTACGATCGTAGTTGTCAATGTATAGGTGGTATCTAGGGTAGTCAATAACAGGAATTCGGGAGTTGACCCAGGAAAAAAAAGTCCCATGATTGAGCAAGAAACTGGGATTATGCACGTGTAATATAATATATAGCTTGAGACATGGAAATTAACAAATAGATCAGCGGCCAATATATGCCACCTTTTCTGCAAATGGTCTTTGTTACTTGCACCTGAAGTCATGCAGGAAACAAGGTTTGATTCTATCTAGCATGTAGGAAAACCAGGTTGAAAGAAAAAAGAAATCATGGAAAAACATTTTGCTTCAAGATTGCGAAACTCGTGGAATTAATTCTTCGAAGTCTTACTTCAAGTAACATGTAGAGACCAATTTGGAGGAAAATATGGCACAGCTTATTACAAATGGCCATGCAACGATCAATTTTATATGTTCGGTTGTTTCATGGTGAAGGTTTTTTGAATTATAAATCGAGCAAGAATAAAAGAGTATATATTGTCTAAGTGAGCAATGGAAGCAGCCAGGGGAACTTTCAGCATGTTCTAATAGGACCTTGTCCCCAAAATTATTTCAAGACTAATTACAAGGCATCTCTACAAATTACAATCATTTACATGTGGCTTTTTTTATGAGGGATCCACTAGATATGGTGGTTTCATTCATTCAAAGGACACCCATCTTACCATGTTAAAAAAAAAAAAAAAAAAAACTTGATATAGTTTGGAGCTGGATTTTACAATACGCCATTGAACTTGATCAAAACTCTGAGCAATCCCCTGCACATAATCCTATGATGAAATGAAATCAAGAAGCAACCTGGAACTAGGCATAACTATATGAAATGCATATCTCAGCCCAACTCCAATGCTTCTCGGTCCAACTAAAATGACAACCTTGGGCATATTTTATTTGCAACTTTCTAGCATAGTTATCAGATCTTGTTAAAAGGACTAGGTGATGGTTTTCTAGGTGAACTCATGGTTCCGCATGCCAACTCGAGTCTATCCTAGACCATGGAGGCTATTAAAATGATATTATTTTAAATAAATAAAAATTATGTAAGTTAACTTGGCTGGTTAGATCTCACTCAAGTTTGATCAGGTTATGAATTAATTTAGGTTAGATCAGGTCAACCTAAATTAATTCATGACCTGATCAAAATAGCTAGGCTTCCCAGAACTTTGCAAGTGTACGAGGAACACAGTAATCAAAGTCTCACCACCTTTGCTCCCTCTGCCTGCAATGTTGCAGCATGCATCAACATAATCCGAGAGAAACTTGACTGTTGATCAAAATAGCCCCTAGCAAGACAGAAGTAGTTTCAATCTTCAAGGAGACTATACGGCTGTTGCAATCATACTACCCCCATCAAGATAGCTTTAGTTTCTAGCAAGGCAGATATTATATGACTGATATTGGCATTGTTTCTGCGCTGGGTTATTTGTCAGCGAGGACGCATCAGAGAGGGCTTTCTTAGTGTTCTGCTCTGTGACCAGACGGCCATTGTTTCTGTGTAGGGTTGTTTAACAAGCTATCGCATGGAGAAGGTTGTGGCTCTCTGACTATTGGACTGATGATTTCAGTTCTGCTTTGTGTTAAGCAAACCATCCAGTTTGATGAAGGTGAAGGAATGATATTTTTCCCGGGATATATTTTGCACCTAGAAAGCCACGTAGTTCGAGAAAACAACGTAGGACGTGTGATAGAGAACCTCATCGACTTGCAGTCATTCACAGAAATCACAATTGGGGATGTAAGGAGCCTGGTGGAAATTGTACTGACAAATTTCCAAGACCAGCCCGGTAAAGTTTACTTCCTCATAGATGGCTATAAATGCTGCTGTAACTCAGAAGTTATATTCTGATACAGAGCAGGATGATTTATAATTATTTTACATACAAGCAGAGATCAGAGCACATCTTGCATGCTTTGGACAGTGTTCTTCCCTGCAAAATGGTTAATTTCTCGTGCTACAATCCTATGGAAATCAATAGATACAAAATCACACTAACGAGGGAGTTGAGTCTCGTGCTAATGTAGTGGAGCCATGTTTTGAAACTGAATCGGCGTGATATTATGAAAAACTGTAGGTGTGACATTTTGCAACTGTGCTGGCATTATATTATGTGATCGTGTCGACCCCAAGTCAGATATGCCCTGCCATTAGTATAAGATGACGTTAGAATAAGAACACAGAATGCATATCATTAATGATGGCTCAACTAGATCGCTTCCGATGATAGCTTAAACTCTCTCATTGATGTTTCTGATTGTCTTCAATGTCCTTCACAGTACACATTGTGGTTGTCTTATCCTAGCTTTCTTTCTTAAGATGACAAGCAGCTGCTCCCAAAAAACCTCGACTTGGAATTTCCTGAAAATTTCATCTGTGTACACCAGTGACATTTGCTTCTCAAAAGGTAAAGGAGATTTTAACTGGGGCATTCAAAACCTGCCTTCGCATCCTTTTCATACCTATCTTCAACAATCATTTTGTATTGTTCTATAAACTCTCTCATTGATGTTTCTGCATGCACATATTTGTCATATGAAGAGGTCAAGCTTTCAGAGCGTGAGATTGTAGACAATCCAGCAAAAAAAACATCTCTCATAAAGGTAGGCATCCAATATTTGCGATCTTCGAATAACGATTGAACCCATTCAACCTCTCGAAGATAAAATTTGTCAAGCAACTTCCACCATCTCTTTTCAAATTGTTCCTCTGTCCATGATTTAATACATTTATTAAATTTTACCATAAAACTTAGCAGTACCAAACCCCGCAGACTTGGCATATTCTTTGTGAAATGAATAAGCATCTTCATGTGATTCAAATTCCATATCATCACGAGGTTCTGAAAATTGTATTGCCTGTGATGACACTAGAATAAATTGAAGAAGATAATTATCTCTAGAACCATTACCTTTGTCTATCTAATCTAATTTTATAGGAGAAAATTGCTAAGCTGATAACAATTACTCGAAAGTCTACATAAAAAAGTAATCAAAAGAGGAAGTAATTTTCATCTAGACATGTTGGAGTATCGGGCCTTCACCATTTCTCTGGGAGTGGAAGATGACAGGCCTCATCCAGATGAAGGCCTGTACCATTTTTTTATCATACACAGAAAAAGTGGCTTAGAATTTTAGATGCTGGTTTCTTCCATGCCTTAGTCCCAGAAGGCAGCTGTTGCTCATGCCCAAAATCTTGAGGAAGGAATGGGTTCACCTCTTATGGGCTTAGGGACCATTCTCTTCCTTTCCTTGTTTTGTCTTGAGTTTTCAAGCAATGAAGGATAAATTGACAACACAAAAAAGTAGCTCCACACATTATTGAGGAACAATCTCCCTTGGCCACAATTTTTTCTTGGTGGAGAAACATAAAACCAGGCATACCATTCAAGATTTGCTTCCATGCCAAAGTTACATTGAACGACTTTTTAAAAAAAGTTTTTATAGGTTTTTAAGTTTCTTTAAAATTTTATATCTTTTAAAAAATAATTTTTTTAGTGTTCCAGAGACATTTCATAAAAGAATAAAAAAAATATAAACATATAAAGACGAGGAAGTTCAAAAGAAATATTTTTAATTATATTTCACTGCATATATTTGAATTGCTAAACAAGATTTAGTTTTATTTTTTTTCTTAAAAAAACACCACTAATTAAAACAAATCACACAACTTAATATATACGTGCAATTAAATTAATAATTAAAGATAAATTCAAATTGTTAAAATAAAACTTTTTTCCAAAAATAATGTTAAAATATAGGGAATGCATGAGAAAAAAAACTGATTAACGCATTATTTAATTAATCTTTATACTATAATGAGTAATTAAATATTTTCAATGAATTATAAAATCTATATTATAAATAAATCTTACCTCTAAATTACTTTAAAAATATTAATTATTCTGTATATATTTATTTTAATTTTTTGTTCTGATCGTCCGGTCTTCTAGTTTGCACCCAAAAAAAAGAGGGGGTTTTTAAGCAACACCCACACCCGTCTTAATCTAACAACGTGAGCATCTACCGATACCAGTTGCCCAGTGTTTTGTTTTATATCCATTGCAAAAAGAATTTTGATTCTTTCTTTCCATTCTTTAATCTCGGGAAAATGGGCGTGATAGTTCGATCAAGCACGGGGTTGTCTTGTAGTGCAGACACATGCGTTACAGCTTCAAGAGCGTGAAACATACAGGACAGAGATGTTTATACTTCTCCTCCTTCGTATTTCTCTGTCACCTAGCAATCAACATTGGTCATCTTTTGGTCGAAGTACAAAGCTAAGATCATAATCTTTCAGGATCATGATGGAGATATTGATAAGGGATAAGAAGGAGACGATAGCATATATAGTTATTAACCTCCCACGACCTTTGCTTGTGTGGCTCGTTAACCTGGAATCCAAGTTGAGCGCGTGAGTTTGCTTTCAAATCGTTTCGGATGTTTCTCCGTTAAACCTAGATGACTCGATGGATTAACTCATGATCAGACCTGATCAAATTCAAGTGATCAGACAGGGTTGTGTCAACTCTAAATATAACCAAAACAACTTCATTTTATGATTGATTTAGATCATTAACTTGATCATAACTTGGCGGTTGAACCAACAAGCACACTTTAAACTGGGTGGATAATACATGATCGGGTTGACAACTATGAAAGAAATTGTAGAAAATGAATAATCTGGACCGTGAATATCTGTAAGACCTGTTGTCAGCATTAGATTAGCTTCGGAGCAGGTGGTCCAAGTTTGCCATCCATAGAGTTATCATGCTGTCATTGGGCTGCGTTGACTAATTAGCTCAACGAACTTAACTAGAGTTGTCTTTTCAGTAGTTAAGAGATGAATTTCTCATTCAAATTAAGCTCTGCAGATGTAAGGTGAGGATTCAAGGATTAGAGGAAGGGTGCCTCTAATCATCATCATCATCGTCATATATGTTTTGATAATATATACATGCAAATGTGCTAGAGTTGAAAAGGTATCGGTTGGATATATTTTTTTATATAATATTTTCCGTATATAATCTTGATATAAAAATATTAAAACCATCTAAAGCACATATATCAATTTGATGTGTTCGTTTTAAATACATTTTAAAAAATAATCTCAAACATATATATTATGTAGTTTGTGTTCTATTAGACTTTGTGATAAACAACAAAGAATGATCAACTAAGAATTATTGTAGTGTATTGTTCTAGTAAGTGGGTTATTTTTGTTCTTATGATGTGTGTGTGCACCTTGGGAAAGAAAGTAGAAGCATAGATAGCAATTCACGACTTCACAACTCCCTAGATTGTCATCCAAGTAGCTAGGTATACATGTATGATTTGATGTATTTTTAAACAAAAAATACTTTTAAAAAATATAATGCACCACAATACAAAATATTTAGGAAGTGTTTATGACAGTGGTAGAGATTGTTTTTCAGATTATTTTTTGTTTTGAAATACATTAAAATAATTTTTATTTTATATTTTAAATTTTATTTTAAACATCATCATATCAAAATAATTTATAAATATATAAAAAAATAATTTAAAATAAAAAAAATCAAAATTTTATGAGACTGTAGTTGCACCGCTTCCCAAAACATTCACATGGAATTTACCGGGAGAAAAGCGCTTCCCACGCGTCAAATGGAACATTGAGATCTGATTCCAAAACTGGAAAATATTCACTATTTGTGGGATTTCAAAATCTTAGGAGAGAATCTATGCTTCTATTGCCCCCCAGAAGTTGCTATGAGAGAGCAAGTGCCCACATGTGCCATGGCTAGTGGCTAACTGGCTACCATGTTTTGCCTTCCCTATCACTCAGACAACCCACCGAGCAATATTTGTGGGAATCTTTGCCCTAAATTCCACTGCCCAAATTCGATTCCTCTCGTACTATTCTTGGTACAACCCGTCCATTTCTTCCCATATTCAAATCACTTCTTCCTTTTGAGTTTTGCTTTTACATGCACTCCTGGTCCAGCCCTCCTTTGTGTTTATTCCACACGATCGTGTGGATACCTAGGATTTTCGAAGTCGTTTTTAATTGTGTTTTAAACTTTTCGGGATTGTTTGTAGTTGTGTTCCAAACAATATTTTAAAAAAAAAATTAAATTTTTTATGTTATTAAATCGTTTTGATATGTTAATGTCAAAATTAATTTTTTAAAAATATATTACTTTAATACATAATTTTTAAGTGAAAAACACTTTAAAAAAAAACTATTATCACATTCTCAAACACAAGTATGAATTTAATCATTTTTATTTTAATTAATAAAATTAAATATAACATTACATGAGTTTGTATAAATTTTAAGTTTAAAAAGTTTTTATTTGAAAGAATATACTTGAGAGTAATGTAAAATTATTATTAAAATTTTATGTTATAGTTTAAGTTTTTAAATCAAAATTATTATTTGAGAGGAAAAGTTTGCAAGTGATAGTACTTTCTGAATTTCTATGTATCTTTCATGTCATAGTCAGGAAAACGGAGAGATAGGGAGAGTAATATGGAAACAACTCTATTTTATATATATTTCTTTGGCACGATGGACCAAGAATATTAATTTAGGTACACTTATCCTTAAATAAATTGATTATTCTAAGTAATTTTGAGTTTTACCATCATGACTTCACCGACTAGAGTCAATTGTTGTTTTTATTTAACATTAACTAATCTCAGGGAGGATCTCGTTCACATTACTTCTATGCATGTTTCTTCCATTTTTTCAACAAAAATAGTTGTCGCCAAGTGCCGAAAGTTCTTTCCTTTTCACATAAACAATGCATCCATCTATTCTCCTCAAGTCAAGGTATTGTGTCAAGATAGTCAATAAGTCTTGTTTATTTTTATATTTAAAAAAAAAATTAAATTTTTTTTTATTTTTTTCTTTACTATAAATTAATATTTTTTTTTGTTTTTAGATAATTTTGATGTGCTGATATTAAAAATAAATTTTTTAAAATAAAAAAAAATATTATTTTAATGTATTTTCGAGTGAAAAGTATTTTTAAAAGCAATCGTAATTACAGTTTCAAACTAATAGTAAACAGAAAAGGTGGACAAGAGAACATTGAAATCAAGATAATGTGGTTTGGGAGTGAGGGCAAGGGTTGTGACTAGGGATATATAATATATTTAGATCTAGCTAGACAAGCAAGAAAGCAGACATGTATGCTAATTGATTATTCTTCATCTAATCATCTGAAATCTTCAGATTTAATTTTCTATTTAATAGGTTAAAACACCATTAACAAATTAAAATTTGATCATTCGTCTCAAGGAATCTCTAATTATAAACTATTCAATAAAAGGTTGTGAAACTTTGATCATAAAAAATTCATTCAAATCATATATCATAAAAAAAGTCCCAACTGCAATACTATTTGTGAGACATAAAAATCTTAAAAATTTAATTAGCCAAATCTTGACTTGCAAACTTTAATTACATGTACCTAACATCTTATAAAAAAGAACACCAAATAATTCATGAGGTAAGTCCAAAAATGATATTTTTTTTACAATAAAAATGGACGATCGAATAGAACGTTGACAAAATACTCTAGCTCAATAATAATTAATAACCACACAGCTCTCTAAAAATGATGGAGGGTGGTCCAATGCTATTGCAACAGAACACGTAAGAAGGAGACATTGTTCCCATCAAATTTCGATGGAGGGCGGTCCAATCCCAAGATATGGCTTGACACGTATAAAAAGATTACCATAGTATATATATATATATATATATATATATATGCATCAAAGGGCAAGCTTTTCTTTTATTACATATCTCTAGTAGCTACTAAGAATAAAAAATAAAAATAAAAACTTTGAAAGCGTAGGGCTCCCACTCCACTCAAAATGAGGTTGTCTTTCATACTTTAGTGATTTTTTTTCTTCGGATTATAACAGTTTTTCTTGCTTGTAGAGCTTTATATTAGTATGAAAGAAATTGTTTTATATTTGAATTGGAAATAGTCATATATGAGATGAATTTTTTTATTATAAGAGAAAACCATCGGTGATGATTGAAGAAAAAAAAAAACAAGGCCTACAAGAAGATGCAATGACTTTGAGATCCTAATTGGTCAAGAACTGCATAGAATAAACTAGTTTATTTTGTAACTTTTTGGGAGAATTAATGTATTGTAGTTTAGATTTGGTATTCTTATTTATGTTTACGAGGAACCGGACCCAAAATCAAGGTGCAATATTCTTGGAGGCCATTCTCCCCCCTCAAAAAATGAAAGGCTAACCTTTACTTGATTAATGAAACATTAATGGCAATTAAGCCAAGGTTGGTAAAGGCAACGATATACTTAACATTACACTTAAAAGACTTGTTTATTAAATTTGAATGGCTTGACAAATTGATTCGAAATCTAATTTGATTTGGTTTTATAAAAATAAAAAAGAATTGATTTGATATAATTTAATTAAAAATTTATATTGATTTGCAATCTAATTAACCCAGATTTAATGAAGTCAAATACCTATTTACTTAAAAAAAATAAAACAATATTATTTTAATTAGATTTTAAAAAACATAAACTAACTCAAGTTAATTTACTTAGACTTGTGATCCGGATATTTTCCACGCTCAAGTTTAATAACTATTGTTCAAGAAGGATGCTTTTGTCTTTGCAATAACAACTAATGACTCACTCAAAAAAATAAAAATAAAAATAAAAACCCATAAATTAATAAGAAAAATCCAACTTAATAGGCCACATCTAAGCGTGCATCAATAGCATAATCCATATAACGAATAAAAAAACAGAGAGTATGGTCCCAACTTTCATTTTCTATAAAAGAAGCTATTATTGAACCTTTTAACGCATACTTTATTCTCCCAAAAAAAAAAAAGTCAGAACATGTCACTCTCCTGTTTGGCAAAATCTAATTATATATAGATAGCTAATGCATGCTGATATCGTTTTTCCAGATCTCCCATAGAGTTGGAGGGACTTTTCTATTTTTCTTTAGGTTGAAAATTGATTTGCTAATACTTAATTATCCCTTGTTTTACTAGATTGCTTGGGTCAGGAGTGGAACTAGAATTTATTAATTAAAATCTTATTTTTTTATCGTGATAATAATTTTTTTAAAAGTATTTTTTACTTTAAAATATATTAAATATTTTTTAAAATTTTATTTTTGATATTTTCACGTCAAAATAATATAAAAACAATAAAAATTAATTTAAAATAAATAAAAAAATTATTTTTTTCAAATATGTTTTTGAAATGAAAAACTAACATGCTATAAGAGTAGATTGGTGGTGCCATGACAAGATATATTAAATCAAAGGATCGGATATTTTGTTAGGTTCGGGGAAGCCATTGCACTGTACAATAAATTGTACGTCAGCCATGTTTAGGATAAAATGCAATTTTAAATCTATCATATAAAGTCAAATTATATAAAAACTGGATTTTTTTGGCTTTCCAAAAACTATGACAACCAGTTTTTACATGTCTGAAAACCAAAAAAAAAATAAATTAGTTTTTTTAAAAAAAAACAAATGTGAATTTTCAACTAAGCCTAATAATTTTCTTTTTTACCATGTCAATCTAACAAAGTTTAATTAATTTATTTTTATTTTATGACTTTGAGTCTTTTTTATTGTTCATTTTTAGCAATTAATTACTAGAAAAAAAAATATATGTCTCCATTTACCTTTTATTTTAAAAATATATAAACTGACTTTAAAATTTAAAGTTACAATTCAATACATTTATCTTAAAATTTAAATAATAATTATTAAAAAGAGAAAATATTTCTCTAATTATTATCTGGATCTTTCTAAAATAAGCAGATATCCTAATTAAATCACCTTAAAAACTGTGTTAGTTATTAATTTAGTTGAGCTATGATTTATTCATTTGGAAATGTTCAAAACTCAACAAACGACTAACGCCTTCACGAGTGTTGAAATTATCGAACCCGCACTTGCCATGACACGCAATCTCATACTCTAAAGTCGTATCCTCTTTGAGATTTTAGCTGGATTTAATTTTTATTATTAAAAACAAGAAGAACCCTAGAAAGTGGTGGATCAAAATTCTTTGCATCAATAATTTCGTCTACTCGAAAGCGTAATTATTAAACTTGGCTTGGTGTTTAACTTAAAGGGTCGGCTCATAGATTAGACGGGTGAACCAGAGTTAATTTAAAAAAATTAAAAAAAAATTTGAGATTTTAATATTTTATATAACAAAAATTAAGAATAATTTATATAGATGTATGTTATATATATTTATAAATAATAATAGTTAAAAAATTATTTCAAAATTTTTTTTATTTCACATTCACCCAGCGCATCTAGCAGTTTTCACATAGACAAATGTAGATCCAAGTTTTACCTAATTCAATCCCTATCAGGGTTTCAAGTCAACCCATCAAGCTGAATTCGGTTTAATAATTATGTTCAAAATAAAAAAAAATAAAAAAGGAAAAAGAAAAAGAAAAGAAAGATTGGAAGAGGAAGGAGAGGAGGAGGAAACGTTGAGAAGTGGGGACGTGTACAATAATTTGGCACTTGATTTCAAATGTCCATCGTGTCTCTTTTTTTTATTTTTTTCCCATTAAATCATGGCTTCAGAAGTCACGCATGTACTAATTTCCCATCATTAATGAAGTACTTTATTGCTCCAAGAATTCCATGACAAATTTCTAGGTGGGAAAGAAAAACGTGGCTTGAATGTTGATTATTAACTTTTAGACTGACAAATTTTAATTATTGCAAGAAAAAAATATTTATAAACAATTTCTTTATACAAATATTTCCTTAAATCTGTCTCAATTTTTTTAAAAAAAATAACACTAAATTTACCCAAAAATACATTCTTTGAATCACTTAACTATTAATTAATTATGTTTGGAAGATGTTACAAGATAGAAATGATAATTATATATATAAAAAAACTTGTTTAATTGAAAAGATAAAGATAAAGATATAAAATAAATTTATTTTTAAAATAAATTTATATATTTTCAAATCAGAAAATACAGGTAAATATATCATTTTCATATTTATTATCTCTGTCTTTTCTATTCCAAAATATTAATTAAATAATGTCTTATAAAACTTGGAAAATTCATAAAAATTAGTTGGTTAATTGAAAATCTTTCTTCGAAATCGCTTTCTAGTTGTCATTTTTTTGAAAAAGGATTTAAAAAAGGATGTTTCACTAAAATCAAACATTATTCAAGTTTCGTAAAGGAAATCTAAGTTGGATTCTCTTTTTTTTATTATTACTAACCAAATGTGCATAAAGAGACAATTATGGTGTGTTCCTGTTGAAGAAAGGAAAGCATCTTCAGGGCACAAAAGGTTAAATGTCCCTAGACCTATTCTTTTGATGTCAGGGATCCAATAGGCACAGTACTGTTTCTTTATGATATTTTTCAATTAATAATCTATTAAAGTATTTTTTTTTTAATTTTTTACTTTAGCATATAAAAAACCATAAATTTAGTATTTTTTTCAATTAAAAAACATTTTTAAAATACGAGTTGAAATTACAAAACAAACACATAGTTAGTCTAATAGTTCTCTCATCCGCAACAAAAATAATCAACTATACATGATATTAGATCTTGATTCTCTTACAACAAAAATAAAATAACATTTTCTGATTAAAAAAAAAAAACAATAAGTTTTTTTATTAAATTATCTCAGATTTTAGTATTTTTTTTGGTCGGTTAGATTTTTTTCACACTCGAGTTTTAACCATGTTGGATTAAATTATTATATTTATAAAAAATATATTTTATTTTAACCTTCCAAATTATAGAATAAAATCATTTAACAACTAGATTATGCCTACAAAAATTATTCCTTAGTTTTTCTGGATAAACATTCCTAATTACCTAATATAATAAAACTATCATTTTTTAATTTTTTTATTAGCAAAATACATTAAGGTTAACAAAACTATCTTTTTATTGTTGTATTCATCAAGATATGAAATTAAACTCAAATAAAAACTTATATTTATTTGAAATATTTTTTTTAATCACTAGAACTATTAAATATCATGAAAATGATGTTCAATTATCTTGTGTAGCACGACCAAAACTATTAAATTCTATCTAATTTATAAACCAGTTTAAGGCTCGAATCATGATTTTTTTAAGAAAATATTACAATGATATTTTTTAAAAATCTTTTTAAAGTAAAATAAAATTTTAATAAAATTAATTAAATCATAAATCAACTCTTAATCAATTTAATTTAAAACACATCCTACGCTAGGATTATCAAGATAATCCACCAACTAATCAAGTTTAATAATATTGTCGCCAACCATACAAATATTTACATGACATTGATACGATGCAGCCATTTCTTCTCTCTCAAAAGTCATGGTTTTTTATTTGTAATAGACAAACAAACACGAAGGGCATTAAGGTCCGTGAAATTTTATTAGATATTGCAAATTTAATAGTCTAATCTCCTCCGTTGCTGACTCCCATTGGCTATACCCACAGAAGAGGAAAGAAAATAGTTTTCTATTTTTTTTTCTTTACTAGAGAAAAAGAAAAAGAGAAAAAAAAAATCCAGTCTCTCTCTCTTTACTCACTGCATCAACACCACCTCCTCCATCCTTTTGAAGCATCTTAGAGAGAGTGAGGGTTTTGTGCTTGTCCTGTTCTTGTCCTTTTTTGTTCTAGAAAGATTAGTTCTACTTTTTTTTAGTGGCTTCGTTTTGTTGTTAATGCTATCTTCTTGAGTGAAGTTTGCTTAGTTTCACACTTAGGAAAATGGGTTGTTTTCAGATTTGATAGTTACCGTTGCTTCCTATGATAAAATTCAAGCAGGATTTATCTATCTTATCAAGGTCTCTGTTCTTGCTCTGTTTCCCCCTGTTTCAGGAAAAATCAAATGGGTTTGCCTTGTTCTGTCTCTTGTTACCTTTGTTCACCTTCTTGATTTCTTACTCTTTGTCTTTGATCTGATTTGTAAGGAAAGAAAAGGACTTTTAACAAGCAAGTGGGCTGCCTTTCTTCTTGGAGATCTTAGTCAAGAAACAGGGGACTAAATGGAGCACCAGCATCATTTTCTTCATGGTCATAATGAACACCAACAAATTCATCAGAAACAAATGAACCCTGGGTTAACAAGGTATCAATCCGCACCGAGTTCATATTTATCAAATATTTTGGACAGAGACTTCTGTGAAGAGTTTCTCAATAGGCCGGCAAGTCCGGAAACAGAACGAATTCTCGCGAGATTTTTAGCCAGTTCTAGTGGTAATACAGAGAATATATCAAGTCAAAATCTTTGTGAGATCAAGCAAGATTCTCCAGAAGCAGTTTCACAAACTAATCAGCAACCCCAGATGGTGGCTGCAATGAATAATCTTGGCAGTGACACAAGACTGCAGCAGCAGCAGCAGCAGAGCAATTACTCTGCCTCACAGGGTTTTTATCAAAATCAATCAAAACCTCCATTACCAGATCAGAAGCCAGGTTCTGGAATGAATTATAGATCAATGAACTCAATGGGAATGGAGAGGTTGCCTTCCATGAAGACTAGTAGTAGCAATAACTCGAATCTAGTTCGACATAGTAGCTCACCTGCAGGGCTTTTCTCCAACATAAATAGTGAATTTGAAAATGGTATGTTGTTTTTTTATACCCTTTTGTTTGATTTCTTGGAAAGAATGAGAAAAATGAGAAGCTAGTGCTTGATTTGATGAATTATTTCAAGGCTTTTGTTTAAATAGCCAATGAATAGAATGAAAGGAAAGCAGAAAAAAATAATAGAAACTGCAGATTTTCTGTGTTGTGAATTGACAGTTTCAGTTAAGAGAAGTACTATTAATTTTGATTAAATTCTTTGAGTATTTGCTGATAACCAATCATTTGAACTAGCAAACGGGGGTTAAAAAATTTTGAAAAGAAGAAATAAAAGTTTTGAAAGCAAAACCAACAGGATTTATTATTTTTAATACACTAAAATGTTTGATTTATGGTCTTATATGCCAATATGAGATTGAGTTTTCTGGTTCTTTCTTTGATGTCACACAGATTCTTGTTTTGAATCCTGATTGACTAGAGTTCCAATATGAGACTGAGTTTTCTGGTTCTTTCTTTGATGTCACACAGATTCTTGTTTTGAATCCTGATTGACTAGAGTTATGAAAAAGGGACAAAATTAATGTTAGCATATGGCAGGCTATGCTGTCTTGAGAGGCATGGGAGATCTTGGAGCAGGTAATAGAGACACAAACTATTCTGCAGCCAGCAGGCCACCTCCTTCTTCAGGGAGAATGGGTCCAGTTGCTGAAATGGGAAACAAAAACATGGGAGAAAATAGCCCAGAGAGTGGTGGTTATGGTGAAACTCGCAGCAGTAATTATGTCTCAGGTTACCCTATTGGATCTTGGGATGATTCTGCTATGCTATCTGCTGGTTCAAAAAGACACCTTACAGATGATGATACAACAGTACTTTCTGGTCTAAATGCATCTGAAACTCAGGTAGCGCATTTTTCCGTACCGGCATTTGTTAATTCTTAATCTATCTCAAGTTGATAAGATAACTTTTTTTCTTGGAGATTTGGATTTTCTATGAGTTTGGTTGTTTAGCAGAATGAAGAGGGAGGAAATCGCCCTCCGATGTTGGTTCATCACATGAGTTTGCCAAAAACCGCAGCAGAAATTTCAGCCATCGAGAAGTTCTTGCAATTTCAAGATTCCGTGCCTTGCAGGACTAGAGCTAAGCGTGGTTGTGCTACTCATCCAAGAAGCATTGCTGAGAGGGTAAAGTCTCTTTGGTCATTATTTGTTCCTTGAGCTAAGCATGGTTTTGAGATTAATTCTAGATCCCATATGGATTTGAATTGTGTGCAGGTGAGAAGAACTAGAATCAGTGAACGAATGAGGAAACTCCAGGATCTTGTACCTAACATGGATAAGGTAGAATGTTTTCCTTTTTCTATATCTGCTAGTTTTGTTTTAGCCTTAGACAATGCTTTGTTTCCCCATTTGCAGCAAACAAACACATCAGACATGCTGGATTTGGCTGTTGACTACATCAAGGACCTTCAAAGACAAGTCCAGGTATGTTACACTAACGAATTTGAACCAAAACCCACTAGAAAAAACCCTACAAAGAAGTTCCTTCCTATGTACAAAACCTTCCTTTGCATTCATGTTTCATGTATTTTTTTGCAGACAATTTCAGAGATTCGTGCAAGGTGTGCATGCATAAACAAGCAGCAGCAGCAGCAGCCCTAGTCGAAAAGGTCGAAGTATGAATATTAGTTTGTGTGTATAGAACCAATAAGAATTTGCAAGACAAGAGATGAAGGCAAAGCTGGGTTCTCTCTTGCACTGAAAAAGATGAAGATACTGCTTATAGCCAGGGAGGGCTATATTTATTATGTGGGGGATGGGAGTGAAGATCGAATGCCCCAGAAGCTAACTATAAGATTCATCCAACCCCAACCCTATGTTGCTTATTGATTAAAGGCATGTTTATTTATGCGGCTGGACCGTATATTTTTAGTTTCAAATTAGTATTTTTTAATGTTTTTTTATTGTTTTAATATGCTAAATGTTAAAAATAAATAAATAATATATTAATTTAATGTATTTTTAAATAAAAAACACTATGAAAATCAATTCGAGAACACCATCAGGAAGTCTCAAAGAAACAGAAAACTAGTATGCATGTTGTAACGTGTGGTTCTAGTTTTTGGAACTTAACCAAATTAAGGAAAAATTAGGTGCTCAAAGAAAGAAATAGCTGTGGTGTTGCTGCTCTTTACACACTAACCTTATCTTTTGTTTTAGCTAAAAAAAGATTTGGACTTTACACGTTTCTGTCTTGAAGCAAGGAGAGATAGTAATGGTGGCTATCAATGACCGCACCATTCCATTTACGTCGGGAAGCAGGTGGGGACTACTTTCCTTTTATTGATTCCATTGATTGAAGAATTTGTGGAGCTTCATTGTCTAAATTATAGCTCAGTGGGATCGGAAAAAGCTTCACGACCCCCTCTGTTTTGTCCTTGTTTGGGCCAATGCTACATAACGCACTGTGTTGTTTCCTAATCGGGACCTCATCGTTCTTTTGAGTTTTGCCCCACGCGAGAAGGGAAAGTCCTTTATAAATGTTTCTGCTCCTTTTTCTCCACTACTGCTTGAGGTCCTAACCCTAATTACCAGCTCAATAGGGACTCGTTATTGACCAAGTAGATAACCAGGATAAGTTCCACATCATAGTTTCCTTGCCATGCCATTGTCACCTTCCATCGGAGAGCCACTTGGAGAATGGTGCAAGCCTCTCACTTAACAGAATATATTTTCCGTCAAGGTTCGGCACTGTCTGTTTTCTTTTAGAAAATTACTTTTATAAAAAGTAAATTACTTTTTTATATTTGGTAATATATTAAAAATAAATTGAAAAGTTTTTTAATATTTGATTATGTTATATAAACTGAGATGAAAAATAATTTATTTTTAAAAAAATTTATTAAAATTACAGGGATCATAAATGACAAATAAAAAATTTGAAAAATAATGAAATTAAAAAAAAATTAATTTTATAAATTATTTTAAATAAAACAAATAATAATTACAAAAATCAAATCAAATATGACAAATAAAGAAACTACTTTAATTTTTTTTTTTTTTCACCTGGATAAGTCATTTATTACAATAAAACCATACTCTTGGATAAAACAACTCAACCATTTTCAAAGTCTTTAAATTTTACACAAATATTAAATTGAAAAATTATTTTTGATCAAACAAACGGAGTTATCTACAGGTGAGAATAGCTGGATCCAATTGGATGACTAGTCATGGTCTGATTGGGGGCAAGGCATGAAGAAACATGAAGAATGTGAGTGCCATGTCACTGGTGACATCAACATGAGAGTGCATGGATTCCCTGCCCCTTCCTGCACTTTAATGGAAATTTGCTTTCTCTACTCTCTCTTTCTTAATATTAATATTAATATTATTTTTATTTTTATTTTTATTTAAAAAAAAAATTATTTTTTTATTTTTATACTTTTAGGTGGATGCATTTAATGGTGAAGGTATTTTGACATAAGCTCTTGAGAGCTAATTGCGCTATTTAAAGTTTAAATCTCATTATTGACTTTTTAAAAAAGGTGATGCCAATTAGCTCTATTTGTGAAGGTACCGCAAGCAAGTTTTGGGTTTACATGAGGTGTAATGTGTTTTTTAAAGTGTTTTTTAAGTTATTTTTTATGTGAAAAAAATTAAATTAATATTTTAAAAAGCTTTTATGATTTTAATGTGTAAGTGATATGATAAAACATTGTCTTATTATAATTTCAATTAAAAAATATTTTTAAAAAGTAGATGTGGTATATGTTTCTTAAAATGTACATGGATGTAAAAAAGCATAATATTTTTTTTTATAAAATATATGGTTAATTATCTACATGTGCGCTCAATATTATTATAAAAAATTATATTAAGATCAAATTAATGCACAGTATTATTTTTGTATCAACCATTACATATAGAGTTGTCGGTCTTAGAAATGAAAGAAAAATTAACTAAATATTGTTTCTTATTTATAAAAACTTAATATTAGAGATTGATCAAATCAATTTTTTTGTTCTTGAGTTGATCATATCTTTATAAGAAATTGGGCATCAATATTAACTATTATTATCTTTAATTATCTGTAGCCACGAGTCACCACGCACAGAATATGTTTGGGACAAGCATGGTCTTAAACATGTTGTTTTGTCGAGTTTTTAGCGGTATTCTATTGATTAATACTAAAGAAACGGAAGGTGATTATCAAGAACAAATTATTTGATTTGTTACATTCAATACTTTCTGGATGATGCTCTGGAATAGTTTTTGATTAAATAAAAAAGTTGTTATTTAGTATTATAATTATTAAAAATTATAATTGGTTTTTTAAAGATTTTAGATAAGAGGTTAGTTGTGTAAATAGAAGATATTAGTATTTATAATATATCTTACATGAGATAGACTGTATTGTTTTTTTATTTTATTTTATTTGCTATAATTTAATGGTGTTTTTATTTCTATTATAGCGGGTTTGCATCTAGGTCAAGGATTTGGTCTAGAACTGTAAAAAATATCCTTAATTATCATTGAGGTTTTTTTCAGGGTGAACTTTTAATTTTTAATTATCACGTCATTCCAAATAATATTTCAGGTAAAATTCCTTCAGTTTTTTTTTATATATTATGAGTGAATGATTCGTATTACTCTCAATAATATTTTGGATATTAACCTCATGCATGTATTATATCCTTATATTAAAATGAGTGATAATAATTTATTATTCCTAATAATGTTTTAGATATTAACCCCTTTTAGGGTTCTTGTATCCTTATATTGAAAGTGAATAAAATTTTATTGCCAAAAATAAATTTTTAATATTTTTGAAATATAGACCAAAATCCTTTAAAATTTTACAAATTTATTGTAAAATTCATGCAATATCTATTTTTAAAACATGTTAAAGTATTTTAGATTTATTTTTATATAAATGCTCCAATATTATTAAGGATTTTTAGTCATGTAAAATCATTTGACAACTAACTATCAAAATTAAGAATACCCATCACCATGTGCTCCTTTCACTAAATTAACCTCCATGTATTGTACACTAATTTACAATTAAGATTTAAAATAAAATCAAGCTTAAGAAAGGCCTATGTCCCATAACAAAAGAAAATATAAAAAAAACAATAATCAACAAGCCCAACAAACTCCAATGCCCGTGAAGACAAAAACTTGGGCTACACTAAGTTTTGAACTTCAGGAAAGAGCCCTACCAGCGTAGTATTTAGTCCAGAAATGAAGAAACATGCAAGAAGATATGAAGAAGCCTTTGCCCTCACACTCTACTGAAGCTCCTCCTCCTCCAAAACAAACACGCAAGAAGATATAAAGAAGCTTGACAATCTGTATACGAAGGCGAGTAACTTTAACAGACATCTAAATAATATTATTGCTTCTAAGCCTCTAGAAGTGCAAGTGTTATAAACACTGTGTTTTTCTTTTCTTTTCATGAATGGTTTGAAGATATTGTGTAGATTGTTAGTTTGGTTGCTTTTCAGTGATAAAATTCAAATATTTTTCAAAGGGAATTTTAGAATTTCTTGGGATTCATGGGAAAATTCAGTCTACCAGGGTAACTTTGTAACATTTTGCTGCTGATTTTGTCTCTGTCAAGTGTCAATGCAGTTAGTAGAATGGTTTAGAGAACAAATTCTGAGTATTAACGAAGTGCTCTCATTGATGTAGAAGAGAAGCAGATTACTGATGCTGGTGTGAAAGCTTGGCTTGACGATCTCAATGATTCTGTTTTGAAGCTGATGACTTCTTGGATGCAGTGGCGTACGAAGCTCTGCGATTGAAATTGGGAGCTGAAACTCAAACTGCTAAGCCCGTTATCTTCCTTTATTTCATGTAAAAAAGGGTATGGGAGAGTTGCAAATAGAGTTGGATCTGGAAATTTTGGTGCAACAAAAGGATGGCCTTGGCCTGATGGACCGCATTGGAGGAACCCCGCCATCAGACAGAATGCCAACAGCTTCTCTGATAGATGAATCTGCATGTAAGGCAGGCAGCTAGATGTGAGATCTGCCTGGGGTGGGTAAAACCACCCTCGCTCAGCTTGCTTACAACGACAGCACAATTATGAAGTGGTTTGACTTCACAGCATGATGGCTCTATTTTTCAGAAGAATTCGATGTTCCCAAGGTGACAAGACATTCTCAAAAAGCTCACTCACTACTGAAAATTGTGCTAGATATATACAATGACTGTGGATCAACTATACACGGAGCTGCAGGAGAAATTGAAAGAGAAGGAGGTCATGAACATGTTGCATCGGTCAGGTAAACAATTCCATTCTATCGTCTACAACAATTAAATGAAGGTGATTGCTGGTTGATGTTTGAAAAACGATATACATTTGATGGTGGGAGTTCTGAGAAGAGCATCCAGACTTGAAAAAAACAAAGCAGCTGTACGTAGCAATACATGGGAACGGATATCGATGGTGGTCGTACGCCTGATCTTAATTAGCTTAAGAAATTTTTGTGAAGAAATAGCAAAAAAGTGAAAAGGTGTAGCTTTGCTGTAGCAATGATCATTTTGCTGGTTTCTCTACTGGATAGTGGAAGGTTTATGCGATGTCTGCTGGTACTGCCGTGCCAATGCATCCCTTGATATTCATCTGTCTAGCATAGAAGGAGGTCAGGCAGGTGAACGGAATATGGAACCATAGGGAGGGAGCAATTTTCTTGTAAATTTTAAGGAAGTGTTTGGGAACGCGGTTGAAACCGCGTTCCCACAAAATTTTTTTAAAAAAATTTATTTTGTTAAAATTTAATACAGTTTGTATTTTTTAATGTACTGATGTTAAAAATAATTTTTAAAAAATAAAAAAATATTATTAATATATATTTCAGCACAAAAAATTATTTAAAAATAGTTATTTATTTCAGCACGAAGTATACTTATTGGTGCTGTTAAAGTTACCAGATTTTGAAAGAGAATTGGAGAGAGCACATTTCTCAAAGTTTCTTCCCGTTGATTAGTTTTAAAGTTATTAAGGCAGTATATATCATTATGTTTTGAAAATATTTTTAAAAAATTAAAATTTTTTAAAATTAATATGTTTTTGATATTTTTAAATTATTTTAATGTGTTGATATTAAAAATAATTTTTTAAAAATAAAAAAAATATTATTTTAATATATTTTAAAATGAAAAACACTTTAAAAATCAATTGTTATCACACTTCCAAATACCTTCTAAATCTATTCTGTTTTTTAGATTGATCTGAAAAATCCTTGATTATAAACTTGATCTAGAGAAAATTTTAAGTTAAATTAAAAAAGACATTAACTTGGCTACATTATATATTATTGTCTTTTCAGGCCATTTTCACAAGTAAACTTGTTATTTAAATTTTAATATTTTTTTATATTATTTTATTTTTAATATTTTATTAAAATTAATAGGATATTAAAATTTGTTAATATAATTGTACATTTTAATATTTGGTAAGATGAATGAATAGGGAAAATTAATATGATTTTTATTCCGTTAAATCACTCAAATCAGATCAATTTTAATAAAATTATTAAATTTAAGCAGACGAAATATAGAATGATGGGAATTCTTGTAATAATTATAAAGTTTCCCCTTCATTTGGAGTGTTAATTAGAGAAAAGAAGGTTTTATTTTTTTGAAAAAAGAGATTTTTTTAATACAATATTTTAATTGTGTCTAATTAACCTGTTTAAATTCTCATTAAAAGAAACCTAATTTCTGTCCCAAAAATCAACTTATATGACTGAAAATACAAAATCTTACTTAGTAGGAAAGTGTGAATTTTGAATTAACATCTATACATCCAAGCACACATCAATTCACCTATTTCTTACCATATTGCAGGAGATATCCTTAGATTTCTCCATGATGAATTGATCTAATAATAATTTCAAGACTTGAAATATAACTTTACTTAAATTTTTAATTAAACTAGATAAGATAATAATATAATAGAATTTAATTAACTTGATTAAAATATTAATGATATAATTAAACCAGTCTAAAAGAAATAATATTTAAGAGTTTTAATAATATTTTTATTTTTTAATAAAAATAGTTGAGGCGAAAGTGTTTTGGGGTTAGTACAACTAGACAGCCAACGTTCAACTTCAATAATTCGAAGAATTCCCTCTCAAATCACAAAATTTGAATTCATACTTAAAAAACCATTCAAAGAAATAGCAACAAATTTAATGCCACACAATTAAATCACAACGTTCGAAAACCACAAACTCCCTGCAATCACGCTCTCTGTTTTTTTCCTTTCTCTTCATGGAACAAGAAGAAACCGATTGCACCCACCAGCCCGGCTCCACCCCCAGCTCGGCTCAAGTACCTCCATCTTCGTCATTTGTGACTCTCTCCCCATTCCCTCCAATCCCATCTCCCTCCTCCCGCCGCCGCCTCTCCAGCCACTTCACGCCGACCCGAGCCATCACGTCGTCTCTGCGGCTGGCCTGGGTGTCTTTGCGAGGGCGGCTTGTGAATGCAGAGGAAGCCAGCTCGGCTAATGCCATTGGGTTGAGAATGGAGGATGGTGTGGCTTGGGAGCTGTTTAGTCCTGCTCAAAGGTTTCTGATTGTTGCTGTTATTGGTGTTGCTGTTTCTGAGTCTAAAAAGAATGGGATCATTAATCAGCTCAAGAAGTCTGTGGAGCTTAGGGTTAGTGATTTTAACTTGATTTTGTGAATGGATTTTGTTTGTTTTTAGATGCTGTTATTGGTGTTGCTGTTTCTGAGTCTAAAAAGAATGGGATCATTAATCAGCCATTAATCAGCTCAAGAAGTCTGTGGAGCTTAGGGTTAGTGATTTTAACTTGATTTTGTGAATGGATTTTGTTTGTTTTTAGATTTTTGGAAATGGGTTTGCTTAAAAAATTAGTCTTTTTTGGTTTTTGAGCGTGAATGGTAGGTTTGTTGCTTGATTTTGTATGAAAGGTAGGAACTTTGGAGGGTGGTTGATGTTATTTTGATGGCTTAATTTGTTTTAATTAATGGTTTGGTTCATTAATTAGCTTTATCTCTAATGATGATTTTTGAATCACCAGGAGTTGAAAGATTCTGCTTTAAGAGCAGTTTCTCATAAATTTTCAGTTTTGATGTTATTTTGATGGCTTAATTTGTTTTAATTAATGGTTTGGTTCATTAATTAGCTTTATCTCTAATGATGATTTTTGAATCACCAGGAGTTGAAAGATTCTGCTTTAAGAGTAGTTTCTCATAAATTTTCAGTTTTGATATGATTCAAGTAAAAAAAATATGGTTTAATCCTAGATTTGATCAATTGATTCTTAACGTGTAATCCATTTGCAATGTTGTCTTGTGTTTTGATATTTAAGACAGCAGTTACAAAAATTAGACCCCGGATGTCATGTTGGAAATCTTTTTTTGAATTTTGAATCCACTTGTATGAATGTTCATGTCTAGTACAGTTCTTTTTAACCCCACCCTTGTCCTGTTGCTGCTTATTGGGATTACCTTTTGTTTGAACCTGATCAGGATTCAAATAAATTCAAATTCATGTAAAGAATGAATTGTTCTTGTAGCCATGAGACTTGTCTGATATAATTCTTTTTACCAAATGCTTTTCAGGATCAGGTGCTATCAAGCATGCAGCAGAAGCTTGATAATCTGTGTGATCAGTTGAGTAACATTAACAGCCAGGCAGGAACCAAGGCCAATGCATCATTCAACAACAAGAACGTAGAACCGCCATCTAATGATGTTTTTGGTTGTGATAAAATTAAATTTGTTGACTGTGGTTGTTGGCATTGTGATCAACACCAAGACCTGCTTGCTGGTTTGATGGTGAGAATGAATTTATATAGACACCAAGTTTGTGTCTTTTGGTGTTTTGAGTAATTATAATCTTAGAATCAGAGTTGGTGTCCAAATGCTCAAATATTATAGTTTGTTAATTTTGTACCAGGGAAACTCTGTTGTCAAAGTTTCTAGAGGTGATGAGGTGCTGCAGTACAAAATGCCTTTCATAAATGAGGTGGAGCATGAAGAGCGTCGCATGTCAGATTTGTCAGATTGGGCTTCAAGTGTTACATCTGCAGCAGATATGCAGGTGGTGGAAGATTCGGAAACAGAATATACTTTTTACAGATTTTTCACTGGTATTATAATTTGAAGTGATCAGATTACCACTAAAAACCGAAGTTTAGAAATAGTTCTGTTAAAAGCCCCTTAAATTTTGGTATTTCACAACTGAAATCTTGTGCAATATGATGATTATGGTTTTCCACACTGCAAAGAACAAGTATGATCAGTTCGTCACTGGAATTGGCTAATGGCAAATAATTAATTCTGATTACTTTGTATTAACTTGGGGTCTGGGGTGTGGTTTTGGAGGATGATTTATATCTTTCATGTGTTATCTCTTTGTTCTTTCCTTGGCAAATTATCTACTTACACAAATTTATCAACTTTAAGCAGTAGATGCATTTTGTTTATTGGAAACCGTATGAAGTACCAAAGTTATCAATTCTTGAAGTTGATGTTATTAAATAAATTGGCAATAGCTGATTACGATTTCTCTAATGCTTTCACCATTACATATCCATTGAGGTGGAAAGAGAGCGGATCACTCACTAATCTATCAACTATCTAGTTTGCATTTCAGTGACCTCCTGCCGTGTCTCTATAACAGATGAACGTTTTTGCAATAGACCAAGACATCTGCAATCTCAAGAGAGAGTGTGAAGAGAAGGATGCCACCATAAAGGAGCTGGCTGGTATACTTCAATCAAATAATATGGCAGGTTCTAAGGTATTTTGACTCATACGAGCAAATTTTTTTCTATGTTTCCTTCGCTTCTCTACTCACCATATTTATATCTGACTTGTTCCAACAAATCTTTTTTCCCGTTAATAATAGAGAATTGGAGAGTTGGAAGACATTATATGCAGGAAGAACACAACGATTACAAGACTTAGGAAGGACATGATGGTATTAGAACAAAAGGTAAGAAGTCAGTATTAGCAAAATTATTTAGGAAAGAGTTGGAAACAGTGAAACTTGATATGAGAAGATGTGCATGCTTTGCAACATCACCTTTCTTTCGTTCTCTTTATTATAGTGTCTTGGTCATCATGTTTCTCTCTTGTTGTGAAAGTGTGAGATTCTGATGTTCTGCACAGGACAAAGTCAGAATACAAAATCTTCTTGGCACATAAGAAATCTTCTTGTGCGTTTAATATGGAAAAAGTTAATGGCATATCTTCATCTTGTTTATGAATCATGAATAATCCATAGTAATATTTGTGTTTGTTGGAACTGATTTGGGTGCATATTATTAGGATTGGTATGTAATCAATATTGTGGCTAAGATAATGGTCTAATTTCCAGAACTTGTGAGGTTTTACAGGTGGTGAATCTTACAAGACTTCGTAGACCATCCACCTCCTCATTTTCTATCTCAGACAGTTCAAAACTTCCTCTCATGGTGAATAACGTAGTTTATGACATGGATAGTACCACTAGTCCTTCCTCCTCTGATTCAGATTCCTCTCCTGTGAACCGACCACAAGCTCCCGCTGCTAAAATTGAGGTAACCCTTATCAGAATAGTACAATTAGTAGTGCTTTTCCAATTCAACTTCTATCCTGTGAACTTAAAAACAATCCCCTGTTGTTAAACTTCAGGAGACTCCTGTTCAGAGTACTGAGCTTGGTTTAACAAAAAACCAGAAATCAGCACCAGCAAAGGCTTCCAGTTCTCTGGTAGGATTAACCGAGTTTCACATACAGTCTAGATCAGAAAATCCTCTTAAAGAAATATCAGCAAATCAAAAGTCCATTGGACTTCCTTCTTCGAGGTCAAAGCAGTTGTCAGCTGAAGGGGACATCAGGAAGATTAGAAGGCGGACTCAAAGTGCAACTAAGAATACATCTTCCAATAAGAGATGGGTCTAGTAAGTAATGCACACCTGTCATAGGTTAATATATATAAGAATGCAGCGTCCATATTTGATTTTCACTTGCTAATGGTACTTGAGAACCTAAGCATTTTCTCTTTTCAAGTTCCCTAACACCTTTAAATTTGCTTTCCAGGAAGATGGCATGAAGTTTCACATCTCAGAATCTGAAAAATGAGGTGAAGTAAAAAACGAACCTGTTGGTGTTTGGAATGCAGGGAAAACTTTATAATAATGACTCGAAAGATTGACTTGCTCTCACTTGCAAACTTTGCTTTCTGTGACCATTCAATTCTTTCAGGAATCAACTCTGTAAATCTCCATCCAACCAAAATAGTAATTTTGCAAACTTCAGCTAGATTCTGGGAATGAGTACTAAATTTTAATCCAACAAATGTATTAAATATGCCATTATCGCATCTCGCGGTGCCCTTTGAATGAGATTTTCTCTTACTCTGGAAAAGATACATTCGATGCTTGATGGTTGATATGATTTCTGCACATGCTTTGATTACAGCTTATCTAAAACCATATACTGTTGTGTAACGTTATTTTTCGCTGCCACTTCTTTGTAGGTTTATGGGGTAGAAGAAGTATGTAGAGAATGGATAACTCATGCTGCTGTTGTTATATATTATGTTGTTGTTAGCGTAGTAGAATTTCAAAACTAGTGAACTTAGTTTTAGGTAGATGTGCAGATCTAATATTTATGTGTTGGTGTAAAAATATCAGCTTTAGTGACTTCCTCCTGTTGATAATTTCTTCTTCTTATTGACTCTGTGGATTTTCTTCTTCTTTTCGTTCATCCTGGCAAAATATTTGAAATCTGAATAGGGCGGGCGGTTTAATGGGGCAGATGTTGAAAGATCATCATAATCACCTACCTCAATTTTCTTTCTTTGATAACTTTCCTTGCTATGGTTATGGATGTGAATTTCCCTTTGAATATCTCAACTTGTCTTTCAAATAATATGAAAATATTGTCATGCCTTGGTTTATACTGATTGTTAATCACCACAGCGTACCTTACATCAGCCCCGCACATTTATCTATGATTGTTAGACTTGGTCTCAGAAATAATCCGAAAAAAGTCTTGGATTAATGTTTTTTCTAGCTAAACTTGAAATAGGTATTTCAATGTGAAAAAAATCAGTAACTGGGCACGTACCTGCCCCAGCTATAGCAATGTACATGTGAACTTGCCTCTGAATGTCTCAACTTGTCTTCCCAACTGTTGGATGCAATTCGCAGAAGCGTGTGAAAAAAACACATTGTATTGGTAAGAACATATAAGATTTAACGTGGCTTGTTAACTCATGTCTGAAAATAACTCTTTTTATTACGAGAGAAAAATCAATAAATACAAGAAAAACACATTAAATTTAATTCTCAAAACAATTTATATACCCACTCTTTATATATATATATATATATATATATATATATATATATATAAACATCAACTCTTGTGCTTTAGTGATACTCGATAACACCATGGACTAAAAACTTTATACCTTATATGAATTGTTTTTTTTTAAAAAAAAAAAAAGAAAGAAAAACTTGCTACCCTACACTCCAATCCATTTGCTCTTTCCTTTTATTTTCTGGAATATGAATTTATTTTCTTTCATGCTAGTCAACTATAGGATAAAAGGTTGATACTATTCCTGAACACGAGTCTTTTTGTAGTCTAGTCAAGACTTTTACCACGGGACCATCTGCTTTTGCATGATCGTCGTATAAAACATCTGCTTTTGCTTTTTCCTCATTTTATAAAACATGGTACCGTGTTTCCATGGTCAATTACATGGGACTTTAAGAATTTTCAATTTCGTGTTTTGAAAATTTAAACAGTGCGTGTAAAATAAACTAAATTATAGGATAATTTAAGATATAGATTATTATATGCATAGTAAAGTTTATGATATAAACTATAATTTTTAAAATTACAAAGAGTAAGTGTAAACTAAACAATAAAATAGTCAGAGTAGTTGTCTTGATGAATTATTAAAAACATCTTATAATTTAGCACACTTTATAAGTCAATTTTTTATTTATTAAAGTATATATATAATTTAACCTTGCATCATGTATTTTAAATTTGTTTACTAATGTAATTCTCTGTCCTAAAAACTTTATTTAAAATATTACAAATTTATCATTAATAAAGTTTTTTAGTTTTTTATGTTTACATTTCCCTTATAAGTGAATTTGATCTCAGGAATAAAATTAGCTGTTAGGGAACAACGTAGCTTTAAATATTTTCTTCTTCTCACTGTTAATGCACTTATTTTTTTATTTTTTTAATTAATATAGGTGTTTCGACTACTTTATATATAATTTATAGATACTGAAATTAACAATTATAAAAACTTTTAAGAGCGATAATTTATAACACTCTAACTAATAACCTAATAAATTTAAAGTAAATTTAAGAGCCTCGCCCAGTTCAACTACAACCATCATAATTCACTCATCTTCTTTCCCGCCCTATCAGAGGTTGAGTTTCCTTGGCCTTCTCTTTTGAGCGTAATCAAGCGCGAATCAGATTGATCCCGCCGGTCTTCTATTTTGGGATTCTGATGTGCGATCTTTTATCCGGATTGGGAGTCCTCCTCCTCCTAGCTCTTAGAGTCTGCAGATAGAAAGGTACTCTTTTGGAAAGTGCGTCGCCTATCGTTCTATTCACGCCCTGCGTTCGGCTCCCAGGTGGCCTCCGGTCTTCTTTCCTCTTGGAGGACTTGTTTCACGGGGGGGTTTCCTCTTCTTGCTATAGTCTTGTTGCCAAGCGTCCTTTTCTCGAGTTGGGAGGGAGCACCTTCCTAGCGGTCTTTGGAGTAAGGTCCTCACTTGGGCAAGGGTCACAGGATAGAGGTTTTTATTGTCTTATCCATGTTTTTACTTGCTTTTTCCTATTGCCGACTTGCCGTTCTTAAATCCACATGGCAGATCACAAATTAAAAGATGGTAAAAAAGATGTCAGGGAGCGATCATTAAATTATAAATATCTTAAAGTAATTTTCTATTCCCTTCCCTCTACTGGTGTGAATATCTTTTTAATAATTTATCTTTTTTAAAAACATAAGAAAAATTATCTGATGTAAAAAACAATAATTATCTGATCATTAAATTAAGATATAGATTTTAATTTTAAAAAATACGGATGGTAAATATAAAAAATAATTAAATTATATGAAGAAAATTGTAATGCATGTGAAAGATGATTCAAGGCATCGGTGCATGCGTACAACGACAACGATCCCTAAAGTTTAACACCGTTTGAAATTAGTCCCTGAACTAATTTTTCTTGATTTACACTTCTAATTTCGGAAGGTAATGTCAAAGCCCAATGGGTTCTAGCTTTTCCATTGGTCAAATTATTTTTTGGATTAGATCCACTTGTTTAATGGTCAAAGCTTTGTTTGTTGAATAGTAAAATCCAACTAGTTCAATAAATATAGATACGTACGTGAATAAATCTTTGGTGAAATTATTTTTGGCACATAAAATACGCGCGTGGCACACTAGCAGATGGTAAAATTACAAGCCAAATATTTTTCACTCGTCGGTGATTGGGCCGTACGCTTACTCTCTGAAATAGCACGTAGTTTCTAAAATAGCGCGTGGGGGTGTTTTCCTGCTGTTCAGTCAACTTTATCCTGAGAACCTTCTACAGACTACAGGTATTGCCTGTCTCTTGCTTGTGTTCTAAAGAAATTTATTTATTTATTTATTCATTCATTTTAAAAGGCTTGTTGTTTTTAGCTGGTATTTGAAAATGTAATATAAAATGTTTTTTTTAATATTTTTTGTTTACAAATATTTAAAAATGATTTTTGTATATTTTTTATTTTTAATATCTAACCTATTAAAATTATTAAATTTAATATTTTTTCAAGATAAATATATTTCTGAAATGATAGTTTTAAAATTTTAATATTTTAAAAATAATATCAAACTTACCGGTTTCTAATCAATAAATAAAATCGATGAACCAAAAAATTTTCATTAAATTTTAGTAAAGAAAGTTTCAGTTTGCAAATCATGTGGTTTTTTTTCTTTTTTCATAAGTGCCTAGGGTTTTATTTTCTATTTTAAGATCAGATAAGTTTTTTTTTATTTAACGATAAAATGTATGTTTAGATCCGTGTATATGTAAATCAAAATTAAGTTTTTTTAAATAATTTTAAAACTATACATCCCATATAAACTTGATACGTTTGGGAAAACTTAATAAATTTATCTGAATAATCACTGATCTTGAAATTTGAACAAAAAAATCATAGAAAAAGAGCATATATCTTCAAGATCTTGACCATAAAAAAATAAATTAAATCCACCTTTTATTTATAACCATCAAAAAGAAAAATCTAAGTTTTCCATTAAAAAAAATTCAGTACTGAACTATGGATAAAAAATAAAATTGCTATGTGATTAATTCATCTGAGATATGGTAATGTATATTTTTTTCGTAGCAGCAACTTCCCATTTCCCTGGTTGACTGGTTGCTTTTTTCATTTTCTGAAGAAAAAATAATAATAATCATCAATTAATTAATTCCCAGCAATTCCTTTCAGCACTCCCATCGTTAACAGCTTGCACAAATGTTATATTCTAATTAGAATATTAAAAGATTTGACCAATGACCAATGACCCACGCGCCATATTATTATTGACAAACAACACTATCTTGCCTAGGGTAAACACTTCTCTAATCAGAATTTAATTTCTTAACCATGATGTTTAAATTCTTAATTAATCTGGCCCAAAAGTTAATTTAATTGCTCGTCTTCCCATTTCTTTTCTTAGAAAATTAATATTTCTTATAAATTTTTCTTCTTCTTTTTTCAAAATAAAGTAATTATAATTTTTTTAATTTGTATTAAAAGAAAAACAAAAAACAACATCATTTTAAAATCCATCATAACTCCAGAACGGTATAACAATTAGATCAATTTACATATTAACATTCACATCAATTAATATACCAAGTAATGATAATAAATAATTTTAAATATGAATGTGTCACATGGACGCAGTTGTTAATGATTTGTCAACATTTTTTGACATAAAAACACTAACATATCCTACATGGATATTATAACATCGTATCAATATGATGATTAGTATATATTCGCTAATGCTTCACAGCAGGTTACTAATAATTTTTTTTAATATAAAAAAATATTAAGATGGTTAAGAATATTTTAAGTGTTTTGGATCTAACGATTAAGTCAGACCTAATAGTCTTGGTCTGACGGGATATGAAACCCAAAAGATTTAGATTTGGTAGCATTTCAGACCCAAAAACCTTAGGATTGATGACTCTTGAGTTTGGTAACCATGTCAGATTTATGAGGCCTGCGTTAGGCAATCATATCTTGACCCAACACGCACCTGCAGTTTTTAGATTAAAAAAATAGAAAAGACAATGCCCCCATGATCATCTAAATATCCATAGTATAAATACTACATGTCTATATTGTAGTCCATAATATAAATATTTTATGTAGATAGTATTAGTATAGTGATTTTTCCATATATTTTAAAGTATAGTATAATATATAAAATGTTGAATATACATTCTAGTGGCACTGTATTAAGCAAATAATCATAAATCATTGCCATCAACTCTTTGAAAAGTAGTTCTTTGCTTAATATTAGGGGTGAGCAAAAAAATCAAAAAATCGACTAAACCGAGAAAACAAAAAAAAATAACTGAAAAAATCAAACCGTGAAAAAAACCCGATTAAACTGATTAAAATTTTAAAAAAACCGACGGGTTCGGTTTCGGTTTTATAAGTCTAAAACCAAAAAAACCGAATCAACCCCAAACCAGAAAAAAACCGAGCCAAACCAGAAAAAACTAAGCAAAGCTGAAAAAACAGAGCCAAACCGGTTTGAACCGGTTTTTATCCTAAAAAACTAAATTGAACCGAAACCGGTCGGTTTGAACCAGTTTTAGTTTGGTTTCAGTTTTTTTTTTAAAAAAATTCAGTTTTGTTTTTTTTTTTTAAATTCGGTTTGATTACTTTTTTTGATAAAAACCAAACTCGAACCGAAAATAATCGCATCTTATAAAAAAAACAAGAAAGTCAAAATTTTAACTTATAGTACATTTTTATAAAAATATTTTTTAATAAAAATATTTTTTATTTCCTTACATCGTGGTATTAACATCGTAAAAAATACCTTAAAAACACTACTTTAATGTTTTTTAAGGTAAAAAACATTATAAAAGATGATTGAATCGCATAAAATCGAAACACACTAACAAACAAAACTTTAACACACGTCCACCACGTATCATTTTCTTACATCTCCAAACACACAAATTAACAAAACAGCCCTCAAAAAATCTAATCTTATTATATAACTCCAGTTGTATATAATTAACTCCTAAACCCCTCCACCTCCTCTCTCATAACCATTTCTAACAACAATTTAAACAACTCCCCCCCCTCCCCCCCCTCCCTCTCCAATCTCTCTTCTAGAATGCAGAACTAGAATCCGAAACCTATCTATAGTTCCTCTCCCTGTTCGGTTTCAAGATCAACTCTTCTTGATCAACCCAACAATGATCACCTTACAAACACCAAGCTAACCTCCTTTACCAGAAAATCATTACCCGACCGGAGAAATGACCATGGACAGAAACTCACGACCAGAAAAACCAGGAAGAGACTCAAATTCAGTTATCGTTCTCTCAGTGGAATGTCTAAAAGGGAGTTCAACAGCTGACGAATGGACAGGAGACATGCTTCAAACAGGAGATATAGTTGAAGAAATTCTGATCGGATCCGGGTCATCATTATCCGGATCCAGGTCTATAAGATATAAAGCTCCGTTCAAGAACGGAAAAAGTGGGTTTCAAAAGATACTTCATAAATCGTTCAAAAACAAAGAGACTTCCATTGTTGTTCGAGTTAGACGTGGTAGAGATGAGTTTGCTGAGTTGCATGCCTGTGTTGTGCCCGAGTCGGGTTACAAAAATAAATATGTTTTGAGGTCTATTGAGGATCCGAATTACGCTGTCGGGTTCACGGATCGGTCTGAAGCTGAATGCTTTGAGCTACAAGGTGAGTTAGATGATGAACTTTGCTTGAAAGTTTTGATGTTTCTGAGTATGGTGCTTTGCATTTACTCTGACTTTTTGATGAGGAGTATGTTCCTTTTATCTTAAGATAAGCATGGTGGGGGGATTTTTTTTTTTTTTTTTTTATCTTTAACTGTGTTGGTATAAAGTATAGTTTTAATTTAAACTGGGTCTTTGAAACAATAAGTTTACTTGTGATCTGAATCTGGCTAGGTTTTTAAAAGTAAAATAGTAGTTAATTTTCTATGATTTATCTTGATAGGTTAACTTAATCAAAACTTGAATTAACTATTTTTTTTTAAAAAATAACATTGTTTTTAATTTTAAAAAATAAAACAATATCATTTAAATTTATCGAATGGGTTATAATGATCTCAGTCGGGTTTTATAACCCTAATATAAAGCCTTTTTGTCTTAAGTTTAATTAAAAAGAAGATTGTAGTATTGTTCTTCAAATTTCAGAGGCAAGCTTAAAAGGGTTTAAAAAATAACAAATTATCAAAACAACAATATATGAATATTAAAAGTTAGTTGAATATCTTTTAAATATACTGTGTTAATGATTGAAACACAATTAACAAGTAGAAACTGCTATTAATTTTCACTTCTTTTTATTTGTCTTCCTTTCTCAACCACTTGCTTTAAAAACATATATTATATCAAATGTGTGATGCATGTATCAAGGTTGGCAGAATCTAGGCGGTATTGGCAATGGGTTACAAAATTCTCTCTTGCATTTTTTCTTTGAGTATGTTTGGATAATCAATCATTCGTTTTAAAGTATTTTTTATTTAAAAATATATTAAAATAATATTTTTTTATTTTTTAAAAATTATTTTTAAATTCAAGCATCATAATAATCTAAAAATATTATTTCAACTGGATTCCAAACATATCTGAATTATTTGTTTTCTGGATAATCACAACAAAAAGTCAGTGGATTTCTTGTATACAGTTTATCTTCTTGCCCCACTTGTCAGGTTCATGAATTCGTCCTTTTTCCTATCAGAGTCATTTTCAAGAAAGTGCCTCTCGTATGAATGGAGCTAGGCCGTCAGCATCGGTTAAAACAATTTTTGTCTTGTTAGAAGAATTCCAATGTTTTAAAGGGAAGGAATCGAATTGGAATAAAAATAAAAGTCCGTAATTGGTTTGGATCAATTTTAACTTTGTTTAATTATATATATTCTTAGTTTTTTTTTGTTTGATTTCTCAAATTGTTTTTTTTAATTTCTAAAATCTAAAACTAAATTGAATCGAATTAATTTTTTTAAGATTTTTTACTTGAGATTATCTCAAAAAATCATTTTTTTTCCCGGTTTTCATATTGATTTTTATGAATATTCTTGATAATTCAGTTGTTTTATCCTTTTAATCCACTGCTGTTTCTAATTTGGGGCAGCGAACATGGCACTGTGACATTCTTTTGGCTTAAAATGGTGTTGGCTTTTATTAATTAATTACAATTCATGTTAGGCCCACCTATTTTCTTTCACATCATATTTGATTGATGTCTCTGTTTCAACTCTTCAAAATTGAGGTTTTGATGTTTACACACGGGCTAGTGGCCGTGGTTTTGGACTTAACAGATTCCAGATTCTACAAGAAACATTGGTCGCCCACAAGAATTTCTCCACTACAAGAGTGCATGTTCAAGTCTCAAAATCAGTCACCACAAGAGTCATATTCTGTTGAAAATTTCATCGGTGTTTTTAAATACCAATGGAATAGAAAACCCCACGAGATATTTTTCAATGACGGTTTTTCAGCGGAGATTTTGTCTGTATTTTTCAAAGCCAACAGAATTTTCACTGTCGTAGACGACGTTTTTCAATTTTCTGGTATTGCCTTATTGTTGAAACTTGTTAGTGGTTGCAGTTTCCTGCAGCTTTTGTTGAGCACTTAATCCAGCTTCACAAGTGTCAACAAATTAATGCGATGGAATGCTTAAAACATTAGTATACATCTCAAATACCCTTAATAGCAAGTAGCTGATATACAGGTCTAGGCAATATATGGAATCTCTCCAGTCCTCTGTACTTGCTGATTTGGTGAACTAGAATGTAATTTGCAACCTGTCTTTTATGTTCTGCTATCGTTTCTTTCAATGTGAGACGATTAGTTGCATTTTGTAGCTTCAAGAAGCTCCAGAATTGTTAGTGCATTACAGAGGGCTAAGCTTCAAGATGGGTATGTGGCTTATCCGTGGGAAAAGAAGATGCAGGAGTACTTGTTAATTCCCACCTCTAGCAGCTTTCTTTCTTTACTCCTCCTTCCAAAAGCTTCAGACCGAGTTGCTTCTCGATACAATGACTTGGAGGACACTCTTGCCAGGGCAAATGCGTGGCTGTATGCATCTCAGGCTTCTGGAGTTCCAATTGTTTTCATGAATATTCAGACCGAATCCTTGCTTACCAAGGTAACCACCCTAGCCTCAACAAAGTTGGGTTATTAGTTAAGACAGAAAGCATGAGTACTTTTTTATAATTCTGGCAATCTCTTTTAGTTAAGACAGAAAGTATGTTTCTTTTATATTTTTGGACAGATATCAGGAGAGACAGCTTCCTCGACTGTGAATGCTGGTTCATTTTCCGATTTGCCTAGGCTTGCACAAGTAAGCTTGTATGGTTTTGAGGATTACCATGGGGTTGATCTCGGTGTAGTCAGAGCAGTTCGTCTTTGGTATGCACCTTTATGTGGAGAATTTGCAATTGAGATCAAAATAAAAGAAGATGATACTAAGCTTGGATTTGCCATCAGCCGCACAGAAGAGGTATTCTATATAACTCTCCAGGTCACAAGTCACAACTCTAATCTTTTTCGTAACTTGTCATTTTGAAGCATAGTCGTCAGACCCGGTTTAGGGCCTGAGTCACTAGTTGTTGGGTCAACCTCCAAGTCATTGGGTTAACTCGAGTCAATTCCTCAAATGGTTCGTAAAAAACTGGCTCTGAACAGGTTTGGGTTAGCGAGTCAACTGTCATACTCAACCAATGTTTCGAAGATGTTAATTTGCTCAGCTTTCGTTTCGTGTCGACAGGGCTTTATCTACGTTTCATCAGTTATGGACGATGATGACAATGTACCATCGACAAGGTCAGGGCTTAGCAATCTATACAAAGAAGCAACAAGCTCATCGAGACTGCTGGTTGTTTCAAGATTATCAAACCAGAAGGTCCTTCCTTGGATGGTTTCGTCGACAGGAGCAGTCAGATGTTTTGACACGGTATCACTAAGCCAGAAACTTTCCTTACATCGCCATGCCAAGGTGCCTATTCTCATCCATGTTCTCTTGTGGGACGGAACATTGCCTTTACCACCGCCAAGTGCAGGCAGTACTGGTAGGTTTAGGTCTGTGTCCCCTCCTGTTATGGCATTGCCACCTGAAATTCAATTGGCACGCCAACCTAGTCAGAATCAAATACAGCCCCTGCCAGCAGCTGATATTCCGAATGATGCAGTCGTGGGGAGCGAGGCAGATATTAGGCTTGATCGAGACACTGCCGGAGAAACATCTTTCCGGTTCGATTATTTTTCACTTCCAAACAACTGGGTATAATTTTTTATTCTTCACTGTAACTTCCTTGGTGATTGCTGTGTGTATATAAAGAAAATCTACAGGTCAAGAGCTTCCTTCGATTGATTTCCATTCACATATATATATAGGTTTTACTTCAGAAATTTGTCTTAGAACTACATGTACAGTTGAGTGGGAGGTTACTTGGACAAGAAAATGTAGGTTTTTTGTAATACGTGTAACAAACGTTTTGACATTGATTCTGAAAGTTTTTATTGTCAAAGGAGGAGATTTATTGTTTTTTTTTTTCATAGTTGTAGGGTTTGCATCATTAAGTTATTAGATTAACTTATCATAGTATTTTAAATTATTAGTTTTGATTGGATTTTATCTGCTATTAAAAATTTAGTTTTATTAACTAAATTTTATAAGATTAATATTTTATAAATTAATATAAATCTCAGTTTAAATCAAATTTTAAATTATAAATTTTTAGAGTTAACTTATTGATGAATTTTAACCATTATGTTTTTTTTTTTGAAATTAATCAAAAGTATAAAATCAGTACTTACTCAGTCGAGGAAGTATGAACAATTAATATTGACTTTTTTTTTTTAATTCATTTGTTTGTTTCAAAATTTGGGATAAATTAACAAATTGGATCATGGGAAAAAAAAATATATGTAATTTCATAACTCAATTGAGTCTTTAAATTTTTTTTCTCCAATGAAATTCCCAAGTTTTCAGAATTTTAAGTTAAGGTTTCAAAAAATTTCCACAAAACTTCTATGAAAAAGTCAAGTAGTATGATCCTTCCTTCCCTTTTTTTTCTGCATAAATGTCTTATCAGAATTTTAAAATCTAATGCTAGAAAAATATATATTTGAGAACTCAATTGACCGAGGATCAATTTGCTCAAAAGCTAATGAAATTGTTTTTTTTTTTGTTGAGATTAATCCCTGTAATTAACTAGACTTATATGTATTTACATATTGAATAGTCTAGCAAATCAACGGTCCATATTTACTCTCCCAATGCCTCTAAAACGAAGCAAATAAAGCTTTTCTATTGGGTACTCAACAGAGCACGCGGATAGTGATCCTCGTCAGACTTCTCCAAACATTACCCACCGTCGACTCCTTTAAAATCCACCGTCCAAACCCTCTCCCGAGAGAGGGAAGGAGCTCAAAGTTTCAAAAGAGCCCGCCTACTAGAGTCAATCCTATTGGTCACTTTACAGCACACCCGGATCTCCATCTCCACCGTTCATAACATTACAAATCAACGATGTAGAATACATTTCATTCTCCGCTTCTCCCTCTCGTTTTCGCCTATAAAAATCGTCAGAGCCTCCATTCACTACCCACCAAAACAATCAAAACCCTAATTTCCTCCTCATTTTCTCGAGAAACAAACAGATTCCCGAACACCCAATGGCCCGCACGAAGCAAACAGCAAGAAAATCGACCGGAGGGAAGGCCCCAAGGAAGCAACTAGCGACCAAGGCTGCCAGGAAGTCAGCTCCAGCCACCGGAGGAGTGAAGAAGCCCCACCGATTCAGGCCAGGAACGGTGGCGTTGAGAGAAATAAGGAAGTATCAGAAGAGCACAGAGCTGTTGATAAGAAAGCTACCATTTCAGAGGCTGGTGAGAGAAATAGCCCAAGATTTCAAGACAGACTTGAGGTTCCAAAGCAGCGCAGTAGCAGCACTTCAAGAGGCAGCAGAGGCATACCTTGTTGGGTTGTTTGAGGACACCAACTTGTGTGCTATTCATGCTAAGAGGGTCACTATCATGCCTAAAGATATTCAGCTGGCCCGTAGAATTAGAGGGGAGAGAGCTTAATCAACTTAGCTACTGATATTAGGTTTCAGAGTGTCATGTCTGTCTCTGTTTAGATTTCATGTTATGGTAGATTTGGGGTTCGTTTTCGTTGTAAATCTTTTCTGGATTTAAATGAGAGATTGAGATGTTTATTTTGAATCCCATGTGTTCTATGATTTGTCTTAGATTCAAGCAACCTTAGTAGATAGGAACTCGTGAGACTTGCAAGGGTAACAATAGTTTGAAGCAAGAGATATGGCAGCACAAGTGTAATTCGAAGACTTTTTAGAGGCTTAATTGAAAGAGGTTTATCATTTTTTTATTTATTTTTCAGTATGCAAGCAAGTCATTTTGGGAATGAACCAAAATAGAGGGATGGAATTTTATCTTTCCTTAAAATTTTAAGATCGAGAGAATAATGGAAGCGTTGAAGGACTGCAGGGATGAAATTAAAAGATTTGGGAGTGTACAGAGGCTAAAATATAATTTTATCTTTCCTTTAATGCTTATCCACCCGAAGCACCTTACCCGGGGTTTAATTTGGTTTAAGACTCGGGTTTGTGTTTGTTATGTTAATTTGAGATTTAAACCCGAGTTTTCAAAATTATATTATTTTAAATAAAAAACTTCATTGCAATTCAACCAATCGAATCCCACCTAGGTCGTCGATTGATCCAGTTAGCATTCAAAATAGTTTGAAAAAAAAAACTGGCTCGAGCTCGGTTCTGGATCAGCGGGTAACTGGGCGGACCGGTCAGGTTTGTAAGTTAGCATCAATTCCAATGGCGGGAAATGAAAAAGGCTTCCAAGTACTCTTTTTAGTAATTTTAACAAATAATCTCCAAACTTTGATTATTTTGTTTTGCTTGAAATGGAGAAGTATTTGGTTCCAGCAGAAGAAAACCCTAGAAGACCTACTCGATTGTATCAATGGAAGAGAAGTTTAATCGAATTGAATGGCAGATTAGAGTCAAAGTACCGCCATGACCTCTCTGCTCTGCTCTTGCAATCCTACTCTCAGGTCTCAATTTCCCCTCTCTTTTTTACCAAATTTTCAGCTCTTATTTTTGTATTTTTAGGGTTTTTTCTTTTTTGTTCTGTAAAGATTGGAGCTTTTCCGCACTTGTATCATACAATTGGAGGAGGAGATGCAGCAATTCCTTGTCAAACTAATGTATGCTATTATTCTCAATCTCCAATTTTTTTTTATTGTTGTGATTATAATTATTTGACCTAATTTTATTTCAGCAGTTGAATTCGAGGGGTTTGGCCTCTGACTCGACTCGCCAATTCGCTATAAACAAGTCAGTCAGTGTATCAATCTTATCATTTTATTATTTATTTTTCAGAATATTAGTAACTCATTTTGTGATTTTTTTTTTCTTTTTTACAGGCAAGGCGTATCTGCCCTGGAGTTTGACAATAAGGTGAATGCTTTAATCACCATGCATATTTTGAATTGTTAAATATTATTTCTTGTTTCTTGATTTTTAACTTGTTTACGACTCATAAGTTGTCTGATTTTTGAAACATTATGCACAGTTTCATTTGTTATTTTTTTCCTTTTATTCCTAAGCTTCGTTTGTAATTTTTGTGAATATGTATTCCAGGGAATTTATTTAGTATCAGTGACGAAATCAGGGTGCTTGACAGTGCATGACTTTGAATCACTTTATTGTCAGGCTAATGATTCATTTCCATGTAAGATCCACTTCGAGCTTGCTATGTATTTTTTCTTTTAAATATTCTTTTGGGATATGTATTTCTGGAAGTCTTTGATACCTGACAGTTATATGTGTTTGTAGTGAATCATACCCTGCTAGCTCTACTAATAGGGACTAGTTTGGAGTCTTTTATAGCCGCATGTGTATGGTGAGGTGTCATGTTCTTTCCATACTGACTCTTTTTTTATTTAATTTTTCTATCAGGCTTTGGCAAAGATGAAAGAAAGTGTGAAGATGAAAGTAAACATGTCTTGCACAATTCTTTGGGCCGACAACTAGACTCGGTTCGCTGGAATCTTGCCAACCAAGATGAGGTTTGTTGGAATTGTTTATTCATTTCAACAATCATAGCAGGGAATTGTTGCCAGATACTGACCTCTAGAATGTAGTTTGACTTGCATTCGGAACTTAAAGATCAGTGTCTGTAACTTACATTCTTTTTTTGTGATAGTTATGTAGGGGGATGAGCTGGAAAATGGCATAGGAATCATTGTGGAAAACATTCAATATTAGTTGGAATTATATTTGGGCATATGAGATATTAAAAGAAGCAGGAAATACACTCACAAAACAAACGAACCTGTGTGATTATTTGGATTTTGCACGTTTACAATTTCTAATCATTTTCTCAAGGGTGGATGTGGCAAATGTCATATATTTGCAGTGAACTTTGTATTAAAATATACTTGACAGGATGATCAATTAAATTAGCGTTCACAAAAAGTATCAACACATCTGTTTAATGATTCTAGCATGGGAACCATTAATCACTTTGTTGATTGCATCTGCTGTTTATGCAGTTATAACCTTAATTTCGTTATGATTTTTTTGCGTGATAAATTTTTCCTTGTTTTTGTAGGTCGCTTGCACATCTATGAAAACTAATGAAGTACAAATTTTTGATATTGGTTACATTTCTTCTGAACCAGTTGAAGTAAGATCTTTTCCTTTATCATCTCATCTTTTCCATTTCCATATTTCTACCACTATATATTTTTGTGTGTAGTAGATAGATGGTTCTCAGGTTTCATTTTTTTAACTGTAATAATGAAATTGGAAACACAACAGAGGAAACTTGGTTCCAGGACTGGCAGTTTGGTTTGGCTAGAATTATTTGTCGGAGAATCAGGATTGTTTTGGTAAGAGAAGCTTTGGAAAGTTGAAACTAGAAGAATGAGGTCTTCATTTCTGGCAATAGATGCTTAGAAGTGTTAAAGCATTATTGGTGCTCTTTTGATTAAATTGTTTTAATAAGAGCATAAAAATCAACGTAGGCACCATTGGATGACATGATTGGCTAAATTAGGTTCCTGGTACCAAATGGGCCTACCTAATTTGTTTAGCTGAACCAGGTTCCTGGTTCCAAATCAGCCTACCTAGTTTCTTTTCTAACTTTTCTGGGTTGAGGCAGGTTTTGGATTCCTATCATTATTTTTCTTTTTGAATTTTCATACACGTTTTTATTGTTCTGTTAACATCCTATATTTTCAATGCCATGATGATAATTTCATTTATTCTTAATCCAGGTTTTAAAAACAAGGCGTGCTGTCACTGTTCATGGGTCTGACATTCATAAAGGTCTAACAGATATTGCTTTCACTTCAGAATCAAGGTAGGTGCAGAAAAGGGGGGTAACTTTCGGTCAGTAAAACCAATTTTCATGCCAGACTTCAATGTTGGATTTCTGAAAGATAGCATATAATCTACAAAGTATCAATGGGAGACTGCATTAGTCATCCAAGTCTATAAGTAACTCAGAAAATGGCTTATTTCTACCTTAAAGTTTGAACCAACTTAGAATTCTTTGATAAAAATGGAGTAAGAATTGTATGTTCTCTGCTCTGGACTCTTTACAGCCAAATAATCTCAATCTCCTGTTTACCTTCAGTATTGTTTTTCCTTGCTCGGAAGGAATGATGATTTCTTCCTTCTGACTATATGTGTTGTGCTTTAAATGTAGGTTGATTGCTTCTGATACAAATGGTGGAGTCAATGTATGGGATAGAAGAATGAGTGCACTTCCATGTCTTGAGCTTACATCTAATTCCCGTGGTACCCTTAACAGTATCAAGTTAAATGTGGAAAATCAGGTTAGCACCTACTTCAATTGTTTCCTTGGGAAGTGATACATGCACTTTTTTCCTCCTTGAAATGAAGTTTTACATCACTGCTTAACTTACATAAAAACTAAAAATTTTCCTAGGGCCCTCTGTACATCTAAGTGCTTTTCATAGCAGCATATTTTCAGGACCTCAGTTTGCCTCGAGAGTAGATGAGAAAGACTACCAATTGAGATATTAATTACAATGCTAGCTTATTGTGTGATATCTGCAGTTAAATTTGCATTAGTTCATCAAATATAAGATGTCAAGGAAATCTTTTAATGACTATACTCTTTATGGGATTCAATGGTTTTCCTAGTTTCCTTGTGGTATTCTGCTTCTTGGAGGACACCTTACATTAGAGTTCCCTTTTCAAATGATTTTTGCTTACTGGGGTTCACCTTATTATTCATCCTTACTATTCCTCTATGATAACAAATTCTTGTTTTCATTGAAAAAAATGCAAATTACTCGTTGCATGAAACATTTGTTGTACCTGCAAATTTCACCTATCTTTTGGTGGAGCATGATAGAAGCAAATTCTTCACTGCAGATGGTTTTCGGGGCTGGTCGGCATGGAATAGTTTATATGTGGGATCTCCGTGGAGGAAGAGCTCCTTCTGCTTTTCAAATTCATAAAGAGGTTAGTAGCTGGGCTTGTATCTTGACATGCTAACTCGAAACTCAATTTTGTGATGTTGGAACTGGAATGGCTAGTGGACAAATTGCAAATCATGGTTTTTATTTTAGATAATACGAGTATATAACCATGAATCTATACTGTTTTGTCCTGCTAAACAATGTTCAATAGTATTTCTGGCTCCAACACTTGTTTGTCATTGCAGTTTGTTTGAGCTAGGCATTTGACACAATTCTATGTGGGCATCAAGAAATTATTTAGAACAATAACATGAAAAAATTGAATTATCTTTGGTTTTTGATGTTCATACAACATTGACTTTTTTGTCCAATCAGATGTGCCATCCACCTGTAATGTCTTGGAAGTTATCATCAATGCTTGAGAGAATAGGATCTTTGAAGGTACGTGTGACTGCTCTGGTGTCACTTTTCATCATGTGAATTCACTATTTATGGATTTCAGACCAAAGTGATAATGAATAAAAGTCTGACATGTATGGCGTTAACTGTTGAAGAATAGGTTATAAAATAATAATATATTGAACAGGGTTCATGCTCAATCGTGTTTTGCTTGTTTATATTGCATTCTTAACTGCTGGTCCCATTCATTTTGCAGGCACAATCAGATATTGTCTCCAAAGAAGTGCACTCCATTGATTTTGATCCATCTTGCCCGTATCAGTTGGCATTCCATCTTGATGATGGTTGGTAGGTCAGAAACGCAAGTGCTTTTCCTTTTCTCCTCACTCCTACGTATTTATTTCTCTCCACTCTGTGAATTTTCAATTCAATCATAGTTTCTCAGTAGTTTGTCCTAAAAATTCTGTTGGTAGAGTCTGCATTTTCATGTGCATATATGCAAATCATCTTAAATCAAATTATGCATTACATATTTTCTCATCCTAATAGTTAAGGTCATTTAAACTGTCATTGTTGTTTTGGAAGTTTGAACCTTAAAATTTCTATTGATGACCTATGGGTGACAAGCAGTCTGCATAACCAATGTGGAGAAAGTGTTCTAATTTAATTTTGACCTTTCAGTTATTCACATGATGCAGGTCAGGCATTTTAGATATTTACAATTTCCAAGTTACGCATGTTCATTGCCCTCCCCCAGCTTGGTTGTAAGTAATTTTGGCACATGCAAAATTGCAGTATATGTTGATAATTAGAATTGCTAATTGCGTTCCCTAATTGAAAATGTACTTCTTGTTGACTTGGAGTGATTAGGAATGGATCCTTCACTGATCTGTTGTCCTTGAGAAAACCATCATGGCTAGCGACACATTCAGTAAGATGCCTCAACCCTCTGTTTACCTGGTTGCGCTTGGTTTATTTATGTCATTGTGTAATACGTGTGATGTCAGCTTGATGTGTGAATTTGCTGTCTTTAGACCAAAAAGTGCTGTTATACTCTAGAATATTGTGCTAGCTGTTTATGATTGGCCTGTAAATTTCTTTGCTTCTTTAAATTTAATCCCTTGCTCTATGAAAATGGTAATATTTTTTAATAGGATGGCCAAAAGAGTGCAATCTTTGATTTTGATTAGAAAATAAAAAAGAAATGCTGAAAATCTGAGACTTGGAACGATAGTAAGAAATAATAAGGCAATATTTATGTGATTTGCACATCAATGCTTGGAGTAGACTGGTTCATGTTAAAGATACGCATGAAACAGTTATCTCAAATTTCCCCGGTCAGTTCAAATGCAGTAACATTTGCAAAAGGAACAAAAAGGAAGAACCTTTTTGTGATTTCGTTCATTGTGAAATATGTTTGCAGTGCACATCATTGATTAGGTGTTAATTTATTCAGCTTGTGGCCTGCGCCATTATAGCAGCATATTCAGTAAAATATATTCATGTACATTTCGTGAAACAGACTTGAATTCCAGTAATGAAGAAACATCCGTTTGAGAACTAAAATTGTGAAGGTTATCAGTCTGCGCTTTTTGGTGACCATTCCCGTAGGCCACTTAAGCAAGCTGTGTCGAGCTAAGCTTTGATCTTAAAGGATCTGTTTCATCATTCTCACTCCAGGCTTCATTTGAATAGTTTTCCTGATTCGGTTTTCTGAAGTCACATGAGTTCTTAAAATGAGTTTTCTGCTCATTAATTATTTTGACAACTCGATGCTTGTTTCATCTAGTCATAACCCAAATTTCTTCCGCTCAAATCTGGTTTTCAAACTCTTTCAAGCTTGAACTGTGGAATTCAAGTTGTATCTTTTAATGCAGATCTATGTGGTTGGATCATCAACTGACAATGGCATCCATCTTTTAGATTTCTATCCTGATCCCAGCTCTCCTTGCCACGTGGACTACAGGTAAGGGATCCTTTCAAAAGCAAAGTTTTGTGCTTTTCCGAAAAAAAAATTTAGGGTCTAATCCCTGATCTTTCCTGTCGTGGTGGACTGACTTATGTCCAAATATCATCGATGCAATTAAGAATATGTAAATGTAGTCAATACATGTTTGATGTTACCCTTACATTTATTTGTGCTTGCAAAAACAACGGTCTAGCCATTTTCATTTCCCACCCCAAACATCTCTCTCGCATTTGTCACCCGCTCTGTTTGTATTTGTTGGTTTGCTATATTTCAAATTCTGTTGCCCTAATTATACGCACTGCAGTCCCATTGAGGACGCAGAGAAGCCTACCAGGATGAACAGAAGAAACAAGCAAAATAGGTTTATTCCATTGTCTGAAGGTGTTACTGCGTGCGCCGCCCATCCCCTCAACGGCACCATCATAGCTGGAACCCAGGTTTGTAGTTTTGGATCATCTCCCTTGACAGTCTTATTCTATGCATTTTAGAAAATTACTGTAGGGCTGTTTTACATAGCTTTTATTGGCAACTTTTCCCATCACCATTATATTTCCTACATACTAACTTTTGAAAATAATTGGTTTCAGCTTTCATCTTTGCTGGTTGTATCCCAACAGAAGCATTCTGAAGTCGATTAGAAGAGATAAAAGGAGTGAAATGGAGAACATCTTCACTCTTTTAGGGGAACTCAAGAATTTATCATCCTTGTATTGCTTTTTTTTTTTCTGGTGTAATTGTAACATTTTATCTTGAATTTATAAATTTAATATAAATCCAGAATTGAATTCAAAATAAACATCACAATCTCTCATTTAAATCCAGAAAAGATTTACAACGAAAACGAACCCCAAATCTACCATAACATGAAATCCAAACAGAGACAGACATGACACTCTGAAACCTAATACCTAATATCAGTAGCTAAGTTGATTAAGCTCTCTCCCCTCTAATTCTACGGGCCAGTTGAATATCCTTAGGCATGATAGTGACCCTCTTAGCATGAATAGCACACAAGTTGGTGTCCTCAAACAACCCAACAAGGTATGCCTCTGCTGCCTCTTGAAGTGCTGCTACTGCGCTGCTTTGGAACCTCAAGTCTGTCTTGAAATCTTGAGCTATTTCTCTCACCAGCCTCTGAAATGGTAGCTTTCTTATCAACAGCTCTGTGCTCTTCTGGTACTTCCTTATTTCTCTCAACGCCACCGTTCCTGGCCTGAATCGGTGGGGCTTCTTCACTCCTCCGGTGGCTGGAGCTGACTTCCTGGCAGCCTTGGTCGCTAGCTGTTTCCTTGGGGCTTTCCCCCCGGTGGATTTTCTTGCTGTCTGCTTTGTGCGGGCCATTGGGTGATCGGGAATCTTTTTGTTTCTCGAGAAAATGAGGGGGAAATTAGGGTTTTGATTGTTTTGGTGGGAAGCGAATGGAGGCTCTGACGCTTTTTATAGGAAAAAAACGAGAGGGAGAAGAGGAGAATGAAATGGGTTTCAGACCGTTGATTTTAATTTTATGGACGGCAAAGATGGAGATCCGGGTGGAGAGTGTAGTGAACACTAGGATTGCTTGTTTTAGGCGGGCTCTCTTGAAATTCAAAGAACCTTTTCTTTTCGGGGAAAGTTTTTGGACCGTGGATTTTGAAGAAATCGACGGTGGGGATCGTTTGCAGTAGCGTGACCAGGATCGCGATCCGTGGGCAATGTTTTCACGGCAACAACATTGAATCTGTATGTACTTCACCTAAATAAAAGGTCGAGAAAATAAAAATTAAAAGATATGGAATCAAAGTAAAAAATGTGTTACAAATAGTTAATGATTTCAAAGTTAACACAAAAGGTCTAATTTAGTCTTCAAAATTTATAAATTATACGTATCCAGTCCTTCAATGTTTTTTCAATTTTATTTCATGATAACAATTTATTTTTGTTATTTTTTAGTATTTTGAGAGATGAGAGGGAGGTTATCAAATTCCAACAGTAAAAAAAAAAAACAATGTCAACATATATTTTGACCATCAAAATAATAGATTTTGGTGTCAAAGAATTCACTTTGGTGATGAAAGTTTTAGTTAGGTGTTTTTGTGCTTTGAAATTATCTTAAAAACTGATCTGAGTCTGAAAAGATTTTTTATTTTAGGTTAATCTGATTTTTTGTGTGGTTTTTTAAGGATATTTATGGGTTTGTCAAGATATTTAGATTATTTTTTAAATATTTTGAATTAAAAATAGGTTAAAAAATAAATTTTTAAATAAAAAAAATATAAAATTTATTTTTCCAGCAATCATAATAATTAAAATCTAGAAAATAAAACAACTTGTCATTTATTTTATTTTTTTAAAAAAAAACAATGAGGCGATAAGCTGTGGTGGGAGCCTATACGTTCCAACTGCAGACAAGTTTCAGTAACCATATTCACTTGTCACTTGACAGATAATAGCGATTGATCTTACAGATGTTTATTCGCATGATTGTGTATGTGTCAAACTGATGCTTCTGCCTCTAATATGTCTACTTCTACCCTATCCAAGTGATAAACTAATTCCAATGCCCATTCTGCATGAAACAGCTTGATGAAGTGGACATGAGAATGACAATATCTGAGGAACTCTCAGTTTATGGGAGGCTGCGAAAGATCTTTCGCTGGAAGGCTGTGGGAGACATTGGGTTTCCTGGTTTTCAAAGCAAAAAAAGCCAACCCGCCGGGTTGAAATTTTAAAAAATTAAAAATTCTGACTTGGTTAGATTTTTAATTCAAACCGAATCGAAATATAAACACTCCTGAAATGCATAGATTGAAAGTATTATTTTTCATTAGACTAAATCTTTATTTATTTTTGTTGTGTCATGTGAGTACGTAGCATGTGTTTTGTTTCAATAATATATCTAAAAATATTTGGTTAATAAAAAATTTGCACGGATTATATTGAAAACTTTCTTAGAGTTTTGGTTAAGAAAAAACTATAATTTATAGTTTTTTTTAAATTATAACAACAAAAATTACTATCAAAATCATACTAATTAAAACTATGTGATTGATAATACAATTACAAGTACTTTTTATTTTAAAAAACATATTAAATTAATAATTTTAGATATTTTAATTCCTAGGATCTCAAAACCATGGGGAAGTAACATTTTGATACTTTTCCGATAAAAATCATTTTAAAAAGCACATGAAATTAATGCAATGTCAAGATGGTGTCTAAATGGGCTGATTTGATCCAATTTAAAGCAAAAGGCCTATCTTGAAACAATATAACCACATGAAATGCAATGCTAAATAGTGTCTAAATGGGTTGATCTGATGCAATTTAAAGTAAAAGGCCTATATTGTCACAGTACAATAATAGAAGGACCACACATGTTCTTGGTTTGCGCAAGTTTAGAAACATCTAACAACTATATCTGTCTTTAGCGAAGCTAGGGTCTATATTTGTGAAACAAGACAAACTTCATGCATTGATGATTTATTATTACATAAAGATCCCCACTAGGCCTCACCTTGGATTAATATATGTATTAGCTGTACATTTATTCTTCATATTATTGACCAATTAGTAGGTGTTAATTTGATAGAAGAAAACATAATCAAAACCCCTGCAAATTTTGTCTGAATATCATCAACCTCTCGAGCAAGAACTTATGCCTGATTCAAGGGTTTTGTATAGTATCTACCTTCTAATGCTTAGGACTGGAACGATTGATTCCTCAGATTATGGGCCGGATTTTATTATTATTGTTATTATCTGGTTTAATTAATTCAGTGAATCTGTTGATCTAAAAAGGTTTTTAACAATACGATTGATCATTTTAATAAAAATAATTCATCACTGATCGGAAGAGTGATCTAGAAACCAGACTGATCTTCTTCAAATTGAGTCTGACATGCTCTCACCTTAAGTATTACTCAACATGGCTTCCTTTTTCATTATGGATCTCATAATGAAAAAGGGAGCCATGCTTCCTGCATATTGCTGCTCATGTGCTTGATGGTATCCTTCGACTATTTTAGTTGATTTCTTTAATTATTCCTTTCAACACAGAGAAAAAGACACCAATGCCTTCTCTCTCTTGTTTTTATTTGAAAGGCTAGGCTGTGAATGACTAGGAAATGGAAAAGGAAAGCTACTCTGCATATGTTCACAAACATGTATCTACAATCAAGCAATTAATTAAACATGTAATCTTTTTCTGAATTTCGAGGATTAAAGGCAAAAAAATCATTCATGCAGTCCCTCGACTTCTTATATTAGTCAAACCCAAGCTCTTTACGAAGAACTTGATTAGATCAACTACTTATTTATTCTTAGTTAAAGTTGATCTCAGCCCCTTTATCCACTTTTGATCGAAACTTGCGTCCATGCTATATAGTGATCATTACACACACACACACACATGTATATACAAATTAAAGAGGAAATATTTAGGGGTTAAGCGGCATTGATCATTGGGTACTTGCATGTTATCCTGAAAATGATAGAAAATGATGTCTTGAAGTGTAATCCATTCTCTCATATTTAGTGACTGATCATCCCCTTGCGCATGCATTAACATATATATCTTAACAGGAACGAAGCATGGGCAACCATGCATGTTCTCCATCATACAAGCAAAAGAAATGCCTATGGGATCTTCTGTTTAAAGGAGCACATATCAAATCAGTGTTTTCGTTACTGTATCGACTAGATGAGATAAAAAAAACATGTTTTTTCATCTTTCTTGTTTCGAAATAATCATAGAGATATATTTGTTTTATGTTTTTATCTCTACTTTTTATATCTCAAAATAAGCATGATTATACTTTATTTTAATCTCCGTCTTTGTATTTTTAAAACGCTAAATAAACATAACTTAAAAGATAACTCATTACTCATTTAAATATAAATCAAAATGTGAGCGATGAGAGTGCAATGACATCTGTTTTTATATGAGTTTCACTTTAAAAAATATTAAATTTATATTTTTTTAATGTTATTTTTTAATGATTTTGATATATTAATATTAAAAATTAAAAAAAATTGAAAATTTTTTTGTAATATATTTCCAGATAAAAAATATTTTTTACTACAATACCAAACGTATATGGAATTGTGATGTTTAATACAATGATCTTGGAAATTATTTATATCAGTTGCCAAGTCAACTCGTAAGACTTTGATACATGGTTTTCATGCATGTACAGAATTTTCCAAAAGTAATTAATAATGCTGAATGAGATTAATTTCTTCTGATGGGACCTGCGTGCGTGATTTTGATTGCAGACATGAACATATATAATAGCATAATTAGTAACATCTAAGTCGAACCTTAGTCATGGAAGCTCCTTTTCTTTTTCCCTTCGCATTGTAACTTGTCAACATTACGAACTCTTTTTCAACACATAGCTTTTGAATGTTGTAATTATAATTACTTGTCTCCTTGTTTAACAACTTCATTCTCACAAACTTTGTTATCCGTCAAAACAAAGAAACCTAACTTGTGATTAGATTCCAAACTTTCTTGTTTCATGATTAGGTATGAATATGTTTTTAATGTGAAATATATTTTTAAAATATATCCAAATTATAAAAACAAACAATTTCTACGAGCGTATATTTTTCATTTATAATATGTTTTTAAAATTGTTTTTTATCTAAAAAAAATAATCAAATTAATGTATTTTTAGATTTTTTTGGATGCTTCTGATATGTTAATGTTAAAAATAACAAAATTATTTTAATATATTTTTAATTAAAAATTATTTTTATAAAATACCCTGTACCAAAATACTAAACACACTAACCTCTTCAAGATTTGTGGGCTCTTAAGAACTCATTATTTGATCATTAATTGAGGTTCATAATCATGATGAAATGGTGTTGATTAATCAAGAGAAATAATGTTATGCACTTATGGCGGTCTTGATCAAACAAGAAGAACACCTTTTTTTTCTGGGCATGTGGGGGATGACAAACCTTGCTAACTTTTTCATGGGGTGGTTGGCTCACAAAAGTTAATTTCAATAAACTAAATATTTTTATAAACAAAGTGGTTATGGAAAAGAACGAATTCCAAATTTAATTATACCATAGTCCTACTTGGAATTCCATTTAATAAATATATAGTATTTCTTAGTTGTTAAACTTTATACAAACTAACGTCTCAGTTACATGTTACAGGATATATATATGAATTAAAATATTCTTTTTTAAAGTAGAAACAATATTTTAAAAAAAATAATAGGGGGACTTGCATATTCTGTGGTGGGTATTTTTTTTAAATTTGCTAAGAAATAAAAAAAAGGCTCATTTCTGTCCCCACTGTGGCACCAAACCTCACAAGATTGTCAGGAAGGTATTGGATATGTCTGTCCCCCACACACGACCCCGTGCCCAAAAACTGCATTTGGACAGCTCAGAGTACCATTAGCCATCAAGGGAAATTAACCCTAGTATGATTTTTTAGCTTAAGACTTGTTTGTTATTGTGTTGAAAATGTTTTTTTTTTTTTTTTTATGTTTTTAGATTGTTTTTATATGTGATGTTAAAAATAAATTTTAAAAAATAAAAAAAGTATTATTATAAAGTATTTTTAAGTAAAAAACATTTTGAAAAGCAATCACTACCATAATATTAGATACGATCTTAGTGTGTGTTTGGTAACGCGATGCATTATATTTTTTAAAAATAATTTTTAATTGAAAATGTATTAAAATGATATATTTTATATTTTTAACATCATCATATCAAAACTATATATAAAAATATTAATTTAATATTTTTTAAATAAAAAATAAATTAAAAAACATAAGTTACAGCGCCACTAAAGAAGATAAATTTGTCAATGTTAAGTTTAGACTAGCTTTTGATTTTGTGAGTCTACTGTAAAAGCTCATAGTCCAGTCCTTGGGTGTTCAAAAGGTTGAGAGACAAGAGAAAGAGTACAATACCAAATGATTCCCCGCAAGAAATGATTCCCTCAGCTTTCTTTAGCAACACTCAATGGGTTGGTTTTTCTTCTGTCAAACTGACATTAATGATGCTAAAGAACTTCTGCTACTAGTTTCGCCATGGGAGTGCATGTTGCTTTGAATATTGTTTTAATAATAATATAAATTATATTTTGAATTCTTTAACAATTTAAGTTATTACAGTAGGATATTTTTTATTAATATAATATTAGAGTTTTGATGAACAAGTGGTCACGAGTTTGAATCTCATAATTCTTATTTATTTAATAAAAATTAAACATAAAATATTGTGAATCTATACCAGTTTTAAGCTAAATTTTTTTTTATAAGAATGTTAAAGAATAATATAAATCATATATTGAAACCTCACGTAATAACTTAAGTTATTAGATTAAATTGATTATTTGACATCTCTTTTCATCATTTTCTTTTTCCACATCAAAAACTATTATTTTTTTAAACAATTAGAATAAAAACAACTTTATTAAACTTTGAATCTACAATTTTAAATTTATTAACATTCTTAAAGTTTTCAACACCAAATTTCAAATTCTTTCCCATCAATTGTTACCATAAACCATGCCTAATCAAAGTGGGTTTGAGTTTCTTTTCTTTACTGGTTTTTTTATATATATTTATTTTTAGACTAGTTTGGGTGTTAAAAACACAATCTTCATATAATTATTTTGATATACGTAGAGATATTTAAATGCTAATATCAATATTAAATAATAAAAAAATATATTTAACCATTAAATCAACTTTTTATTAATAATAGACTTAATTTTCTCAGCGTATATTAAGTAGAAAAACCACGTGTATGATTATTTGTTATAATTACCTAATATTAAAGCAAATGGAATATATGGTATTGATGATAGTCACCTGAAGCTAATCATATTCAATTAACCCTTTCAATTTATGATCTAAATATTATCTAGATATATTTATGAACTGCAGATCCTATTCATGTCATGCCTAAACTACCACAACTTCCCATATCTCTAACTTCTTCACACGCTCAAATTCTATCTTGAACAAAGACAAAAGCTCCTTGGATTTTAGATACCCCTATCTCTCCCTCCCCCCTCCCCTTCCCTCTTGCTATGTTTCTGGTGCTAGCTTCATTAGATATCATATCATCTTCATCTCTGCAAATCCAATCCAACCATAGATACTGAAATCCCATCTTGCTCTTTTTTATAACTTCATAGAATTGCTCAAACTTTGTTCTTTTCTTCGGTTTATATGCTCTGTTTTTCATGGCTGCTGCTGCTGCTCTGCAAAGCTTACAAAACCATGACAACACCAACCAGGATGTTAGTAGAAAAGAATTACAGGCTGCCATTGCTAAGGCAGTGGATCTTAGAGCTTTACATGCTGCTTTAATGCAAGGAAACAGCCCTGCTAATATCAGATTCCCATCTTCTTCCCCTGTTTCACGCTCTGTTCCATACTTTTCTGCTCAAGATTACCCTGTTTTTACCCCTGTAAGTTTCAGCTTATTTTGAATTTTCTTCACTGGTTAATTACTTATTGTTATTCGCATTTTAACATTATTTCAAAAGGGTATTTTTTATAATTAATTTTCTTTTGTTGCTTCATTGTTTTCTTGCTATATTTTGCTTCAACATCAAATAGGAGCTTTCACTCTTGTGATTGAACTGGCAAAACAACATGATTTATGACAATATATATTATGACTGGGACATTATTTGTTACAATCTTATTATATGTAATAGTTATTTTAATCTTTAATAGATTCCTTAATTAGATTTTCCTAATTTTAGATTTTTCTTTCATAGAACAGTTTGATCATTTTTCACAGTGGAAAAAAAATCTAAAAACAGAATCTTTATTGTTTAACGAAGATTACAATTTGTAGCCTCTTCATTGTTTCCCTTCATGGATTTTAACTTCGATTTTCATTCCTTATAATTAAAAAAAAATCTCTTAACTCTTGGATAATTGCTACTTTTAATGTATGATAATGGAAGTTTTACTGCAAATGGTAATGAATTCTATTGTTTTTTCTATAGAGCTATGAGGATGAACGGTTACCGGGACATCATCAGATTCTTACAAAAGCAAGAACATTATCAGAAAGTTGGGATGAGTTTGGCCTAGAAGGAGGAAGTGGCTATGAAACTGTTTTATCAGATTATAAGAAGGAGAATTCGTCGTCAAGGAAAGGAATTCCTTCTGATATATCCAATATTTGTCCAGCTGAAGATCAAAAATCTGTCACTAGTTCATCAGCAAACAACATCACTGTGTATCAGCCTGAAACAGAATCTTACAAGTTTTCTAGGATGAATAGCTTGGCAGACTTCAAATCCATATCATCTTTCAATAGATGCAAGCCGGCTACTATAACTACCGAGTCTGAAAAGGTGACCAGGAATAGCAAGCATTCTAATATTGTTGTGCCATTGACTGATTCTCATTCATCCCTTCGATCACAACCGAAAAATCGAAGAGTGATGTCTTGGTTGTTTCCTAAGTTAAGGAAGAAGCAGAAGAATGATAATTCGTCGAACCAAACCGAATCCGAGGAGGTTTCTCAGACTTTCAAGGACTTGGGGATATTGTCAATTGAATCATTGAAGAGAAAATTGATGGAAGCAAATGAGCATAGAGATGCAGCCTTAACGGAGGTTGCTGAGATGAAATCTTCGTTGGGGGACCTAAGGTACAAGCTTGAGTACTTGGAGAGTTACTGTGAGGAGTTAAAGAAAGCTTTAAGGCAAGCAACACAAGCAAAAGACTCACAAGTTGTCGAAAAGCTCGGAAACTTGCCAAATAGAGGGAAATCCATTGATGGAAACGGAGAAAACTTGATGCCGGTAAGTGAAGAGGTGATGGTGGAAGGTTTCTTGCAGATAGTATCAGAAGCAAGACTTTCAGTGAAACAATTCTGCAAGACTTTAGGACAGATTGAGGAAACAGACAGTACTCTCATGGACAGCTTGAACTTGCTTCTTCAACCATATAAACTGTCTCTAAAATCAAAGTATTCAAAGGCAGTACTATACCATTTGGAAGCCATAATAAACCAATCACTCTACCAAGATTTTGAGAACTGTGTGTTTCAAAAGAATGGCTCGCCAAAGAATCTAGACCCAAACCAAGATCGTCAAGCACAGTTTTCGTCGTTCGTTGCATTGCGAAATCTAAGCTGGAATGAAGTTTTAAGGAAAGGGACGAAGTACTACAGTGAAGAGTTTAGCAAGTTTTGTGATCAGAAAATGAGTTGTATTATTACAACAATAAATTGGACTGCAACATGGCCTGAACACCTTCTTCAAGCCTTTTTTGTTGCTGCTAAATGCATATGGTTGCTTCATTTGCTTGCCTTTTCATTCAATCCACCGCTGGGAATTTTGAGGGTTGAAGAAAATAGAAACTTTGATCCACATTTCATGGAAGACATGTTCATGGATAGGCAGAGATCACACCGTCAGAGCCGGGTTAAGATTATGGTGATGCCAGGGTTTTATGTCCAGGATAGGGTTTTAAGATGTAAGGTTCTTTGCAGGTACAAGTCTGTGCCTTAATTGATTTAGCATCTGCTGCAAAATTATGTATCGAGACAGAAGAAATAGAGATCGAGGGGACTCAATGTTTTCTATTTACAAATATTCACTCTAAAACTATAACAAAGAATTAAATATGTTTTTATCTTTTCTGCTTCAGCACTTCCATTATTAGTCAATAACCAAATGAAATATGCTTCTTCTCTCTCTCATTTAAAGAAGTTTGTAAGTAAGAAATTTATGTGTTCATAAATCATTCAAATGGACTTTCCCAGTTTCTCCTGAGTGCTCACAGATTATTGGCTCATGGAGAAATATTTTTTTTTTTGGATGGAAGTAAGTGTCGAAGAGCTAGAGAAGGGATAAGGATGCAATCAGCCATAGACAATGGTAACAAAATTAGGTTAGTGTTTGGTCAAGGATTAGGTAGACTTTTGAAAGGTTAATTAAGTGATGTAATTGGATCTTATAATATGATTAAATTGGTGTTTGTGAGATGTGACGGCAATATTTTTATATTGCAAAAAAATAAAATAAAACTATTACAACAATTGAGTTTGTTGGCTTCAAGCCAGATATTATTAATTTAATTAGCTTAGGGAGGGAGTGAAAAAGAATATATTTCTTAATTATTATTATTATTAAGAAAATAAGATAAACTATATATGTTACATAACGAAAACGTCAAAACTGAAGACAAAAAGTCTCAATCCATGACCATTGAAAAAAGAAGGAAAAAATGCTACCATCGGCAGAAATAGCTAAGAAAAATATTAGGAGACTACCAAAACTCTAGAGAGAGAGGGAGAGAGGGAGAGAGAGAGAGATTCATATTTTCTCATCAGATGTGTATTTATATATCATATAATTTTTTCTTCTTTTTTACACTCTCTATGGTTTTGAGAGTCTCTTGAGGTTTTACATTATTTTTTTACCATTTTAGATTACAACCTTTGTTACACACACACAATTTTATGATACGAGTACGTACTTGCCGATTAGGCATTATTTTAGTGCATGGTTTGCACAAGATTATTGAAAATTAACTCTCCACAAGAATGAAAGTTCTCATGCCAAGCATAATCAGTGCTAATCAAATAACTTTTATATCCATGGATTCATGATGGCAAATGAAACAGAGTATGGAAGCCCTGGGAAGCATGGGTTTATTCTGAAAGTAGATTTTCACAACGTCTTTGACTCTGTTATATGGGTGTATTTGGAAGAAGTCAAGTGGACATCTCTAATACACAAATGCATTAATTTCTGGTAATAAATTGTCTATACTAATCAATGACTCACTGAGTCAAGAGTTTGGAGTGAAGCATGGATTCTGTTAAGGTGATCCTCTTTCACCATTCTTATTTAACTTAGCCGTGGAGAGGTTGACAGTTTTTTTCCCGAGAGGTGTTTATAACTGTTGTAACAGTTGGTTTTTAAAGTGTTTTTTTTTTGAAAATACATCATTAAAATATATATATTATTTTAAAAAATTATTTTTTACATCAGTATATTAAAATGATCTGAAAACATAAGAAGAAATTAATTTGAAGAAAAAAAAATAAAAAGCTAGAGGTACTAAATAAAAAATATATAAACTTAAAATATGCTATATGTTCACACAATATGGATTTAAAATTGGTTTTCTGAATCCATTTTGTGCAAGAACAGACCTAGCCAACCTAGGATAAAATATCATTTCTTTAACATGCATAGCTTAAGTTAACAAAAACTAAAACAATATTATATATAAAAAATATAAACAACAACTTTAATATATAAAAAACATAAAAAACTTCAAAATAAACATCATTAAATAAAAAACACAGCAACAAAAAAATAAATACAACCTTACTTGTTGAGCATTCAAACCTTTTTTTTTATGATTATAAACATAAATATAAAACAAAAGTAAATAAAAAAACATCAAAAGCAAGTCACAAGGGACCTACTTTGGATCATAAAAGTATATCTAGAAAAGTTACTCTCTCTTTGTTTTATTTTGGAAAATTTTGCGTCTCACACTTGTAAAGTTAAGACACTTGTAAAGTTAAGAAATATTTTGTTTAGGCTCTTGTACCTCTACAGTTGTGCTTCTTATTGATATATATCTTTTTTTATTTGGGTATTTATAAGGTTTTGCTAAAATTTTAGGAGGTTTTGAATTCATTTTTGATTTCTTAATCTTGAGGGAAGTATTGTAAACCCTTCATAAGGACCTATTGAGAAGACTTTGTGAGTGAACACATGAAAAATAGATTGGTTTTTGCATGATAGTTGAACTGTCAGGGTTGAATGGGTTGCCTCTTTCTCTCGCTAGAGAAATTATGACATCATCCTGGCCTTAGACCATCTGATATTGGTAAAGGGGATGCACACCTTTCAATTGAATCCAATGTTACTCAATTTAGAGGTCTGTAGCTCCACATTCATACATTTGAAGTTGCTAACTTGATTAGTCAAAACTGTAAAAAACATAGGCCAATCGTTCAAGCGACGCATCACTCATCTTCTCTTTTTTAAGTCTGAATGACGCGCCTTTTAGGGTTTTTGATTTGGGATTGAAAAATTTCAATTGAGCCCTATTCTTCTAATTTCTTTTAATTACACCTACAATCGCCTTAAAAATTTTAATTTAATGCAATTTCACCCCTGGCAAACTCAATTATCACCCCTTAAGTTGGCTGCCTATTTTATTTTGGTCTTTGTTTTTGAAGTTTTGCATTTTAACCCTCAATTGACCAACAAACTTCCAATTTCTTCAATTTGACCCTTGATTTGGTCAGTTTCAGTCTTTATATTCACGTGTCTTTTCTAGTTTGGTCCTTGATTCTGAATTTCTTCAATCAAGTCCATAATTGCCCATTAAACTTCAATATTTATGCAATTAAACCCCTGATTTGATCAAATTAACTTCTAAAAATTGCAATTAAACTCCCCAACTTCAATTTCTTCAAATTAAATCCTAAATTAACTTTAAATATTATTTTTTCTTGCAATTAAACTCTCAATAAATTCAAATAAACCTTAAAAAATTCTAATTGAGTCCTTAAGCATTTAATTTTGAATTTTTCTTTTCAAATTGAATTTTCTTTACCAATAGGACCTTTATCAGTTGAAAATACACTATCAAAATTTTCAATCTTGTATATTTGATCTTCCTCAACCAATCTTTAGCAATTTCCTGGGTATGCTCTTCTTGTTGTTATTTATTTATTTATTTATTTTCTTTCAATATTTTTTTTTATATTTTTTTTGTTTATGTGGGGTCTCGAAATGGAAAACAATAATTTTTATGGGATAGTGTCTCTAATGCTAGGAAGATCTGTAAGGTAGCATGGAATGTGGTTGTAATTAAGAGAAAAAAAATAGAGGAGGATTGGGTGTGGGCTCATTACAAGAAAAAAAGAAGGCATTGTTATTCAAATAGCTTTGGAGACTAGGAGATTCAAATCCTGGAGTATGGCAGGAAATTATCAATAAGAAATATAAGCCCTCTTATGTCAATGGCCTTCCATTTTCAATCTGTTCCACTATAAAAAAAAAGGTATATGTTCCATTATTAACTCAGATTCAGAAGTGTCAACTATCTTGAAGAAGGGGAACTTTTGAACAGACAGGTGGCTAAACAGTGAGGTTTTAAGAGACTGTTTCCCTTAACTCTATGCCCTATCAACTTCGTCATCATCTATATTAGCTGAGATGGGGGGATTTAGGCTCGGCACATAGCAATGGAAGTGGAAATTACAATAAACAGAACAAACACAATCCCAACAGCTCCTTGTAATGATAGATGGGGTCAAATTGAGTCCAGACAGAGAGGATTTGAAACAATGGGAGGCTGACATCCAAGGAAAGTATACTATCAAATCTTGCAGTAACATTATTGATAGAGTTGACTTTTCAGGTACATTCTCTTTCACATTTCTGATATGGAAAGGCATAGCTCCTCGTAAGATTGAATTGTTCTTATGGTTATTACTCCAAGATATAACTTGTACAAGGAACTTCATAGTACGGAGGAGATTAATTAATTTAATTAAGCCAAAAAATGTATCCTTTCTGTACTAATAGAATTGAGAATGAAACCATCTATTTCTTCACTGCTATGAATTCTGGGGAATCCATGGTAGCGTTTCATGAACTGGTCTGGAATAAAGATGTGCGCCAAAATCCATTGATCAAGTTGTTTTGTAGTGGAGTGTTCTTGTTAAAGATAGGTTCCAACAAAGAGCTTTTACAATGTTGTCCTATGGTATTTTGTGGAATGTTGTTATTATTATTATTATTATTATTGTTATTATCAAGGTTGTTAAAATCGCGATTCAACTCGTAAAATCATACGATTTTACGAGTCAATATAGGCTAAACGTGCTAAATCGTTCATAAAACTCAAAAATAGATAAAATCAAATTAAAATCAAATAAAATCGTTAAAATCGGATGAAATCACGCAAAAACACGATTTCACCCCGATTTCACGTTTTCAGCTCAAAACAGCAATTGGCCAATTGTGACTTGTGAGTCACTGTTACCTCCACTTCCAGGTGTCAAGCAAGCTTATTACATAGCAAGCCTATTATTACACAGTACACACACAAATTGCAAAGGAATTATTTATCCTGTTAAAAGCGGAACTCAATTCAATGTTATTCACAATTGTTTTCATTATTTTTCAAATTAAAAAGCATGAATAATATAGTTTACACACACACACTTTTAGCAATATAAAATATTAAAATTATTTTTTATATTTTTATATTTAATTAGTGTTATAAATTTAATTTTTATAATTTTTATAATGTAAAGATTTTGTTTTTGGTTAACAATAAAAATTTTCTATTGTAATTTTTAATTTAAATAAAATAAAATAAATATTTTACGATCACAACTATAAAATATTAAGAAGACTATTATAATTTATATTATATATTTTTTATGAAAAATAGTTGTAATTTTGATATAACTTTTATTTTATTGTTGAAAAAATTCCTCTTGATTTTTAATAAATAAACTTGTTTTTTTTAAAAATTTCACCAAAAATAAAAACAAAAAAATAATTAGAAAACTAAAATTTAAAAAGCAAAATAGTTTTCTGCCAATGAAGCTTATGTTGTTTTTGCCTCATCAGTTTCTGAGGAGAGATAGTCATGGCCTCATGTACATGCTTGGTTAGTTGGTCCTCTTAAGAATTCAAAACGACATGAAAAATCATGTTTGTTTTCTTTTCCATGCCCTTCATCTTACTATTATTATATCTCAAATAAAATTAGAATGTGAAATTCAATTTGGAAATGGAATGATAGTTATATTCTAATTTTAAATCTAATTTTTGAATTTAGAACAAACCATAATGATCAAAACTTGTAGTCATTGTTATAAAACTCAACACGGTGAGTTAATTGTTGGTCTGCCGGTCTAAACCTAACTCGAGTCTAGATTAAAATAGAACCAATTGTAAGGCAAACCAGTCTAACCTAGTTGATTGGTAGATCAATTCATGATCTAATTGACTTGGTCAAAAATCGAATGAGATTCAATTTGATTTTTTCCTCCAAAATAACTTTATTTCAATATATATTTTTGTTTAAAAATCTTGAAAAAATAAAAATATTTTTATTTGAAGCATGTATTTTAAGGTACTTGAACTATGTATGAATTTTTATTTGAAGCATGGATTTTTTTTAATGTATTTTAAAATTCCTTACGATTTTACGATCCGAGTTTGTTTTGCATTTTATGTGCCGTGTTAAAATCGCGATTTTAACAACCTTGGTTATTATTATTATTATTATTATTGTGTACAGTAAAACTCAGTTTTTTTTATTATGTTTACCATTGGCTCAATGGTATTCGGTCCTCAGCAATAAAATCTCTTGATTTTTATAAACACACACACATGCATATATATCCTTTGTTATTGTTTACATTAATTTTTACCTTTCAATATGAAGACTCCTTTCAACAAAACATTTATAATTTTTTGTTCATACCTATATTCTTAATTTCTATACATATAACTAAAATCCAAAAGTAATAAAATTAAATTAAGATTCAACAAATTATTAAATTCGATATTTGTTATTAATTTTTTATACAGGATATATATTTGGTTATTTTCTTATTCTTTTTTTATTCATTTATAGAAAAGATATATACCTTTTGACAAACTCTGTGAACAATAAAAAAAAAAACTCTTATGTTCTTGTATATATAAATATGATAAACTTTAGTATAACTTCAAGTGAATTTTTTATTCGTATTTACACGTTATGTTCTTGTGTTATATATAAATATGGTTTTATTCAGATCAAATTTTATTCCTAAATAGTATTTTATTGATTTTTTTTCATTTATTAGAATTAATTTTAACATCTCTATAAAAAAATATTAATACACATGTAACCATGTACCAAGAATACTAATTTTTTTAAAGTGCACAAGTGGGGATATGCATAATTTTTGCCGCTAAAATCTAGTCTTGATACGCTAAAATCTAGTCTAAAAACACTAAAGAGACGTTTGGTGGGTATTTGGGCAGAGACAGATTTGGATTTTACATGAATGCATAAGGATCATCACTTGATTATACTGTATTTGACTTTTTTTGAGTTTTATATATATAGGTACTTATTATTCTAAAAATGCCCCTAACCATAAAAAAAAAAAAAAGACAAAAAAGACAAAACTAAGATAGGGGAGCATAAAACATCATTATGAAATAATCAACATGCATTTTGCTAATTGGAAGTTTGAGGTAGTGCTTATGTGGCATCATGATAGCTTTTACTTTTTAAATTATGTTTAATTTTTTTTATCAAAAAATATATCAAATTAATTTTTTAGATGTTTTTTAATGAATTTGATATACTGATATTAAAAATAAAATAAATTCTAAAAACATATTTTAATATATTTTTAATTAAAATTTTTTTTTTAAAAAAAAATACTATATCATATTAGCAACCACACATTTAATATCTAGATGAATCTGTGCCAAACCCATGTCTGGTCTTGCTGAATTACAAATCTAAAAGTTATAATAGGCATAAACTATTATGGTCCTAGGGTTTATTCTGTTTGATTAGTACGTAGTGCACTGGGAAAAAAACTCAGCCTATGAAAACAGCAAGGCCATCACGTACAGTCGTATTTTTGAAAAACTTGGGTAGCTATTTCTAGTCATGAGAAAATGTTTTTTTGATGATCAAGACCAATTAATATAGTCTTCCAAGATTTCCTTCTGGTGTGCCTCAGTGGTTACGCACGCATTAACATTGTTCATGATGTTTCTTGGTCATGGGTGATGCCTGATAACAAGGCCAAATGCAAATTCACTTGTCTAGCTACTCATTATTGTGCATGTTAGGTATTGAAAGAAAGGAACAAGTGTGTTCAACGTTTATACGTACAATTTCTGAATCAAAATCATGCTTATCTTCTGGCTTATAATCACTCGTGGATTTTCAATTCTTGTTCTAGTTTTACAGGACAAATGGTTTTCAAAGAATTTCAATGGTTTTGATTTATGTAGGATATCGTTTTTCTTGACCAAAAATCACATCGTGCACTTATATTTTCAACTTTTATTTATATAAGACCCTCTAGTACTCTATTTTAGACCATGCCGATCCTTCCACTTCAATTCTTGAAACGTTTTAGACCCTTATTCCACCCAACATCATAAAGGTCTGTTAGCGTGACCTGAATAATTGGACACGAATACTTACGATCATGTGTGGAGAATTGGACCTGAATAATACGTACATCCACTGCCTAAACTAAAACCAAGGAAAATCCTTTTGTGATCATCATCAATCCTTGACTACTAAACTCTACAACTTTATATAAGTGCTCAAACATCCATTAATTGCTAGCACACCACCTGTTCTTCTCCACTTCATCACCCTCTTTTTCAAAAGAAATGTTGCGAAGAAAAGAGAACATAGTGATGTTCCCATTCATGGCACAAGGCCATATCGTACCTTTCCTAGCATTAGCCCTTCAACTAGAACAAATAAAGAAGTATACCATAACCTTTGTTAACACTCCTCTTAACATCAACAAACTAAGATCATCGATCCCTATAAACTGCTCCATTCACCTTCTTGAAATCCCTTTCGATAGCTCAGGCTATGGCCTGCCTCCAGGCACTGAAAACACTGACTCTATTCCTAACCATCTTATAGCCAACCTTCTCCATGCTTCTTTGTCTCTCAAACCTTCGTTCAGGAAACTCATTTCTGATCTTGTTAAGGAACAAAATGGCCACCCACCACTCTGTATAATCACTGACATTTTCTTTGGCTGGTGCTCAGAGATTGCACATGAGTTCGGTGCATTTCATGCCATATTTTCTGGAAGTGGAGGTTTTGGTATTGCATGTCACTACTATCTGTGGTTAAACCTGCCTCATCAGATGAAGAATTCTGATGAATTCACTGCACCAGATTCCCCTGAAGCTTCTAAAATTCATGGAACACAGTTGGCAGAAAATTTGAGAGTAGTCAATGGAAGTGATCTCTACTCTGTGTTTCTACAGAATGTGCTCCCTGAATGGATGAATTCTGATGGGATTTTGCTGAACACAGTGGAGGAACTTGACAAGGTTGGATTGGAATATTTTCGGCTTAAAATTGGCAAGCCAGTTTGGTCAATTGGGCCAGTTCTCCTCTCCAAGAGAAGCCAAGATCAAGCTGCAACTACAACTGAGCTGTGTAAAAACTGGCTTGATACCAAACCTGTGAATTCAGTTCTTTACATATCATTTGGTTCACAGAATGCAATATCTGCACCGCATACGATGGAATTGGCAGTCGCATTGGAGGCTAGTGGAAAGAATTTTATCTGGGTTGTTAGGCCACCTATTGGCTTTGACATCAACATGGAATTCAAAGCAACAGAATGGTTGCCTGAAGGATTTGAAGAAAGAATGAAAGATTCAAAAAGAGGGTTATTAGTGCACAAATGGGCACCACAGGTGGAAATTCTGTCTCATAAGTCTATATCAGCGTTTTTAAGTCATGGTGGATGGAACTCGATAATCGAATCTTTAAGCCATGGTGTGCCAATGATTGGGTGGCCAATGGCAGAAGAGCAATTCTACAATGTCATGCTTTTAGAAGAACAAATTGGAGTTTGTGTGGAGGTGGCTAGAAGGAAGAGTTGTGGGGTTAGGCATGAAGATATAGTGAACAAGATAATGTTGGTAATGGATGAGACAGAGAAGGGGAAGGAAATGAGAAAGAAAGCATTGGAGGTTAGGGATATGATTATGGATGCTGTTAAAGATTTTAAAGGGTCTTCTGTCAAAGCCATGGATGAGTTCTTGAATGCTGCATTGCTGAGGCAAGAAGAGGCAATCAGGACAGGTGATTCATGAAGAATGATTGCTGCCTTTTGACCATAAACATACAAAATTCTCTGTTCAAGTTACAATTACTGTACGTGCTACATATAAAAAAGATATAAATATATTTAGTTAAAAAGATAAAAAGATAAAAATATAAAATAAATCTGTTTTAAAAATAATTGTCTCTTCGATCTCGATACAGTATTTAACCGCTACCTAAATATTTCATTTCAACTTGCTCTTGTTTCGCAATCAATAAATTGGCGTAAAAGATTCTCTCCTAATTTCACCTAGATTATGCTCTCCATGTTTCATTTCTAAATTCAGATATCTCCGATGACATGGAACGGTTTTTGAAAAAACTACAAAACATTGTTAAATAATATCACCAAATCCTTGTTCCGTAATTTGACCCCACCAGAAAAATTGCCAACAAAATCAAACTAAAAGATAAATTCACTCCATTATGCAACAAATATCACATAATACTGCACAGGTCAGGTTCACCAGCCTTGGCGTTTCGTGGCGGCGGCGGCGCTTGTGGAAAGTACATGGGGGGCAGCTCATAGTATGGGTAGGATACTTGAGGAGATGGGTAATGGTGTGGTGTATTGTGCAAATATGGATATCTTGCTTGCATGCTCTCCTCATAGGTATTGTAGCCATTGCCATGCACCATGAGCCTATACTGGTATTGGTTATAATTTGCCTGGCCAGCTGCTGCAGGTTCCCTTAAAGGGTTGCCTGCTTGACCTGGTACATGATCGGCTAACCCTTCTGCAGATGTTCCGAACAAAATCAAGTGAAATTTTTTTAATTAAATGGTGATACTATTTATGAAGAGAAACAAGACTATAATAAAAATATTCTTTCACATAATTTAGTGAATAAAAAGAACTACATGAACTATTTTTAACCTACTCGTCTTAAATCCTAAATTATAGTTATATAATTGAGTTCGGATCCAGCCCCATCCAAGATCTAGATGGCTGGTTGAATATTGAGTCAAACCATGGATTGATGGATCGACCCTTTTTTTTTCATTTATCGAAATTTAAGAAAAAAACGCTTGATTCGTAAAAAAAAAAAAACAAAAAGTGGTTTGACATGAAATATATATTATCAAAGCAGCCAAGCTTTGACAACTCACTGGGTTGTCCTGTTGGGTTGTGCTAGGTTCACAAATATATCATAAGCCTTCAACCTTATGGTATGAACAAAATATATGGTTAAATCTCTGTTTTGTATATAAATCATTTTACACAACCAAATATTTAAGTGACTAAACCCCAAAACAAGTCCAGGGAAGAAAAGTACTTCTCGTTTGGTTCATCATTCCATTGCAACTGCATTGAGTAGATTGGCAACCTTCTTTTCTATTACAAGAACCCTGCTAAATATTAAACCAAAGAATTAATAAGTTATTACATAATTTTTTTAAATAAAAAAAAGACAGAGCAATAGAAATAAGAAACTCAAGGAATAAAAAGTGTCCTTACCATGAAGGGTAAAAAAAAAAGCTAAGGTTATGAAGAATTCTCTCTAATTGACAAGAAACATAAGATTAGGGTTCTTCTAATGATGATGGCTATTGCTGAAGTCAAGTCCTAGCTAATTGAGAGAAGATTGAGTTTTGTAAAGTGGGGTGGATTTAATCACATGGAAAATCTTATTGCTACATTAAGAATGATAATTACCTAATTAAATATCGTAATATTGTACCTAATTATATATAAAAAAGGTTTACCTATATTAGCATTAGACGATAAATTAAGTTAACTTATTGGAGATTTAATCCCGTGACTTAATTAACCGTTAATCACTCGTCAAGAGATCCACAACAAGATTTGTTTTACAATTTCTTGATAGAGGTTTAATTAGAGAAGCAATTTAATAATTCGGATATACAGGTTCGGAAGAAGGGACCTAACCAATTTTATGAGATCCCACTGGCCTTCCATCAAATAGACTCAGGCTTGGTTTAAAGAAAGAGTCTCGGGCTGTATGGGCCTGTACTTCAACAATAATCACTAACACTACCATCACTATAAAATAAATATTGCAGATAATTTTTTTTCGGATGTAATTCTGAACTGCGAAGTGTCACCATAGCCATCATAAAATAAATATGCAGTTAGAAGAAAGCAGGCTGCAATTCACTCCAATACATTTGATGAAATACAGAAGAAAATTTTAATTTTAGCATTAGTTTGCCATTCCACTTATTATAATTATTGTGTGTTAAAGGGGACAATCTTATTGAGTTTGGAGAACATTCTCTTGGCCACTATCAGTGCAAAAAGTTAGCTGCTATTCCGTGTTGAAATAGAATTTCTTGGAATTCTATTTGCCTGCTCTCTAATCAGCATTGCAGCATTCAAGAAATCATCCATGGCTTTGGCAGAAACTCCTTTGAATACTTCCTTATCAGCTATGGAATTATTGATAATGTTCCTGACCTCACAAGCTTTCTTCCTCATTTCCTTTCCCTTCTCTGTATCGTTCATCACTAGATCAATTTTCGCTACTATATATATCTTCACACTTAACCTCACTAATCCTCCCTCTAGCCACCTCCAAACAGACACCAATCTCCTCTTCCAAGAGCTTGACATTGTAGAATTGTTCAGCAGCCACAGGCCAACCAATTATTGGTTCACCATAGCTTAAAGCTGAAGCAGCCATACAAAATTATTTCAACTAGAATTTGAATTCTTTTCGTATATATATTTAATGAAAAATAAAAATATGTTTTTTAATATGGAATAAAAAAACTTTTGATTTAAATATTTCAACTTAAAAGAATAACGTAGTATCTTTTCAATGTGAGATTTGAAATTCTTTAATATATATACTTTATGTTAAAAAAAATTATTTTTTCAATGTGAGATTTGAAATCTTTTAATATATATATATACTATATGTTTCCAATAAAAAAATTATTTTTTCAATGTGGGATTTGAAAAAAGTTATGTTTTTTCAATATAGGATAAAAAACTTTTTGATTTAAATACTTCAACTTAAAAGGTTAACATAATATCTTTTCAATGTGGAATAAAAAACTTTTCAAAATATTTTTTTAAACTTCATTATTTACAACATGTATAGCCTATATTCATATGGATTTTTTTTTAATTTTTTCATATAAAATATTAAAATTAAATTTTTTTAAGAACATTTCTAGATTGACTCATGAAATCCAGGATCCAATCCCTTTGCTAGGTCAACTTTCGTGCCGGGTTTGATAACTATATTTCAACCCGGCTAAAAAAACAAAGCAATATTTAATTTTCTTCACCCTTGCTTCGCACAATTTTTATTCCTTTCTTAATTTTCATTAACTTTATAATCTACACAATTTTTTTTTAATGATAGGTGAGTTAGAACTTAGAGGATTAAGAATACAAAATTTAGAAAAATACATATCTGTAATTCTGTGACTTATGATGCCGTCTAACTACTAAAAATGGAATAATTAGCAACTATTATAGATAAAACTAAATTCCTTTGCCCAAAAAAATCAGCAATGCTTATAATGCCGTCTTCTTCCAGTAACACCTTGTTAGATACACTTCAAATTGTTACAGCCCAACCCTCCCAAGTCCCATCCTTAATTTTAGGTTTCAATTATCTCCTAACTTATCCTTAACCTTGTCAGTTTTCTATAAACTATATAATGTTTGTAAATATATTATGTAGTCAAATGGTTGATTACATGTAATATTGATTTTAATAAAAAAAATATTTTTAATATTTATTTATATTTGATTAATGAATTTAATTAATAAATTTAGAGTAAAATTAAAAAATTCTCTATTTGTCATGCTTAAGCAAGATTCAAATTGAAAAAGAAAAATAAAAGTTTACATAACTGTATTGATATTTGAAAATAAAGCATATTAACTCAAGAAAATGTTGCCTACTGATCACTCAAACCAAGAAATATTGTATTTTAATTTGCAAACAAATTATAAATCCTCCAATTAAAATGGTATTGAACATGAAATATACTGGTGATCTAATCCAAGACTAACGAAGGATATATAATGATTCATGATTTCTTGTGTTTGTAAACCAATCAGAATTATTATTGAAGAAAAAAAATCTGTTTTATAAAACCCTTGAATAATGAATACTATAAATAGCCTTGCCTAATATGATACATTTTAGAGTAGTAAATTTATTGTATTCAGTGACTAGTTAATGACATCTTATCATGTATTCTTTTATATATATATATATATATATATATATATATATATATATATGAAAAAAAATCAAATTTAAGACCTAAAAAAAATATAAGAATATATTTATAATAACTAATAAGGTCCAATATTTACTTATGTGTACTATAAAATTTTATTATTTTACATGTAGTTGGATGTAAAACTCATAGTTTTTAGATCCGGTCTGATGGCTGGCTTAGATTCTGGGTTTTGACCGGATCGCTCGGGTAATTTGTTTTTAAAATTAAAACGATATCGTTTTAAAAAAAAACAAAAACCAACGGGTTGCAATCAGGTTTTTAACCGGGTCAACCCGCCGGGTCAACCGGGTCACATTTGATTTTTTCTTTCCCTATTTTTTTTCAACCCGGCTCTGTTCCAACCCCGGGTCAGCCGGGTTTCATAACTATGATAAAACTTAGGCTATATATAGACCAGCACCTATCCAACATTTGAATCGAAGTTTCCAACAAGTTGGTGGATAAATCTGAGCACGAAACCCACCATAAAGAGTCTCTTGGACCAGAAAATAAGGTTTGCAATAAATTTTAAATTTTGCAAATACTGAAAGAAAAACAAAGGAGTCAATTTTGAACTTGACCATTAAAGAAGCATCACGCCCTTTCTTTTATGGTTGATTGACATGAATTCATGCATCTTAAATAGGTTTTCTTATTTCTTTTTCAATAATTCTATGTTTTGATAATATTATTGAGTCGATATAAAAATTCATAGAAAACTATGCTCTCACATCTTGACTATAGAACTAAACCTTGGCTCTTGAACAACTTGGTGGCTTGTGTGCATGCTTAGTTCCAAATTCAAGGGTTTTAAGACTGTCGCACCCGACATCGCGGCGGCCCACAAAATAAATTCTGAATATTATGGAAAAAGAACAGATTTCTGGCATCTTGTTCTTTTAAGGGAAAATGTCTTGTTTAAGGAGTCGCCACCTAGTATTATGGTCACTAGGAACCCTAACTCGGTCAACAGAGATTCTATGGTACGGACTCAAGTTACGTAAAAGGGAATATATTATCACCCCTTAAACGTTCCCGCCCGAGGCGATCGCATTGCTAGTTTTGTCTTAAATTGCTAAATATTTATTCTCTTATGCTATGATGATTTGTTTATAATATTCCTGACTCTGGCGCCAGTGAATATTCGACTACGGATACTTCCAACTCTGGCGTTGGTAAGTATTACGTAACCTAAAATAAAAATGAATAATGTTGCTAATAAAAATAAATTTAAATATATGCATGCATATTTTTTATTTTTTATTTTCTTTTTTTTTTATTTTTTTGTTTTTGGGCTGGGCCCAGCTCAGCACACATGGGCTGGGCTGGACCCAGCCAGCCCGGCCCGGTCACTGGCCCAAGCCAGTGACCGGCTGGGCAAAATGAAAAGCACGCGTGAAGTGGCTTCACGCGTGCATGAGCAGTGCGAAGGTAATTAAATTACCTTCGCACAGCTCTTGTAAAAATTCAATTTGAAATGAAGATGCAAAATGGGATGAGGGGCGTACCTGCTTCTAGAAACGGCGAAGATGGCTGCAGTGTGATGGTGCCTGTTGTCTGCTTAACACCTTTCCTCCTGCTTTCTTTTGCTTTCTCTCCTAGTTCTGGAAACGCCGAAGGCAGTAGCAACGGTCTCGGTGACTTTCCTCTGCTTCTTTCTTTGATTGCGTTCTGTCTCCTCTAGTTTTGAGATGAAGGAAAGTAAACAATGGTGATGCTGGTTGTCAATCGTCTTTGGTTCAGTGTCATTCTTTATTTTTTGGCAGGGACGAAGACAATGGCAGAGCTGATCTGTGACTCTCCTCTGCCTTTCCTTTTTTTTTTTTTTTGAGTCTCTTCTCTCTGTTCCCGCGGTTCTGCCCTTTTCTCCCCCAGTTTTTCCTCCTGCAGTCCTCTGTTTTCTTTTCTCTAGTCTCTCCCGGTTCTCTGTCCTCCCCCCCTGGCCTCCTCCTCTCTTTCGTGTTTTTTGTCTGGGTTAGCTTCAGTTCCCCCTCCCTTCTGCCGTTCGTGGCTTCTTTATTTATCTCTCGGTTCTTGGCTTTTTTCTTTAGCCTCCTCTGTTTCTTTGAGAAGAAACAGAGGAATGCAAGTCTGCTCTTCTTTTTTCGTTCTCAGTCGCTCTCTATCCAGCCTCTGGCTTTTTTTTATCCTCCTCCCCCCTCTGTTTTTTTTCCAACCCCCTGCTCTTCGGTGCTGCTCGGTTTATATAGGGCTCGGCGGGTTGATAACGGGCGGCAGGCTGAGGGTCGACCACCATTAAGGCGCCCATTACTGAAGCCAACGGACGACCATTACTGCTGCAACGTTCGGCGTCCTTTACTGTAGAAAACGGTCACTGGGTTAAAGGCGCAGAAGATGAACAGCGTCTTCAAAACGACGTCGTTCGGCCATTTGTCCTTTTGAGCCATGCAGTTTTGAAAGTCTTGTAATTAAACCCCTGGTTTAAACTGTAATTGGCCCCCTGCATTTGTGCGCCTTTTTTAATGTAGTCCTTGGATTTTAATTTCGCAATTTGGACCCCCAATTAAACCCCAAACTTTGCTATTTCTTCAATTAAGTCCCTGATTTCATTAATTTAATTAAATCCAAAGTCCAATTAAGTCTAAAACTTATCAATTCTCCAATTAAACCCTTGATTGGATGAATTAAATTAATTTTAAGTTTAATTAAGTCTCAAAACTTATCAATTCTCCAATTAAACTCTTAATTGGATTAATTAAATTAATTCTAAGCTTAATTGGATTAATTCCAAAGTTTAATTAAACCCCAAAACTTCCAATCATTTTGTCCTTAACCCAAATTTTAATTCATTCTTCATTTACTTGTTTTTCCAACATTATTTTTTTTTCATCATTTTTTTCTTTTTAATAAATAAAATAATAATAATAATAATTAAAATAAAATGGTCAAAAATTGGGTTATGACAGTTGCCCCCTCTTTATAATATTTACTATGCAAAGATATTGGAAAATTTCATTTTCCTTTAGCTTTGTGTAGTAAATTTATAAAGAAAAGTAGATACTGAAAGAACCTTTGCTTTTTTTTTTTTTTTTTGTCTTGAAAACTTTGAAAACAGCAGATTGACACACGACTTTTACCGAGAGATGTAGAAATCAAGAAACAAGTCATTTGGAAGACGACCCACCTTTTTTTGTTTTTTTGTTTTTTTTTTGTTTCATTTTGTTTGTTTTTGTTTTTGTTTTGTCTTTTTTTTGTTTTCGTTTTTTAGTGGTTTCATTGTGATGGGTGACCTATCCAAGTATATAAAAAAGGAAAATGAGAGGCTCGAAGGCGCACTCAAAAGAATGCAAGAAGAAAGCGAGTGCTCAAAGGCGCGCTCGAAGAGGAAAGCGAGGGCTCAAAGGCGCTCAAAGGGGAAAGCGATGGCTCAAAGGCGCGCTCGAAGAGAAAAGCAAGTGCTCAAAGGCACTCAAAGAGGAAAGCAAGTAGGAAAGCGAGGGCTCAAAGGCGCGCTCGAAGGGAAGCGAGGGCTCAAAGGCGCGCTCGAAGGGAGAAAGCGAGGGCTCAAAGGCGCGCTCGAAGGGAAGCGAGGGCTCAAAGGCGCGCCGAAGAGAAAAGGAAGTGCTCCAAGGCACTCGAAGAGGAAAGCAAGTGCTCAAAGGCGTTTGAAGAGGAAAGCGAGGGCTCAAAGGCGCTCGAAGAGGAAAGCGAGGGCTCAAAGGCACGCTCAAAGAGAAGCGAGGGCTCAAAGGCGCGCTCGAAGAGAAAAGCAAGTGCTCAAAGGCACTCGAAGAGAAGCGAGGTAGGGTTAAGAAACACAATACCTTGGATGGTCAAGGGGTCGAAAGCGCACTTGAAAGGAGATAAGGACTTGAAAGCGCCCTAAAAATGATGATCAAAGGCTTGAAGGCGCATTTTAAGGAGGTGGAAAAACATAGAGATTTTTCAGATGGCCTAATTCTCGTGGGCGGCGCCCTGTGTTAAAAAATTCTCAAAAGTGAAAATTTTTCAAAAGCAATTTCAATCCTGGCCATTTCAAGTTGGCCTTCCACTTGATGGATTCCGTTGGAATTTTCTCTAATGAGATTTGCAAAACTCATTGTCCAATTTCTCAAAGTTTAGATGATATGCATGCATCTTTACCTGATTTGAAATATAGGCCCCCCATTTCTTCTTTGTCTTCTTGTTGCTTGACTGATGAGGACTTGTTACCTCTGATTTGGGTCCTCTTTGTCGCTTGGCTTCTAGCCCACTCGAGTTGGCCCATGTAAGTCTATTTCCAGATTTGTTTGCACAATTTAGCCTTTGTGGTGCCCATCGTGACCTACTTGCTTGCTAGAGATTTTCTGTCTCGTCAGATAATTTGAGAGGATTATTCATTACTCCTCGTCTCACTACTAAAAACATGCGGTGTCACTTGCTGAAAGGATCAAACTGTCTTTCATAAACCAAAATGCCCCCTTGTCTTGTTGTAGGAAATATTCCTCTCTTTTTCTAGAAGAGAAAATACAATGTTGCCCCTTGTATTACTCATTGCCCCCAAGTATGCTTTGCCAGCGACTTAGACAAATAATGGTTTTAAAAGACCATTCTCTCATTTCTCTTTTTGTTCATTTTGGTGAAAGAATATGGGCCCAGAATAAATCTTGAAATCTTGATCTTGCATTTTGAAAACAAAAATTGTTTCGATGTGAGTCTAAAATAATTTGCTTTTGAAATCTTGCAACTCCTTGGTTATTTTCTTTTTTGGAAAAGAGATTATTTGCTCTTGTGTTTGGCAAAGAGGTCTTTTGGTGAAAATATATCATGAGATGACCTTTTGTTTCAAAGTGAAGGGCTCGAGAAAAAGCTCGAGGTTTTGTTTGAGAAAAAACTTGTCTCTTTTTAAACATTCATTTTTATCAGCATGAATAATAATGAGTAGTTTATTCTTGATGTCATGAATCTTATGAAAAGTATTCTTTGCATTTTGAGAGCATTGTGTATTGTTCTAGTTTGCTTGCTTGCTTGATTAAAAAGGACTTCTACAGGCACATAACGTAGGCTGTGGTTTTTGGCTATGAAAAAAAAGGATTCATAAGGCTCAAAGAGTGTTTCAGGGTTTCAAAGACTGAGGATCACTATCAACCATTTGACTCTTGACGTCATTCATATTTTCTTTTGTCGCTCTTCTTTGATTTGCCCTTTTTTCTCTTTTTTTTCTTTTTCATTGCTTTGCTAGAGCATATTCACTTTATCTTGTGATTTGGGCATGCCCCCTAGCATTTGAGTTTCTTGGGCTCTTTTGCCTTTTGGCTTTCTCACGGCTTTATCATCTTTCTTGATCATTGAAATTTTACTTGCCCCCCAGTGTGGGGTGTGATCCTAGTCGGGATTTTTTTCATGAAAGAAAAATTATTCAGGCTCAAAAAGAGATCGCAATGGATGTACTTATTTCAGAAAGTGAAAGGAATAACAAAGATGGCCTTTCCTCATTTCAAGCGCAAGCAGCTATGATCAATAAACTTTGACCTTATCTAGTGTGATAGTTTGGTCTTTGCAAAGATGCATTTCAAGGGTCATGAGCAACGAGTTCACTACATACCATTATTCATACATTTAAAAACACATGATTCAAGAGTCATGGGGTAAGGGTGTTTATTCATTTCTTTTTTTTTGGTTTATAATTTAGTCACCTCAATGATGGAGTTGCTTGATTCACTTGTCATTCTACAAGTAGAATGTCAAAAATATCATTTTTGAATAAACATCAAATTATTTTTGAAATCAAAATGCCAGATCAATTTTTCAAAACTCCAATAGGGAAATGGATTTTGGTATGAGAGATGAATTGCGTCTATGAGATCGCGCGAGGCTTCAAAAGTGTATTCGTGAGTTCTTATAAGAAAACTCTCTTAATCATATGAATAATGCTTGGTTGTGAACACGATTGAATGACAGACTCATTATTTCATTGAAGCTTAGAAAAATAAGTTCAACAACAAAGATCTTATACCAACATGAATACTAGCATGATAACACATAAATGGGCTAAACATTTAGTGATCATTGATTGAAATTTCTGGAATCTTTCAATCACTCATTCTTCTTAACAAAGGTATCTTTTCAGCAGTTAGTTGAAGCCATATGCAGACCATTCTTGGCCTAATATCACCGTAGCTTTTTCTTCAAGATATTTGATTTCTAGGAGTCGGTATGAAGAAATCAGCTATAGGAATGATAAGTGCTTTGACAACCACTTTCAATGTCCTTTCCTTTTTCAGTGAAACTGTTCTTCTCAGTTGGGTCAACAATCTTACCTAACCCAATGGCTTGTTCAATCCTCTCAGCTATAACAACCAGGTCAGTGAAATGTTGCGCAGAGCTTCCAACCAGGTATTCAAAGTACGGGGCCTTGAAAGTGTTGACAAACAAGTTGATCATCTCCTTTTCCAACAAAGAAGGGTTAACTTTGTGCGGCGGCCTCACGCCACCTTTGAGTATATTCTCTTATGGACTCCTTGTTATTCTTCTCCATAGCTTGCAAGCTTAACCGATCGGGGCCCACGTCTATATTGAAATTATATTGCCTCATGAAGGCATCAACTAAATCCTTCCATTTTTTAACATTGGTATTATTTAATCGCATATACCAAGTGAAGGCAGCGCCACTTAAGTTGTCTTGAAAGAAATGAATCAACAATTTCTCATCATCAACTACCTCAGTCATTTTGTTGTAGTATGCCTTGAGATGAGTTATAGGGCATTGGGTTCCCGTATATTTAATAAATTCCGGCACCCTAAACTTCTTAGGAATGACTACGTTAGGCACCAAACACATATTGACAGCTTTCACCAGGTCACACAAATGGTTTCCCTCAACTGCCCTTATCCTCTCTTCTAAGGCAGTCCATTTTTCCAAACCCTCTTCTTTCACCATCTTGCCCTTTTGAGATTCTTTCTCGGTAGAATCAATGGTAAACGGCATTCTCATGGGGTATGCTGGTTGAAAATGCATGGCTTGTTGAAATTCAGATGACACCCTATTTGCCCCCAGATTCTGTGGATCGAAATGAGTTACATGCATATCTTCAGGCTGAGTTATAAGTGTTGATTTTCCGGATTTATCTCTCAAGGCCTGCTCGAGTAGACTAGTAAACCTTGTGACTTCTTCTTTAAGATTATCTATTTTTTTTAATGTTGGGCTTCCAACTGGGCTCTTTCTTCGTTTTCCATTTGTCTTTTTCTCGAAACGAGTGTTATAGGCGGGTTTCAATGGGGAACCTATATTTCAACTTGCTAATATGTAAATCATGCAATTTATGCAAAAATATTGATAAACAATAATAAAAAAATGTGTATGAAATGCAAACTTGCCCTTCACAGGGTGACAACCTAGTGGGAAGATCCTAATTGTTGAGTGCACCAAAGGGTTGGTCATTATCTAGTTTTAAAGGGTCTCTCGCATGCTCAGTGATCACCCTTGAAAGGTCGATATGAGGCTTACAAGTAGTGTGAAGATAGAGGCCCTGAGTAATATCAGTTTGGCATATCAACCACTTCCAAGTAAACAATCAAGCGAGAGTTGGATGGTTTCACGAGTCTTACCCAGGCTAAAGCCATTGGGGTACCGTTACTCCCCCACTTATCCTAGGTTGTAAAGTGTGTGCTTCCAAAGTGATGCATGACAACATAAACAAGGATGCATGCTAAAGCGAAGAAATGCAGGAAGAAAAAAAAACAAATAAACACAACAAAAAAAAACAGCAATAATAAGACAAAAGACAAAGCTTAATCCTAAGTCCCCAGTGGAGTCGTCATCCTGTCGCACCCGACATCGCGGCGGCCCACAAAATAAATTCCGAATATTATGGAAAAAGAACAGATTTCCGGCATCTTGTTCTTTTAAGGGAAAATGTCTTGTTTAAGGAGTCGCCACCTAGTATTATGGTCACTAGGAACCCTAACTGGTCAACAGAGATTCTATGGTACGGGACTGGTTACGTAAAAGGGAATATATTATCACCCCTTAAACGTTCTGCCTGAGGCAGACTGCATTGCTAGTTTTGTCTTAAATTGCTAAATATTTATTCTCTTATGCTATGATGATTTGTTTATAATATTCCCGACTGCGCGCAGGGAATATTCGACTACGGATACTTCCAACTCGCGTTGGTAAGTATTACGTAACCTAAAATAAAAATGAATAATGTTGCTAATAAAAATAAATTTAAATATATGCATGCATATTTTTTATTTTTTATTTTCTTTTTTTTTTATTTTTTTGTTTTTGGGCTGGGCCCAGCTCAGCACACATGGGCTGGGCTGGACCCAGCCAGCCCGGCCCGGTCACTGGCCCAAGCCAGTGACCGGCTGGGCAAAATGAAAAGCACGCGTGAAGTGGCTTCACGCGTGCATGAGCAGTGCGAAGGTAATTAAATTACCTTCGCACAGCTCTTGTAAAAATTCAATTTGAAATGAAGATGCAAAATGGGATGAGGGGCGTACCTGCTTCTAGAAACGGCGAAGATGGCTGCAGTGTGATGGTGCCTGTTGTCTGCTTAACACCTTTCCTCCTGCTTTCTTTTGCTTTCTCTCCTAGTTCTGGAAACGCCGAAGGCAGTAGCAACGGTCTCGGTGACTTTCCTCTGCTTCTTTCTTTGATTGCGTTCTGTCTCCTCTAGTTTTGAGATGAAGGAAAGTAAACAATGGTGATGCTGGTTGTCAATCGTCTTTGGTTCAGTGTCATTCTTTATTTTTTGGCAGGGACGAAGACAATGGCAGAGCTGATCTGTGACTCTCCTCTGCCTTTCCTTTTTTTTTTTTTTTTGAGTCTCTTCTCTCTGTTCCCGCGGTTCTGCCCTTTTCTCCCCCAGTTTTTCCTCCTGCAGTCCTCTGTTTTCTTTTCTCTAGTCTCTCCCGGTTCTCTGTCCTTCCCCCCTGGCCTCCTCCTCTCTTTCGTGTTTTTTGTCTGGGTTAGCTTCAGTTCCCCCCTCCCTTCTGCCGTTCGTGGCTTCTTTATTTATCTCTCGGTTCTTGGCTTTTTTTCTTTAGCCTCCTCTGTTTCTTTGAGAAGAAACAGAGGAATGCTAGTCTGCTCTTCTTTTTTCGTTCTCAGTCGCTCTCTATCCAGCCTCTGGCTTTTTTTTATCATCCTCCCCCCTCTGTTTTTTTTCCAACCCCCTGCTCTTCGGTGCTGCTCGGTTTATATAGGGCTCGGCGGGTTGATAACGGGCGGCAGGCTGAGGGTCGACCACCATTAAGGCGCCCATTACTGAAGCCAACGGACGACGATTACTGCTGCAACGTTCGGCGTCCTTTACTGTAGAAAACGGTCACTGGGTTAAAGGCGAAGAAGATGAACAGCGTCTTCAAAACGACGTCGTTCGGATATTTGTCCTTTTGATCCATGCAGTTTTGAAAGTCTTGTAATTAAACCCCTGGTTTAAACTGTAATTGGCCCCCTGCATTTGCGCGCTTTGTTTAATGTAGTCCTTGGATTTTAATTTCGCAATTTGGACCCCCAATTAAACCCCAAACTTTGCTATTTCTTCAATTAAGTCCCTGATTTCATTAATTTAATTAAATCCAAAGTCCAATTAAGTCTAAAACTTATCAATTCTCTAATTAAGCTCCTGATTGGATTAATTAGATTATTTCCAAGCTTAATTAAGTCTCAAAACTTATCAATTCTCCAATTAAACCCTTGATTGGATGAATTAAATTAATTTTAAGCTTAATTAAGTCTCAAAACTTATCAATTCTCCAATTAAACTCTTAATTGGATTAATTCCAAAGTTTAATTAAACCCCAAAACTTCCAATCATTTTGTCCTTAACCCAAATTTTAATTCATTCTTCATTTACTTGTTTTTCCAATATTATTTTTTTTTCATTATTTTTTTCTTTTTAATAAATAAAATAATAATAATAATAATTAAAATAAAATGGTTAAAAATTGGGTTATGACAAAGACTATAAATGAAGATTAGGAAATCATGAATTCGAAACCTTCATCGAGAAGACGAGAGGATTTCTTAAAAAAAAAACAAGAAGAAGAAGACGAGAGGAAATGAGTAAAATTATATTTACTATTATAGTATAATATTATAAGCTTTTACGTTATTAATTTAATAAATTTGAAAGCAATTCATTCACGAATTGATTCCAAATTAAAGTCAGTGTCTCTTTTTTTTTTTTCTCCTTTATTCCAATTGCTTTATAATATTCTTGTTAAAGTAACTATATTTAAATTATTCATTTCAAGTAAATATAGTTATTATATCTGGTTTAGGATTTGCTAAAAAAAAAAATTGAATTACTAAATCAATTTATCATATTAGTCGAGTTTAGTTAGATCCATTCGGATCAAGTACATTAAAAAAAATAATTCTAACATGGAATTTAAATTTTGGAAACTAAAAAATAATCTTAATTTTTTTTTTCCTTGGTAGAATTTGCCAAATTTAGTCAAATTCAATGTACAAAAGTCCAAGCACTTGCCGCTCATCAAGGTTGATTGTATGGCTTTAAATCATCCTTGACCAAAGTGGATCTGCCCGATCCCCTCCTTCCAAACGAAGAGGATTTGCTCTCCCTCCCTCCCTCCCTCCCTCCCTCCCTCTCCATCAACAACAATGGCAGAACCAAAAGAAAACATAGTGATGTTTCCATTCATGGCACAAGGCCATATTATCCCATTTCTAGCATTAGCACTTCACATAGAACAAACAAAAGGCTACACCATAACTTTTGTTAACACCCCACTTAACATCAAGAAACTCAAGTCATCTATCCCACCAAACTCCTCAATCAAGCTTCTTGAAGTCCCTTTCAATAGTTCAGATCATGGTCTACCTCCTAATTCAGAAAACACTGATATCCTTCCTTACCCTCTTATCATTCGCCTTCTTCATGCCTCTACTTCTCTCAAACCTGCCTTTAAAACACTCATTGAAGATATTGTAGAAGAGCAAGGAGGTAAGCCTCCACTTTGTATCATTGCTGACATATTTTTTGGATGGACAGCAACTGTAGCTAAAGAGCTTGGAGTGTTTCATGCAATCTTTAGTGGTGCTGGTGGATTTGGTTTGGCTTGTTATTACTCCGTCTGGTTATCACTTCCCCATAGGGGAGTGGATTCCGATGAGTTTGAGTTGCAAGATTTTAAAGAGGCTTCAAGATTTCATGTGTCTCAACTGCCATTAAGTATTTTAACGGCAGATGGGAGCGATTCTTGGTCTGTTTTTCAAAGAATGAATCTACCAGCATGGGTGGATTCTAATGGGATTTTGTTTAATACAGTAGAGGAGTTTGACCAGCTTGGTTTGATGTATTTCAGGAAGAGATTAGGCAGGCCTGCTTGGGCTATAGGGCCAGTTTTGTTGTCAGTAGATAACAGAGCTCGTGCTGGCAAACAAGCTGGGATTTCAGCAGATTTTTTGAAGGAATGGTTAGATGCAAAACCTGTGAATTCAGTTCTGTATGTTTCATTTGGATCAAACAACACAATATCTACATCACAGATGATGCAATTGGCTATGGCTTTGGAGGGTAGTGGCAAGAATTTTATTTGGGTTGTCAGACCACCAATAGGTTTTGACATAAACTCAGAATTCAAAGCCAAAGAATGGTTGCCTCAAGGGTTTGAAGAAAGAATCAAAGACTCGGGAAGAGGGTTGCTTGTGCATAATTGGGCACCCCAAGTGGAAATTCTGTCACATAAGTCTACATGTGCATTTTTGAGTCATTGTGGGTGGAATTCTGTCCTTGAAGCACTAAACAAAGGGGTGCCAATGCTTGGATGGGCTATGGCAGGTGAGCAGTTTTTCAATGTCAAGTTCTTGGAAGAAGAGTTGGGGGTTTGCGTGGAGATTGTTAGAGGGAAGACTTGTGAGGCTAGGCATGAAGACATGAAGGCAAAGATTGAGTTGGTGATGAATGAGACAGAGAAAGGCAAGGAAATGAGAAGGAAAGCTAGCAAGGTCAAGGGGATGATAAAAAATGCCATAAGAGATGAAGATGGCTTCAAAGGTTCCTCTGTCAAAGAATTGGATGATTTTTTCAAAGCTGCCACTGTAATGAGAGATGGGGCAAACCATGATGCTTAAGTCAAGGAGAAAATTAAGAAGAAAGATTTTGTTTTAGACTTTGAAAATCAAGCTAATAAACAGAATGCATTGCTTTAATGATTTGCTTTCGGCTTTCTTGCTCTCCTCTTTTTGGCAGTTTTTGTTCTAGTTGCAAGAATAAATATCGTTCTTGCTCTTATTTACTGTTGTGGTCGCTGTTATTAAACCGGCCTGCCAGGTCACCTCGGAGTTTGCCCGACCTGTCTCCTGAGCGGGCCTAACCAAGTACCAACGTGAGCAAGTAAATGGCTTGAAAGTTGGTGGCAGCGCCCTGCCTTCCATAGAAAAGAGCCTCCTTTTGCCCCGTGATACACTTCAATCCTCGCCTTCACTAGTTTCTATGCATTTGGGCATAAAATAGGATCGAGTCAGGGTCAGTACTGATAAATTAATTGCTGGATAACATAGCTGTGCCGAAGGGATCAGCCTAAACTCATTGATTGTCATATAGTTTTACCTAATTTATAATACATGTGTTAATACATGTCAGAAACTGTATTTGTAACTCGTAAATTTATAATCTTGATAATAATCTTGCTTCGTAGAAAGCATCTGGTCTCAGTGTTCGAATCTCACTTCTTGAATTTCGATACAAAAACAAAAGATGTGTTGTTGTTGAACTGTGTGCAACTCTTAGTTAGACAATTTCACCAGATCAGTCAGTATATGATCAAACAACTTGTTCAAAAAGAAACGGACGACGTCTGATCAGCATTCAAATGACTTGCTTTTTCATGCATCACATGGTATGATAAAACTAATATACTGGACTCAAATTGTGACAGCAACATGAAAAGCTCGTGTGGTGCGGGCTTGACTTAGTCCCCGGTGGTGGGTCTCTCTATGAAAAGAAAAGGAAAAAAGTTGAAAAGAAGAGGTGATTTTTCATTTGTGGGACGAAAAATGGTGTTAACTTTCCATTAGCACGGAGAGAAGACAACAGATTTCGACGTCTTCGCTGGTCTGTCCCTTGAATTTATTAGTGAAAAGGAAAAGCAACCAACCAAACTGAATGTTACTTTAGATTTGAATTAACAGCCATAGCTGCGAGACCCGATCTAGAGACTCATTCTATAAAGAACTTGAATTATTGGGTATTAGATCAATTCACGGGTCTTGAATCAATCGTTTTCGTTAACATAATTTTTTTTTATGTTGTTGTTTTTTTTATTATTATTATTAATTTCTTTTAAGTTAACCCAATCAAGTTTGGATCAGATCTAACCAGATTACGAATCAACCCAACAAGCCAATTTTTTTTTTCTAATCCAACTTAAAACCTGCTAGGTCAGATTTTATGACCTAGGCCCTAGGCCAGGTTAAACATCAAAGTTTCTTACTTTCTTTCAACAATATTCATATGGCTCATTGGCTCCCTAGTACAACAAGGTCTCGTGGCTCATTGGCTCTGTAGAACAGCAAGGTCTCTATTTTTGGTTTGATTGACATGTTTTGTTGCATGTATTATATGGATATTCGGCATTAACGTGAAGCTCAGCTGCCTCATGGTTTCTGTAATGAGGCTGTAATGCCAAGGCAAGAACAGGGCAAGTGCTAAAACGAGGTCTTTTGTGTTCATTTCAAGGTTGAAGAAGGTCTGCTTTCTCGATGTATAGAGCAGGTACCTCTTCAGTGTGTTCAAAGGTACTGCCCTTTTCCAGCAGATCGAATGTTTCAACACTCAAGGCAACCGGTACGAGATTTCTTCCTGTGATCAAATAGTTGATAAATCAATTCAACGCGTACAAATACAAGCAACCCTGAAAGATAGTAGAGGTTTGGTCATGCAGGTTCCATCATTATCGATCATTTCTTCCCAAGTAAAATTCAGACCAAAAAGGGCACCCAAATTCCAAATGGTGCAAAGACTTGGCAATAAACTCCAGCATATCATAAGAGAGACACAACATAGTGCGCCAGCAAATGGCATAGTAATTGATGAATATCCGACTGTGTAGAAGCAAGGGGACTCGCTTCTCTTTTTTGCTAACTCGGACACACTAGATAATGTTAATGCTCCTACTCTTACAGTGAGCACATCCTGAATTACAAGGCATGATGTCTCCATTTTCGCATATAGTACTATTGTATGCATGTTCGTATAAGAATGTGCTAATTAATTAAGACTTTAGCACTAACCCCAGTTCTATCGATCAAAAAGAACAAATCTCAAGCATGAAAGCAGTACGCAGTCACGATGCATCTGAACTTTCAGAGTTGCTCCACCAAAAACTAACTGAAAAACTGATTGTTAGAGATCGGACATAGTGCCACCATTTTGGCGGGATGTAAAGCATTTCACCTTCCTCTAATATGCAGTCCAAGAATTCTAAGTCATGCACCTTCGGAAATTGTCCGTCATCTATGTTGTCTAGGTCGACCTTCAAAAAGGAGAGTCAATTGTGAAGAACATTGTCTATAATGGAGACACACAAACTTGTTCAGAGAGACAGAGTGAAAGGGTATCAAAAGACATTAGATGCATGTCTAGAAGAGATTGATCAGTAGGCAGCAATATGATTTAATACTATGACCAAAATAATGCAAATTTATCGAAATGGTTCATCAGGAGAAAAATGCTAGAAAGCAGTTACCTGGCTTGAATTGCAAAGCATAGTCTCATTGTATGGATAAAGTTCCTCTGACACTGAAGAGGTGTAGAGCCTTACATACTTTTTGCCAACAACCTGAAAATAAAATCACATTTTCATAGCAAACAACAAGCTCACTTATTTATGTAGACTTATAAATTAAACTGACAGGCATACACGAACAGAAACTGTGCAAGTGGAAGAAACTGTGCAAGTGGAAGAAACGTAATCAAGTGGAAATGGTACCGTTGAAATCATAATTGTTGAATTTCAAATTAGTTCTCGTTTAACCTAGAAGAGATTGCTTTCAACAAGAACATGCCATTCACATGCACACAAACCCTCAAAAAGAAGAACCATAACCACAGCAACAATGCCTAACAGCTAGTAGGAAAAAAAATTGAAATTCCAAGTGCAAAAGAACAAAAGACTAGATACACAATCTAGCTACTGGTCAGTGAGAAAAGATACATGAAAAAAATGCAGCATCTCATTGTAAGCATTCCACACAGAAACATAATTTAATACCTGAGCAAGTATATTATGGTGCGGATCATGGTGCAGTGGGGTCACTGTCCCAGCTGGACCAAACCAAGCATTAAGAGACCTAAGCTCCCCACCACCAGCACAGCAGTAGTCAGGAATGCAAATGTCTTTCCGTAACTCATTAATCTGCCAAATAAATGTAAAATATTAGCTGCTAGCATATTTCAATGTGTTGAAGCCCATGGTTAGATGCTCATTTATGTGAGTACAACCCACCTGATCAAATAATTGATGCTGTGCAAGATATGTAGGGACTGCAGAAGAAGAGTCATTGGACTGAATCTTCTCAAGAAACTCAGAAAATGTTATAAGCTCTTGCTTCCACTCTTGGCATAGATAGTTTTTCCCAACCTGCAAAGGACTTGACATTTTGATTACCTTTTGTTGTAGAATAACAACCATACATCCCATTCCACAGCGATACATATGAACACTTGTTTTAGCTCATCATGACTTAAATTTTGTGATGATTACAGATGCTCAAAATGTTCTTTCAACCTATTGTATGTTAATAGGTTCCATTATTGGCTTTAAGGACCTTAATTAAGAAACCTAGCTCTTAGGATGGGAAAACTCAAAAAACCAAGAGATTACTCTTTTTTCCCAATGAAGGCTCTATCCAAGTTGTCACTTCAAAAGGTCAATGAAACTATAATCTTTAATTTCACAGTACAAAACTTCAAGTTTGAAATTGGGGCTTAGTTGATCAGAGTTGTGTTTTATTCTTACGTACCCTGGTATTTTCATCACCAAGCTTCAAATATCACATGCAACACTAACAGTATATTCAGAGGTTGCTACTTAAGAAATAATCAATCGCAATAACAAATAAATAACACATTACCATGGGCAGGAAGTACAACTCATTTGGAAAAAAAATTACAGTAGAAAAGAGCTATCTTATGGATATTAGACATCTACTGAACTTCAATGAATGAAATATTAGAAAAGCACAAGTCATCAAATTTCACAAAAACAAGAATAATCACCTCAACTGGAACTGTGCGGTCACCAGCAACCCTTTTCAAGTAATCCATATCATTCCAATTTGTCCTGGCAGGCCAATGAGCCATACAATCACTAATTATAACTGGAGACCCAGATAGAAAATGTTCACGCAAAAATCCCTCTAAAGATAGACCAGATTTCTTCACCACAATCTTACTAGACAAGGACTTCTCTGGTAAAACACGAAGCACCTACAAATCCAAAGATAGCACATTGAACATTAAGCTCACAGTCTCTCTTATTAGCACCATACCACATGCCAATTATCATCCAACTCAGAAAGAATACTGCTACGAAACACGAAAGCAATCGAAAACACCAATATCGAAAATGGACCGATCCTTTTACTGCTATTTGCTCATATCAAAAACACCAATAACTAACTCACAATTTACTATTTAAACAAACTAAAGATCCCCCATCAGAAAACCAAAGTATTCAAGCCAACCTGAATAATAATTCATAAATGCAACATGCCATGCTCATGCATTATAAAATAAAGCAAAAGTTGTAGTACTGTAAATCAAGAACAATCATAAATTAGCTCATCATTAAATTAATTACTCTAGCAAACTATCCAATCCCAATCCCCTTAAACTAAATTATCTTAAATTAAAAAAAAAATCCAAACATAATTATAAAATCCACAATAAGCTACATAATAATAATATTAATAATAATAATAATAATCTCAACTTTCCTAAAACAAAACCCTAAAAAAGCAAATCAACGCTACATTTCTATAAATAGAAAGAATTAGAGACAAACCTCACCTCCTCTTTATCAAACTCATCCCCTTCTTCAACAAATTTACACTTTGGTCCTTTCTCAAAACCCTCACTTTCCTTTTCTCTCGATTTCGCTGTCACAATTTCAATAGCCGATTCCAAATCCTTCTTCAACAGCACACCTCCCATGATCAATCCCAAATCCAAAACCCTAAGCGACTCTTTGAATTCACTATTTCGATAATGAAACTTTGCCACGTGTAAGCAAGCCATTGAGTAGGCATCACGCCAGGCTGGAAGCACGGAGTGCCAGGGACCGGAGTGGAGTTGCTCCCACGCCATCTCTCTCGCTGCCTCCGCCGCTCTGAAGTCGCCGGAGGCGGCGAGTGTTGACATGCTGACGTAGGCATAGCCGCCGTGGGATGAGATTGTTTGGAGGAGGTTTGAGGATTCGGCGTCGAGCGTAGGTGTTGAGAGATAGTTTCCGGCGGCGGCGGCGGTAGTTGCGGTGGACATGGTGGTTTCCGGTGAGCAGTTATGGAGTTATCGTTAGGAGGAGTTAGGCGTGTGTTTGGTTTGGAGGATAAGAGGGGCTTAAAAAGGGTGAGCTGTACGTACGACTGAGATATTTTATAATGATTGGAGGTTGGAGATGATATTAAAAAGTGCAAAAAGTGGGAGATATTTGATATGATATTTTGTCTTGATATCTTTTGGGGATAATTACTGAAAAAAAATCTAAATTATTAAGTTTTAAAATTAATTTTTGAATTATTAGGCAAGATTAGATTAATTATTTTTTATATATATAAAAAATAGTAATTTTTTATATTAATGTGATGGATTCAATATTTTATTTCAATTAACTAAAAATTTAGTTTAAATTAGTTTTTAAAATTTTAATTTTTCATGTCAACATATCTAATCAGCTAATTATATTAATGTGATTAGTTTTTAAATTTTAAATTTTTCATGTTAATCCATCTAATTAGTTAAATTTAATAATGATATATCATTTTTATGATCTGATTAAATAAGACCCAACTGAGTTGTTAGATATATGTGTTGATAGAAAGATCTAATTAAATTAATATATTATTTAAATTAACTAAAAATCTTGCTTAGATTATTCTTTGAATTTCTAATTTTTGGCGTTAATTTATCTAGTCAATTATGTTTAACAATCAAGTATATTTAGTATTGTAATTTTAATAATTGTATCTAAGAAGACTCATATGGGTTATTAGATTAAAATTTAAATTATTCATTCGAATCAAATCAATATTTTTTACAGAAAGAAAAACTTTGTTTTCTCTTTTTATATATTATTCTAATAAAGTTAATAATTTATTGAAATCAACTAAAAATGTTACTCAGGCCTGTCTTTAAATTTCTAAATTTTCGAATCAAATTATTAATTATTAATTATTAAGTAACCATGAGTATTATCATTTGTGGGATGAAACTAAGTTTTGCAGTAGTTAGGCAAGCAAGATTGGGATTTGACTTGTTAAGCTTAAAGGGAGCGGAGTGGGCCCATCCATGGTCGGATCAACCTTTTCATCGTCCAAACATCAATCATAGAGTCGGTGGTGGACGTGGAGCCATAATATAACATTGCCTCTCTACATTCAAATATACTGTCTGTCAATTGTCAAGTGAAAAAGAAAGATAGTGAAATATCATAGTGATAACCAATGCTTGTATATATCTTGTTTGTGATGGGGAGCTACTTAAATTCCTTTCAAATCTTCGTGGAGGGATGTAAGACAACAAATACTAGTTTTTTTTTTTCTCACTACAATTTCATTAAATATAATTATTAAACTTATTCCAAAATAAATCTTGAAAACATTACGAGTTAAATGAATTACTATATCAATCTAAATCAATTTTTATTTTTAAATTGATATTACTGATTTGAATTAGATTTAATATGATTAATCGTGTCACTAAAAACCTATCTATAACAAGTGAATTTCACTAAATTATTATATTTTTTAGTTTAATTTAAAACTTAATTTTAAATAAATTTTTAGATCATGAATTTTTCATATAAACTCATCATACCAAAACTTATTTAATAACTACAAATGAATTTGGAAATATAACAGACGTTGAGGTTAAAGTTAGCTTACAACTTAACTATGCATAAACCTCACCCATAAAATCTAAAAATGCATTTAGAAAACTGATTATTTACATTGTGTGAATTGTGATTTTTTTAAATAGAGAGTTAATGATAAAAAAAATTATTTAAAGAATTATCTTTTAGTTGAGTTACAAATAACATATAGGATTTATGTATCGGAATTGAAATTTGCAACTCTCTATCCAAAAAAATCACAATTCACACGTACACAAATAACACCTACATATAATAAATGCTATTCGAGTGTTACAAATATTATCTATAACTCAATTAAGTATGCTCGTTTGCTAATTATTATTTTTTTGTTCATGCCATTTGATCAAGAAAAAATTTACAGTTCTAGGTTCCCAAAAAAATCCAAAATATCTTCATGAAGAGTAAGTGGGCTTGAACGGGCTTCGTGGCTTTGTTCTCTAAGTTTATGAATCTTGTCTCTTAGTCTAATGCCAATGGGCATGGACCTACTATAGAAAATATATAATACTTCCTTTACATGACAACATACAAGGACTTACTTGGTATTCCCTCTCACGTGAAAATGACAATGTGGGGCTAAATTCATGATAAACATGTTTTCTTTTTCATGAATCGAAGTACTTTTAGCCCATGATGCTAAATTTCATACTTCTTGATATCTCCCCCAATAGTAGCATAACTTGGTCAATATGAAATAATACACACGAGAACAAGTTTTATTTCATCTTTTTAATTAATGAAAAACATCCCCAAAACTATAGACTATGCAATCGAATACACATTCTCTTACAAGGTCACGTAAATCCCGTAATTAGCTCCTATATAATTAGGATGGTCTGATATTGATATCAATATTCATATGTTCATATCCATATTTATATTAGTGTATTCAATACAATATTCTAAGACAAATCAAAAGTCAAAAACTCCGACTCATGCTTGATCTAAGTAGTGTAAAAACAAAATCAATTACTATTTAATTGATTACGTCAAAACTTAATATAATTTAATTTAAAAATTATCATGATTTTTTTTTAAAATAATATTGTTTTGATTTACTCAGCACTGAACTTTGAACTTGTAATATAAATCTTTGCCTGATCATATATAGTGACGAATTTAATAACATTGATATCAAAATTTTCATGTACACGTCGGAGACCATTAAAAACCCATGAGACAATATTAATAACCCTACCATGTCCATTGTCGAAGGCAAGCAGGGAACAACATCTGAATCGTACGAAGACAGCTACAAATGCAAAATAATTTTTGTACCTATTTATGCCTCAATTTCTTGTCTTCTCTAATTTTCTGGATAAAAACAGAATCAATCATAAATTCATAATCAACATTAATTAGCTCAAAGATCATTAATTAGAAAACTAATCGTTCATGTGTTAACTAAAATTAATTAATGTTTAAACATCCATTTTCCATGCCCTTTCTGGTAATCACATCAAAAGTGGAAGATGAGACACGAGTGGTGAGAAGCCCTCCATTTTGGTGACAGGAAGATCCATTAAAAGAGGGTTTTAAGAGAGGCTGTTAGTATCATCATGGTCTTGTAGTTGGGTTGTTGTTGTGGTGAAGAGGGTCTGGTCCAGTTGGTACTTCTCTCTCTGACTCCTCATCTGTGACTAAACTTGATGCTCCCTTCCCCATTCTTGTGATCTTATAACTTTGATGAATATCCTGTATTTAAGAGCCAAAGAAGAAGAAGTTAAAGAAAAGGGGACCAAAGAGAGAAAACCCATCAAAGGAACAAGCTTGAAAACCCAAGAAAGACATAAAAGTTTTCTCCTTTAAGGATTGGATTGGTGAAAAGGTGGCGTCCTTTTGCATTACCTGTGCTGAAGCTCTGGCTCTATTTCCTGCTGCTACTGTTGTTTCATGCATTGCAAACATGATGAGATTACATGCCATATTAGTAAACCGTATATTTAAACTAGCTAAACAAACACAAAGGATTCGAACTTGAACAAGAGACAGAAAGAAAGGAATGATTTTGAACTTACAGGAACGAGAGGAATGGACTAATGGCATCAAAACAAAGGTCAAGATGATCAAAGCAATGGAGATTGATGAAAACCTTGAGAGACCATCTCCAAATGCCATTTTGCCGGCTCTAACTCTCTGGAGAAGAAAGAAAGATTCTTTTTTTTTTAATCTTCTTAACCAAAGCTAGCTATCAAGACAAAGAAAGGAAAAGGGTTTTGAAGATAGATCAAAGCAAAGTATGCAGCAAAGCTTTCTTTTACATGGTCTTTGTGTTAAAGATCAAAATTCAAAACCAGTATACTATTTTACAGGGTGTAAATATAATGATATTTATGGACTTCTATAACCCTTAAAAGGGTGTGAAATTTACTAATAACCAGCGGTTAAAGTAGTAAAGGCTCGGGGGTAGGATTGTCTATAAGATTAAATGACCCAGTTACAAGGATGATTCAGGACAGTTTCGTAGGTTTCTACAGTTGGCACATATCAAGACAAACATCCTACCTGGTACGTAAACTGGCGGCGAGAGAGCTGGATGCCACGTGGTGAGATGATGTCTGTGTCGTTTGGAGAGGGCAACTCATGCCATAGTCACCGAACGGCTCAAAGTCGGACTAAACTCGCGGGTCATTGAATCAATCCGAGTGATTTTATTTTGTTTTTTTTTTTTTATAAAATAATTTTTCAGGTTTGATTACATTAATTAAATTATTAAAAATATTTTTTACATTCAGCCTATTTAACTGGCATGAGTTTAGTATCTTTTTTTGGTTTAACTTGAAATGTAAGATCAAGTTTCAGATCAATTTCTAGTTCTAGATCGGAAGTTTTCTTAGTCGGCCTATTAAACCGGCATGAGTTTAAGAAGCATGCAATTCATAACTAGTTAGCTTATTGGTAAGTGCCGGTATCACTTATGAACCAACTCCCCTGCTGGTCTCCAAATATATAAGAATCAAATACTTTCACATTCAATATAAGAGATTATCAATGAGGGTTTTGAAAATGAAATCAAAGGCTAGTTAGTTGCTGTTAAAATAAGGTACAAACTTGGTACTGTTTTAATGGAATCCATGATCAAATATAGATGGAATGAGAATTTATGAAAGGAGGGACAATTTTTTTTTTTTTTTTTTTTTTTGTAAAAGAAAGTCGATCCTATGTTATGTTCTTTGCTTGCTTTAATTTTTGCTAATCCTATGTTATATTCTTCACCAAGGATAGGAACGAATGCTGCAGTTTTGAAGCCCCTAAATCATAGTAAGGGAAAGAGGAGACCCAGAGCGTTGAAACTTTGGCAACAGTAATTTAGCCTGCCGATGAGGGAGAAATGTCACATACAATCTATGATCTCAAGTATCACTTTGCAGAACTACGAAACAAGGTAGGGGATGGAATCATCACCAGAAATGTCGAAGTCGAACAAATACAAGTAAGGAAATGGGCTGCTAGTTGCAGCAAAATCTTCCAAGTCAGCAGACTCAAAGTACTTATCGACAGACTTGTCTTGCTTGGTGGGAAGTGTATCTTTGGCAAGATGATGCGATTGTCCTCCAGTCATCTCATTTTCATTCCTATGTGGTGTTGGTATAAGGAATCTGTCATTCTCTCGATGAATGTCCGTTCTCACCTGAGAATGCTGGCCATCATGATTAGTCCCACAATCAAGAGATTGATCATCGAAAGTACTATGGATAGTTTTGTGATGCAACTCTGGATTTTGTTGGGAAGGACAAGAGACAGGCCCTGCATCAGCATAAATTTTGTGTGAAGAATTGACATTGGCAAAGGGAATGGCAGAAATGTTACTAAAGTCAGATGGGGATAGGTTGGACTCACCGGAAAGATCTTTCTTCAGAGGCCTCGAAGCTATAGTTGTAAAGCTGTCCTGCTTGGTTTCATGCATCTGATGATATTCATCTGGCTGTAAATCAGTGATCTGTATCAGACAACGTGTTTCTCTGCACAGCTCCATAATTATCATTCAGAGGCAGTACAAGCTGTTCATCAGCATCACTTGACCTCACCAGGGGCTTTTTTGTCCCAAGTTGCCTTTCCCCTAGCTCGGTATCTTGGACATGATTTTGACTGTTCAATGGCTCAACATCCATCAGTTGATTTCTCCTATTATCTTTTGATGAAACAGAACCCACACCATCATCAACATCATAATCACTATCACAACTAATAGCAGGATTCTTTATTTGACCATGGCCACCTTGAGGTCTTTCAATTATGACAGATGTGCCAGTATCAATGCTAGGTTTCCCAATGAGGGATTCCTCTAGACTCAACAATCCCAGCCAAATTGCACACTCCTTCGCTGTCATCTTATCCTGTAAGCACTTTGACTGATGGACATGCCTCCTGATTTTGCAAAAATCAGGTGACATACGCTTTATTACAGCAGTCAACACCCCGACTTTCCACATCTTCTTCAAATCGTGAGGTTTCTTAAAAGGAGGACTCTGAGCTTGGGGTAGTCCTAGTTTTAGCCACCAATCTTCATTTCCAGTTGGCCACCAAGGTGGTGGAACCTTTTTCTCCAATGGATGCTTCCTTTGAGGGGGATTGCAGTGCTGAATCAAAGAAGACAAGAAATCCTAAAGTTGCATCTTGCAGGTCTTCAAGAACACTTTGGGAGTTCCTATTTCTACTCTCATTTAACTCGCCTATAGCAGAACACTCTGCTTCATACTTTGCTATGGCTGCTGGCCCATTCTTATCGAACCTCACCTTTTCTTTCCACCAAGCTCTTATGTTATCAGATGCACCACTTACTGGCTTACCCTTCTCTGGAATGATTCCATACACAAATCCACGTGCTTCGCACACTTCCATTAACTTCAACATATACTTGAGAATTCCATCCTGGGCTCTCAACATTTTCTTCCTCCTAGCGAGATCATAGGTCCGCTTCAGCTTTTGCTTCTCTGCTAGTTGTACTGCAAGCTTCTGTCTTTCCTTAATCCTTTTGAGTTTGACATGATCCTTCCACATCCTTCTATCCATATCTTCTGCTCCAATTTCTTCATCACTAACATCTTTCTCAGCAATATTCTCGCACCTTATGTCATCAACTTCAATGTCTTAGCTGTCAGTCAAAGAATCATGGAGCATCAGAAGGTGCTCCAATGTCCAGCTGATTATACTACAATAGCTCAACCACGTGGCTACCATCAGACTTCATAAGAAACTTGACAAATAACATTTGATCATCACAAAGTAGCCTGTTTTGCTCTCAAAACAAGGAAACAAAATTACTCATCTAAACCGAGCTAAATGGTTATTTTAGGCTCACAGATAGATCAGATTGGATATTTTAATCTAAAAACACCAAAAACCTAATACTCCAAACTTGAATTCTTTTCTTTACCAATGTTTTCCCAGCAACCAAACAAACAAAATCACAAAAACACAGAAAAATTCTGCCAAAAAGAAACTATCCCTCTACTCTCTTCTCATAATCTCAAATTTAGTAAAAAATCGATAGAATTTCCGCCAAACGAAAACCAAAATTCTATCTTGCATTCCAAAATCTACCCACTTCTCAAAATCATTCAAAAACCAGCTAAAATTCTCCGAACAAAATATACCCTCAAGTCTAATTCAAGAATAAACAGGTAGCAAGTAATACAACGTAAGAACATCCAAAAACTATAAACTTTCTGTAGAACATCAGAAAAAGATCAAAACTTCGAAAAAAACCTTACCAAATATCAGCTCCTATCTCTTCCAATTTACCCATCAGACTTGATCAAAAACTAAGCTTTGAACCTCAAATCATTCAAACTAGTAAATGGGTGTTTATAAATGTGTCTCTTTTATGCTTTTGGAACGATTTGATTGTCTTGAACTCGCCAACAGAAACAATGGGTCGCTGGAAGAGACAGAGACAGGTGAAATCTACAAGAGGGCATTTTTGCTAAGGCTGTCCCCAGCACGGGTAAAATAATCCTCTTCTTGGAGGTTCTTGATATTTCTGAAACTATGTTTCTTGATTTATGGACTTCTGTAACCTCACTAAGCTATGAAATATACCAATTAACTTTAGGTAGAAGTAGTAAATGACGAGGGGTAGAATAGTGATTGCCTTCCGTGTATCTCGAATTGAGTTTCAACCTTTGTTAATTTTTTTTTTAATATTTTAAGATGATATCAAAATTTAATTTTAAAAAATAAAAAATATTATTTTATTATTTTTTAAATTAAAAATAATTAAAAAAATAATCTCTATCACAATCCCAATAATTAAACATGTTCCGTGGATCCATCCAGTGACCTAGCAATTCGAAGCTTGACTTTGGCTTTCATTTTTGAACTATTTTGGGTATTAATCCGGAGACAAGTATCAAATTGGATGCCTTATGCGTTGTTTAGAGCATTTGACACTTAAAAACTGTTTTTCCCTCCAAGAAAATCCTTGCTTGTTGCAGGATGAATTCAACTAATTTTGATAAAAACTAAACTCTAAATCTAGAGATGTATGACTTCCACACTCCACAAATTGAAAAAATAAAATAAAAATCAACCTTAAACCTCATAAATATACAAGTACCACCTCCTGTGGTTAGTCACTTGAATTGTTCGTTGGATTGCAAATGGACTTGAACATCACAGCATCAATCTCGGTTTTAAAAAATAATCGTAAATGCATTAGTTCATAGATCATTGAAAAGGTTCATCCATGCAATTACAACCCTGGACTCATGTCCAGCTACCTATGTTCAGCTTAACAAGTGCGCCTGAACTAAATACTCTGAGAGTAAGAACCAGACTTTGGTGTCCATTGCAGAGGCAGAGGGATACATAAGTAAATGGGGACTCACTGAAGGACAATATGATGTGTCCACTGATCATCCAGGTCAAAACTGGAGGAAACCAGACGACCAGGTACCACCTATAAATATGTTTAAAATTACCTTAAAATCATTCAAGGCTTTCTTCTACACAATCATCAATCTAATCATCATTATTGCCTTCTGTTTTCAAGAGTTCCAATTATTTGTATTCATTAGCTTTTCCATTCCAAGTGATCATTGTTATTATCAATAGATGAGAGCCTCTATCTAACACAGCACAGCTGACGCAAACAAAGCTTCAGCTTATCAATAGGATAAATAGATATGTTCCAATAGAATAATTCATCCAAAGGAGCAAATACGATAAAGAGACATAAATCAAAGAATATACAGGCATGGAAAAGGGAAGGTGCCATTAGCAGATATGGAAAAGGGAAGGTGCAATTCGCAGATATGCTAAAAAGTATCCTGCTGAAAGGTGATAAGAATTTTGTTAATTGCCCCATCTAACACAAAGAATCATTTACATGAATTCCTATATAATTATCCTCATTGAGGAAGACTGTGCCTGACCATTAAAAAAAAGAAAAAAGGAAAAAAGAAAAGAAAAACTGCCTCCCCTCATTTTTCTTGTTAAATCATTGAGTTGTGAAAATAATTAGGTGTATAACTTACTGCCTTGAAATGCACAAACAATAACAACCGTTAAGGCAGCACCTCTAATTGATAGAGGAAGTCCTTTAACCAGGTCAGAAATGGTTGCGCTGCAGTTTTGAGCTTTTCACCTGTCCCTGGATCATAATAAGATCGAGAAGACTTAGTTATATGCAAGACAAATAAATTTGGCCAGTAGATTAGAAAGAGATGTCACTTACAATCTGAAAGTATCAGCTGTGTCAGCTTTCTGAAACTATGCACCAAAGCATTGGATCAATTCATCCTCAGGATCAACAAATAAGTCATCCAATGAAAACGAACTCATTTCAAGGAATGGGCTGTTAATTGCAAAATCTGGCAAGTCAAATTCAAATTGCCTATCAACAGCTCCATCTTGCTCAGTGGGAAATGTATCTTTGATAAGATGATGTGGTTCTCCTCCAGACAAGTCATTTCCATTTCCTTGCGGTGCTGGTATATGGAATCTGTCATCCTCTTGCCTGATGCTCATTGTCATCTGAGAAGGCTGCCTATCATGATTTGTCCCATAATCAAGTGATGGATTATAGAAATTACTATAAGTAGTCTCATGGTGCAGCACTGAATTTTGGCCCAATGGATAAAAGGCAGGCCCTTTGTCTGCATAAATTTTCTCCGTAGAATTGACATTGGCAGAAGGAACACCAGCATAGTAGTTAAAGTCAGATTGGGGTAGGTTGGATTCACCCACAAAACCATTCTCCAGAGGCCTTAAAGTTGAAGAGGTAAAATTTTCATGCTGAGTGTCATGCATCTGATAGTCAACTGGCTGTAAATCAGTGTGATTTATATCAGGCAAAGTACTTGTCCTCTCAACACCCAAATGATCATCATTCAGCTGTGGTTGAGGATGTTGATCAGCATGGCTTGACCTCACACGGGGCCTTTTTCTCCTTGGTTGCTTTTTCCCTAGCTCCTTATCTTGGACAGGATTGGTAGCATCATCTCGACTGTTTAATGGCTCCGCATCCATTGATTGATTTCTCCTATTATCTTTAGATGAAACTGAACCCATACCATCATCAGCACCATCAACATCATAATCACTATCACTACTAATGGCACGTTTCTTCTTTTGGCCATGTCCACCTTGAGGAGTTTCAGTTACACCAGATGTTCCATTGTCACTGCTAGGTTGCCGAATGAGAGATTCCTCTTGACTCAACACCCCTAACCAAATTGCACTCTCCTTTGCGGTCATCTTATCCTGTAAGCATTTTGATTGACGCACATGCCTTCTAATTTTTGGAATATCAGGTGACATGTGCTTTATTACAGCTGTTAATACCCCAACTTTCCACATCTTCTTCAAATCATGTGGTTTCTTATAAGGAGGGCTCTGGCCTTGGGATAGTCCTAATTTTACCCACCAATCTTCATTTCCCGTTGGCCACCAAGGTGGTGGAACTCCCTTCTCCAATGGGTACTTCCTTTGGGGGGGATCACAGTGTTGCATCAAAGAAGACAAAAGAGACCCTAAAGTTGCATCTTGAAGATCTTGAAGAGCACTTTGAGAGTTCCCATTTTTACTGTTCTCTGCCTCACCCATGGCCAAACACTCTGCTTCATACTTTGCTATGGCTGCTGGCCCGTTCTTATCGAACCTCACCTTTTCTTTCCACCAAGCTCTTATGTTATCAGATGCACCACTTACTGGCTTACCCTTCTCTGGAATGATTCCATACACAAATCCACGTGCTTTGCACACTTCCATTAACTTCAACATATACTTGAGAATTCCATCCTGGGCTCTCGACATTTTCTTCCTCCGAGCTTGATCTGACGTCTGCTTGGGCTTTTGCTTCTCTGCAGCTTGTTGTGCTGCAAGCTTCTGTTTTTCTTTAAGCCTTTTGAGTTTGATACGATCCTTCCACATTCGCCTCTCCAAATCTTCTGCTTCAATTTCTTCATCAGTGACATCTTTCTCCGCAATAGTGTCACATCTTATATCATCAGCTTCAAGGTCCGCGCTGTCAGACACATCAGTCATCGAACATTAAACAGTGCTCAATCTTCTATCAAGAGAATCATTAAGAAATACACCAACTAAACTTTTGAAAATCACAAAGCAGCATGTTATTGTCTCAAAACAAAGATAAGGAAAAGATCACCTAATCTAAGAAAACTAGTTATATTACGATCAGGGAAAGGTAAGCTTCAGATTTGAAATCTAACACTCAACGGCTGAATTCTTTTCCATACACAATTTCGTTTCTCAGGTACCAAACAAAAGATAAGAACTCATAAAATTTAAAAACATAATAATTCTGCCGAAATAACAACCTTCCCTTTACACTAACACTATTCTATTTTAAAACCATTAAAAAACCTCAAACCAACTCAAATCTCATGCATTTACAATCAAAACAAAGAGACCCCACAAAACTAATTCAACAAAAAAACAAACCATCTTTCAATGAAACATCAATTAACACAACACATAAAAACCCAAAAAATATCAAACTTTTTGAACCACATAACAAAAATATCAAAACTTTTTTTTAAAAAAAACTTACCAAATATCAGCTCCAATCTCTTCCAATTCACCCATCAAACTTGATAAAAAAAACAAGACTTTGAACCTCAAATCAACCAAACAAGCAATTCGGTCTCAAGTTCTGAAACCCTTTTCTCAATTTTTGTTGGGTTAGAGAAGAAGACACAGAGTCCTATATGAGAGATAGAGATGAACCCGGAGGAAGAGAAGGCGCAAAGAAATGAACCCAATAAGGGTTTTTTTGCCGGAAAGATAATAAAGTAAAGCAGTTTTTGCTAAATTCAATGCACAAACACGATAATTACTATAAAATATTTTACAGAAAGATAGATTTTAATTGGGTCTCTATCGAGATTTTGAGAGAGAGACAGAGAGAGAGATGATGATGTTGCTAATGACGTTTTTGAGTGGCAGCCTCGTAAGGAGGCCAAGTTGAATGAAAACACCTCATATTTTCTCATTTTCTGGGTTATAATCACCTGCATCCCTATCTATATTAAGAAAAAAAACACGTTTTTATAATGGTCAGTGGTGTTTTTTTTTTTAAAAAAAAAGAAAAGTAAAATTAAGTGGAATTACTGAAATTCAACATAAAGAAGATCTGACGGCGTCATGGATTTTCTTATCACTTAAAATTCAATATCCAACTTTCCATCAATGATTGATTGCTAGAATCTCACAAGAAAATGATTTATAATTTGGTGACTAGGAAAAATATTAATAATTGCCTTATTTGCTAGTTATTGCTTTTTTTTTCTTTTTCTTGGAAGATAAGGAGAGGTTTTCTTAGGGTGAGATAAATAATAAAGAAATATAAAAATAATTATTTAAAGAAATCATAGTTACTAATTGGTTTCTCTTTGAAATAAGAAAGAACCCTAGCAATGCTTGGAAGGTCAATTTCAAACACAAAATCCCAATTTCCTTCTACGTGATTCGTATCCTCATAGGCAAGAGTGGGGCATATGTGAATCAGATTCTCACACGGCTTCTTTGGAATTTCATGTATTTGATTCTCAAAGTACAAGGACACTCGTTAGCTTAGTATTATGGTAATTAAACTTTGTTCAACTTAGTAAATTAATTTGGAAAATTCTCCATTTAAAATTTAATTTAGATGTGACTTTAATATAAAATAAAATAAATATTAATATATAGTCAAATCTAATTTAAATTTGTTCTCGTCAACTCTAGTTGTTTTTTAAAAAAAGAACAATATTATTTTAACTAAAATAATTAATTCGGATTGACAAGTAATATACAGGTTTAACTTGTAATTCAATAAATCAAACCCTTTGTGAATCATTCCTCCAACTATTGCTAGTGCCCATTTTTGAATCATTCCTACAACTATAGCTAGTAGTGAACCCTAAATTGGATGAGATGTTCTTACTTTTCCTTTCATGTATGCTATGATAACTACTCTTGAATTTATCGAAACTGAATAGAAAATCCCGTCTTCCTAAGTGGAGCAGTATTTCCCACTTCTATCTGAACTGGCCACTGAATTGTCTTTTTATTTTGCCAACCTCACAAATTCTACATGATACCATTAATTTCTTTTCCCCCAAATCCGTTCTGTTTGGCCTTCTTTCTTTTTCCCCACAAGAGTCTATTTAGCTACAACACAAGCTAATGCAGCTAGAATTACTGAAGAAACCCAAACCAAAGGAAGCAACCACTGCATTGCATTGCTTTCCTTTAAGAGAAGGATCCAGTTTAGAGGAGCAAAGATATAGCAACCCCATCGAGAAGTATGGAAGGAATGCATGTCTGCAGCAATGGTTGAGCAAAAATGGCCCAGAAGGTCTGATACTATGTCCTTGCTAGAGTCACTTTTCCCGAGTCCTTTTTCTCCAATGCTGCTGTCATTCGACAACCTGAAAGGTCGACTTTAACATCAGATTGCTCTCTGAAGAGTCTCCAAGTTTCTAGAATTGGTTCTCCATTTCTCCATGCCGACAAATTTCATAGATCAATGAACGGCCATGATCACTTGAGGCACTTTGGCAGGATGACGTAGCCCAGATCACATCCACCTCCTCAGGTGAGATTGAAACTACTAATTATTAAAACTCTATATATATCAAAGAATCTTCTTAATTAAAAATTTTAAATTATTATATGAGGTTTGATGTAGTCGGATTTGTGAAAACTAAGAGTTTTAAGTATTTGAATAAGGATCTATCACAATTAGATGATGAGATTTGACTCAAGTGGGTAATCTAATATATATATTTTTATGGATCAATGAAATAAATTTATCTTCAAGAGAATATTTGGTTTGGTCAGACTAGAATTGTAACTTAAAATGACAATAACATAAGATTTGACTGTTGAATTTTAGTTAAATTTTTTCAAGTGATTCTAAAAGTAATTTTCAAATCGGGATTCATTTCGTTGTTTATCTGACCATTGAATATCTCAAAATTAAGCCTAAATATTGTTGTTTGTGTTAAATTTATTATTTCTTCTAGGGTTTTTTTTCCAAATTTATCATTTTAATTTGGATTTTATGTTAATTTTCTTTATAATTTTTTATTTTTATTTTTTTTCTAGTAGAGATAAGGTTTTCTAATGTATTTAAAGATCTTATAAATATCTAAGAAGCAGACACCATTAAACTTATTTTTTCAAAGAATAAAATTGTGATTTTAAGATTCATATCCACCAACCCTTTTTATTCATCAAATTTTATGTGTTTATGTGTTATTGTTATCGTTTCTGTCTGCATCAAGTTTCCAAGAATAATTTTATTTTACTTTCTAACCATTATTAAACTTTAGTGATTCGGATTTCTTTACTGTGAGATTTTGATCAATGTGATTTTCTCCCATATCAATATAAGGGAATTCAGACGCATCCCATGGTCTGTTGCAGTCAAGTGCAACGTCACAGGTGACTTCATCATGTGGAAAAGGCCGGATTTACAGCTGGAAATTGTAGCGAACGCCTCCTGGAGAACTTACACGGTGTTGGAAATCTTCAGCTAGAACAATAAAGCAAACAGCAAGAACTAAAACGGTAGACCAAGCAGCAGCAGCAGCAATCCTTGCCAATCGACACATTATTTCAGCTATAGAGTCTTCAACAAAGTGAACAAAAGCTAGCAAGTAGAATTAAATTTAGTACAAGCGCTTCATTTTCCTTTTGATGAAGATGCCTGGTCCATATGTTGACATGAAGATCTGAACCAGTAGAGGAAATTGTGAAAACATGAAGAGAGTGAGTGACTGGAAGACAAGCACGCAAAACAAATGGAACGGTAACCTCCATCATTCCATCTAACATTACTAGAAGAGCTGCACATGCAGAAGGCAACCATCATAGCTGCAATAGAAATGAAAAGTGTAGAAAGGCCTATTATCAACTTCCTAGGCAAGGATATCAGAAAATCTTGCTCTGCTTAACGAGCTGTGAGGATTCCCAAGAACATCAACACTGAAGTAGAAGAAGAAAAGAGAGAAATTGCATCCGATATTGTAACAGTCATGTAAGCCTTCTTATGTAAGAATACTGGATTAATACCAGTGTCTTGAATATTGCCAACCGGAACAGTAAATGCTGCAGCAAACATAATTGTAACGATAAAGGCACCCACCACAGCATAAGAAGTTGCCGTGCTCTTCATCCATTTCTCCCCTTCAATCACCAACTGCTTGTGAGTGTTAGAAAATAGTTGGCCAGGTGTTTCACCCGAATGATTGCGAGTTTGCGACTAAATTTAGCTGCAGGAGTCGTGATGTTTTCTACTTCCTACAGAAAAATCATTAATCTTAAAACATGAGTAAAAAGTCCAAGCATACAAATACACATAAAATCCTTAATCATGCATTTTTTTTATGATAATTAATCATGCATGTTGTGAATATCAGCAAACATTAATTTCCTTGGAAAGGCGAGTTGGAACACTTTTCTTGGAATACTTCTGCGAGCGGAGCAATCGGATATCGATATGTCATCTCGAACTTCATAAAGTCACAAAGAACAAACACAAACTCTCAAAACAAAATGCGACCACCGGAATATACATGGTTTGAGGAGATCACCATGTACCTCTTTTACCATGCTAATGTTAGAAATATTTGAAAGAGAAATGTAAAAAGGAGAACATAGGAAGCATAGGAAGCTTGGTGAAAAATAAATCTCATTCAGAAATATCTTCTTTCATTTTGTTTTGTCACATTGCATCTATAATTAATTTTCTGAAATTAACTTTCATCTTCATCTTGGAAAGATCTATCTTGCATCTTTGTCTCGGCCACTCATTTCATCATGGCTAGCTAATGGTATTCTATTGCCTTTCTTTAATTTGCTTTTCTTTAATTATTGTCTTTGTCTGAACATGGCTACTCCTAACTATTTTTCTTCTCTTGTGGTTGTTGCCACAATTCTCTAGCCAAACATCTCTTTTCAATATTTGACTCTTTAAGTGACCATTCCATTTCTTCAGGTTGCCGCCTTTTTCTTGTCATGGCTCTTTGGCCATTTCTCATCTCTTGTAGGAAGAGTTCTCTCTTCTCTTCTTCATGTGTGGTCGCTCTTATACCACATCTGATCTCTTGTGCAAAAAGTTGTTAACTTGCACTAAGTCTTTTTTTAGGCTTCTTTTATCTTTTTTTGATGCAATGTCTCAATTCTCTTGTTGGAACTATTATCTTGCACCTTTATTTTTTTTTTGGACATCATTTGTCCATCCACTTTATTTTGAGATTTCACACTCTAGTCCCTCTAAAAAATCACTAGATCGAACTAGCTCTGATACCATATTAAAAATATTAAAGGAGAAAAGCAAAAATAGAAACATGATAAAAAATAAATCTCATTCATATAAATATTACTATCCTAGGAGTGGAAGTCATAATAGACTTGGATTTATATTTATAATACTCCAAATATATATTTATACTAGTCTAGAATAATTCAAAAGACTTAAAAAATAAATACATTTTTAATAGTTATATGTATATATCTAGAAACAACTCTCTTCTTCTTCTCTGCAACATTCTTTTCTTTTTGTTTTTGTTAATTTTTCAGCAGCTATGAACTAAACTTTGGCTTTCAGTTTAAAGAGAATAGACACTATCTTCATTATGAAGTTGTGAGAAGTAACATTATCATTGTAATTCTTTCAAATGCAAGTACTTATTTATCCTTCTTTTAGAATTATGCTATTGATTTATGTCCAAGTTTATTGAATTGTTTTGAAATGGTATATATATATATATATATGTGTGTGTGTGTGTGTGTGTGGGCGCGCGCGCGCGCTTTCTAGTTTCTTTCAATATGTAATTGTTGTTAAGGAGTAAAATAAGAAGCAAAGAAAGTTAACTTGATTGTCGTAACTATCACTTTAATTTATTAGGGAGGAAAAAGTTAAGTTAAATTACTCAAGCTTTTGAATGGCTGAATAAATTTTACAAACTTTACTCTTAAGGCTACTGTCGAGTGAATTAAAATTGCTTTTCAATATTAAATTTGCTTGATGGTAAGGAATTTATTAAAAAGGTTTATCTAATTAATTTACCCATAATCTCCTCGATTCCCCTTAGCTTTAAGGGATATTGAATTTATTTGCTTGAATTGAAAGGATAGTTTACTTCGATGATCAACAGATTTATAGGAATGGATGTCTAGAAATTTGAACCGAGTTAATGACATATCAATTTATTATTTTTATTTTTAGAATTTTGCTTCTTTAATTTTTTATTAAAAATTCAAATCCTCTATTCCTTTTTATTTTAGTATATTTCACGATCATACTACAAATTTATTTTGTTTGTAATAGTAAAGTTAAAATTATATTTTGAAGGTTCATACGAGTGACCACTTACGTTAGGTAAGGTGTACTGTGGATGCTAATACCTTCTTTTTATACAATCAGTCCCCTTATTTAGACTCTGAAATAAGTTAGGATTTCTAGTGACCAAAATAGTAGATGACTACTTTTATTTTTCCTCTTTTACTGATAAAGGATATAAGAATTCCTTATCTTTTCCACCCATATTATTTCTAAAAATCCCTTGATTTGAGAAAATTTCAATCCAACAACATGAAAATTCCAGCATAGATTAAATCAATTTGAACAAAATACTAGAAAAAAAATCATCAAGTTGTAGTTCAAAAATATAAAAATGCTAGGGGTTGTAGCAACTCCTTATTGCTACTATTGAGAAATTCCAAACGGGTACATGGCGCACATGGTACTGGTAGCCAATGTTTGTCCCTTTACATAGCGCGCGCGCTTTCTCTTGCAAATTTCAAAGTTCAAACGACTTTTGAAAAGAAAGAAAACATAATTTATGAGAAAAAAGATTTCAAATTGCCTTGATTTGAGAAAACTGTCCGGCACTTGTCTCCTCCTAGCTCGTAATTGGATGGTTAAGACTCATCATGTTTTTGGAGAAGTCAATAGAAGTACTGATTGGCTTACAAATCATGCTTTTGAGCTAGAGTTTGGGAACTGTTTTCTCTTTATTTTTTATAAATTTAAGCTATTCATCTGGTTAGCTTATTGGAATCGTCTTCTCACTAATGAGGTAAGAAACTCTCGCAATTTAGCTACCTTCTCTTTATGTAAAAAATTAAGAGTGGACGTCTTAAAGTAGTTTTTAACAAAAAAAAAATGGATATAATTTTTAATTTAATCGTTCTGTTAGACTGAAATTTGGTCCACGTATTCTACAAGCCCGATTCGATAATAAGTTAACTAGACATAAATAATTGAGACTGGAATCATGCTCAGATTCGACGTAGAAGTTGTTCTTCTGGATTTTTTTATTATTTTGTTTTTCTAGTTATTTTTGAACCCTTTTCCTAGTTAGGTTTTATAACTTTGTTTGATTTAGGTTTTATCAACTTAAATCAACTTAACATGTATTCAAATTTCAAACCATTTGTAAGTTATTTTTAAAATAATTAATCGTTTGAAGTATTATTGGATTTCAGAACATATCAAAATGGATTTATTTTACAATTTAATGATGTAATCTTAGGACTCAATAAACTGTAGTTTTTTCTTTCGCTATACACTGCATCAATGCCTATCCAGATATGTAAACTACTCTTGTGATTACAGTTACTTTTTAAAATGTTTTTTATTAGAAAATAAACTAAAATGATATATTTTTTTTTATTTTTTAAAAATTATTTTTGATATCAACACATCAAAATGATCTGAAAATATTAAAAAAAAATTAATTTAAAGCAAAAAAAATAAAAAAAATTAATTTTTTTCAAAAACGCTTTTCAAACATAAAAACAAATAGATGTGATTGGAAGCAGTTCGTCCATGGAAATGAGCACGGTATCTTCTTTGGTTGGAACTTGGAGGAGTGGCTGCATTTCAATTGCACAGACTCTTCTCGTAGCTATGATTAATGATGGACATTCACTAATGTTTGCTGGACTACTTGGAAATCTAAGAATGCCGCTGTGCTTGAGAGCACAACAATTCCTGTCCTTAGCCAAATACGTCAGATTAGAAATCTCAATAGGGACTGGAAAGTTGCCTTTGATATTTAACTAGACATTACGAAGGTAGAGGGGGGGAGGCATGTCAGTTGGAAGCTTCCTCGGCGAGGATGGTGGAAGCTGAATATTGAAGGGAGCTCGTTAGGGAATCCAGGAAGGGCTGGTGCTGGAGGGCCTATAAGGGTTGCTACGAATATGATATGCAGTGTGCATAGCTTGTTGATCGAGTCTGATTCCACTAAAGCTATTAGATGTATTAGTGGGGGACTGTCATGATTCTCATCCTCTGTTTGCATTTTAATCCAGGATATTAAAGAGCTTCTTCATGGTCTTGTGCTTTTTTTTATCAGTTACAAGCAATGACGGAGCTAGAAATTTTTAAATGAGAAGGCAAATTAATAATAAATATTTAATATTATATGTTATATTTAAAAATTAATTTGAAATACATGTATCAACTCAAGTCAAGCAAAATTAATTTAAGAATACTTTTAAAATGAAAAAAAACTTATATTATAATTGTTTTCTTCGAGATTTTATATTTTAAAACTGCTTCATAATAATTTTATTTTTAATTTCATTAAAAATATATTTCTCAATATATACTACAAACTTTCATTTATTTATTTCTAAATCTTCCAAGAACTAGGAAAGTTGTTGACAACAATTCTATGCTGACATATGATACATAACATCTAAAATCATAACTTAAAAGAATTGTCACAAATTGATGTTGTTCTTGCTGACTTGTTGTTTTGTACAAGTAAATTAAATATAATTATTAAATATTTTTTTTAATTTATCTATTATATCCCTAATTTTTTTAGTTGTCTTGTACTTCATTTTTAATCATTAGTAAATTCATTATTATCATTTTTCATATGAAATTCATAACAAAACTTATCAATTCATCAAAAATCATTTTAATTCATATCCATTAGCATATATTATTACCCATACACATTAATTCAACAAACCAATAAATTATTATAAACCCTAACATTTTTAATAACTAAGTTTTGGAGATGTAGACCCAGTATTTTTGGAGCTTTCATATCTGGTTGACCTATCAGGAAGAGATGAAGTGAAATTAAAATTTTTTTTTGTTAAAAATTAATTTTTTTAGTATGTTTTGGATCGTTTTGATGTGCTGATTTCAAAAATAATTTTTAAAAAATAAAAAAAATTATTTTAATGTATTTCGGCATAAAAAATACATTGAAAAGCAATCGCAACCACACATCTATACAAGTAAAGTCTCTAACAGCGCAAGTATAAAAAATATAACTGCTAGGCAAGCCAACTCTTTTCTCAAACCCATCAGCTGCCTTATTCTAGATATATATATATATATATATATATATATATATATATATATATATATATATATATATATAAAAAGACCATGCATAGAATTCTCTTTATTAAAAACGGATAAGAGAAAGGAATTGGGGGGGGTAACGTCGGAAATCATTGGTTCTGAACACCCCGTAGATGTGTTTTGCATGCAACATTTCCGGTGGGTTAGGAGGCTAGGATTATTGCCATCATCAGCTTTTTGACAGACCACCTTCAATTGTTGGACTCGTAATAAAGGGAACAACTGCATTGCATTGGTTTCTGACTATAATTGTAAGGAATTTGTTGTATATTTGCTGCATTAACGCTCCTAGACACACGTCGATATTTAGTGGCATTGCTTCTTTAATGTTGCTTTCTTCCATGTTGAAGATGACAAATGCCAAGAAAAGTGTACACTAACATAGTTTTCGGATCTGGTCGGTGGCCGACCCGGTTCAAGGTCCGGTTTCGGGTTTTGATCGGGTTACCGGGTCGTCCGGGTCAATTTTATTTTTTTAAAATCAAAACGATGTCGTTTTAGTAAAAACAAAAATCAACGGGTTGCAACTGAGTTTTTGACTGGGTCTTGTCGGGTCAACCGGATCACCGGGTCATACCAGGTTTTTTCTTTTTCTATTTTTTCTTCAACCCGGTCCGGTTCCAGCCCCGGGTCGACCTGCCGGGTCAGGCCGGGCTTCAAAACTATGTACACTAATATTTGGGAACAAGCAAGTTTTCAAACTGAACATCCATATATTTCTACCTTGAGTTATTATTTTTGGTACATATAAGGCTAATAAATGTCTATTTATTATTGTGATAACTTTTACTTTTTAAAATGATGTTCTTTATGTGGTTTTTAGTTGTTCGATGTGTTTTTATAAAAGAATTAAAAAATTTTATTTTAATATATTTTTAATTAAAAATATTTCTAAAAGCAAAGAATCTCGATCTTCAATTTCAGATCTTGACACAAAAGATAATGACAGGATCCATTTTAAATAAAAATAAATAAATTTAATATCGATTGACACTTCATCTTATTAAAGAATATTTTGTACTGTTAAATAAAAATTACTTAATATATAGTTAAATTAATCTAATAATATAAACTTATTTCCACGTTGAAACTATTTTTTTAATAGAATTAAACAAATTATCTATAAGAGACATCAATCCCAAATTAATTTTCTTATGAAATTTATTAATATAATATTTTTTATTAAGGGTAATTACAAAAATCCTCCTATAGTTTGATATGAATTTCACTCTTTTTATATTTTTATAAATTACATTTTACATTGTAGGTCAAATAAAAAATTCAAACAAAATGCAATGTTGAGGATATAAATTGTTATTGAACATGCAAATTATATGATAGAAAATTTAATTTATAAAGTATTGAAGGTTTTTATATGATAAATTGTGTAACTAGCACATAAGAAAATAAATGGTAAAGTAACACATGATGAAAAAGTTTTGGTGAAATAACACATTTTGATGTTGTTGTACTTTTAAAGTACTACATCAATTAAAATTTAAACCAAGATCGAAGAACACAGAACAGATACACATCCACAACTCTCTCTCCCAAACCAAACAAATCTCTCACTTTCTCTCTACAAAATCCACCAAACACCTTCATTTAACCCTTAAAACAACCAAAGATCAAACCCATTAGAGGTCTGTAATTATTGGTTGTTTTTGTGAGAAAAATCGATTGATCTATTTGTTGTTGTTGCTACCACCATCATCACCGCCACCACTCAAACCTTTGTTTGTAGTCCTATAAGTAGTATGTTGTTAAATGATAATTTAAGCATGTCATATGAAAGTAACTTGGGTGGAATTTTAATGATATTGATGTTGAATTAACTTGGAGGTGTCTAATTGGTGAACATCAGTAATATCTTGTATCAATTATGTGTAATGATAATTTTAAGATAATGATTGATTCTTTCACCCAAAGTGATTTGAATATGATGGTGTTGTATATGAGTAGTCGATCAAAATCTATATGTGTCCTAACTTATGTTGGTCCTTCAAATTCAGTTAGTAGAGGTAAGAACAATTTATTGTCGATTGTTTTGTTGCAAAGGATAGATGATACTATGTTTGAGTATCCATTTGCTGATCAACATAAATTTGATTATTTTGAGCCTAGTGACAAAAATTTAGATGTTCAAATAAAATGGTTAATACCGTTAAATGATGGCACATTGTGCATTCACTTGAATACCAAGTCCAATGATTAAACTCGACATTTGTTCAATTACAATATGTGCAAACACCTAAATGTAAGTAGTATTTGCGTGGATGATATCATAAAAGATCAGATTCATTTAAGATAACAAAGTTAAAAGGGCCGCACACATGTGTTTCGATCTTTATACAAAAAAAACCATTATCAGTTTGATGCAAATTTTATTGCTAATGCTATATCAACCCTTGTAATGAATAAGCTTTCAATGACGGTTGCAAGCATACAAGATGAAATAAATTTGCATTACAAGTATAAAATTTTATATGACAAAGCATGAGTCGCAAAACAGAAGGTCATTGAACATCTTTTTGGTTTACGTAAGGAATCTTTTGAAAAATTACCTAGATTGTTGGCAATAAAAGAATCAAATCCTGAAACAGTCATTGATTGGACGCACAAATGAAATCTTGATAATAATACAATGATTTTTGGACGTGTTTTTTTGGTCATATGGACCTTCTAATAAAGGTTTCAAGTACTATAAACCATTCATCAGTGTTGATGACACATTTATATGAGCGATATGATAAGAAATTATTGATTGCAGTTGGTTTTAATGCATATAGACATTGTAGATGTAAATAGATATATGGTTTATGTTTCTAATTTTGGGATTATTTGAATATTAGATAGGATGAATTATTTTTTATTCATTTTAAATATATATATATATATATATATATATATATTATTTTATTTGCATTCATGAGTACTTGTAGTTATAAAATGTGAAAATTTATTGAGTTTAGTTATAATTTGTTAATTGAAGTGACTGGGGTGTGAATTTCACAGGTCTTTTTAAGCAAGATGAAATTTTAGATATAGTTCACATGTAGGAGAAACCTTGTCCAAATTTTGCTAAAATTATATAATTTTTAGCTCTCTAAAATCATAAAATAATATAAATTTTAGATAAATAAAAATTATAATTTTATGAATTTTTCAGATTTAAAATATAATTTTTTCAAAATTAAATAATGATCAAAATTATCTGTCCGTTTTGGCTACTGTCCAGCGTTTCTTTAAAGTAGCAAGCCTTTTCTCAAAACGATTTGCTAATTAATGTGACGGTTCACAACAATAATATTTAGGTAAATTTCACGATTCTAAAACATAAGATTATTAAAATATTACGCTTATAAACTACGACGTCATCAAATTATGCTATTTCACGGAAAGTTTTTCATCCTGTTGCTTTGCTCTTTTTTTCCTGCACTAATTACACAATTTATCCCTTTTTATAACTTTTTTTTTTTCATTATTATATATTTCCAAATGACCTGTAAAGTGGTTTGGTAGAATATTCAAAGTATCCAATGCGCTCGTGCTTTCTGCTGAGAAGAAACGACACTGCAAGCCTCAGTACAAGTCAGCAATCCTGAAACTGAATCCACACTACAACTTCAACGTGTCAAAATATAAAAGGACAGAAGTAATATCATATGACTAAAATACCCTCCCAATTCAAGGACTAAGTCTTCTTTTCGAGCTATTTGTGAATTCAGGTAAGAAATTTCGAAGAAAAGTGGTGCATCTTATGATTTCTCCATTGTCGTTTATGGTTAGTATGATCTGTAGATTGAGCTGTACCACACGATGATCATTCCTTGACGAGACAATTAACAATCCGTTGCTAATCTTATATATATAATACTTTTCTTATGCAAAAAATTGGTGAATGGATCATACCTGTGAAATCCATTTCAAGATCTAGGGAGTGTTTTTATTTTTGTTTTTGTTTAAATTGCTTTTTAAAATATTTTTTAAATTTATTTTTCATTTTAAAAGCATTAAATTGACATTTTAGGTTGCTTTTCAATAATTGTAATGTGGCGATTTTAAAATTTTTAATTAATTTTTTTTTGCATTTTAAAAAATTGTTTTTTGGTAAAAGCATTTTTGTGTTGCATTTTTAATTGATTTTTTTTTCAAAAATGCCCTACATTGCATTAAATAAATAAAATAAAAATCCGATTAAACTACCTTCAAGTTAACAAGTCATTGAATCCATCCATCCACGGACAATTTAGATTTTATAACTATTGCATGGATAGGTTTATATATATATAAGGAATTTTGTACCATAATCCGGATAAGGAATCATATGTAAAAATAAATAGCTTATTTTCAGAGAGATTAATTTAGTTTTAATATGTAAAAAATGCTATGTTAATTATTGTTAAAAAACAATTAATTTTGTGTGATTTAAAGGGTCAATCAATGTTTGATCAAACCCAATTTAATATTACTTTTTCAAAACAATATAATTTTAATTTTAAAAAATTAAATAGATATTATTATGATTTATCTGTATTACTCATTAACTTATAATATATTTTAGACTTAATCAAAAGTTAATTTGTGTTGAATAATAAACACTTATTACTATTATTTTAAACACTTTTTTATTACTATTATTTCGTTTCTGTGATCAAATAAAAATAGTTAAGTTATGATCACAAAAATCTAAAAATTGTAAAAGCATCATAAATATATTGTCACATCAATTATTCAATGATTAGCCGAAGAAAAGTAAATACTTATTATCATGTTCTTGAATTGTAAAAACTTTCAATTAAATTACTTATCAAAGATATGTGTATCACAAAATGGTGTGCAAGTATCAATGCTTAAAGTTTCCCATTAGCTGGTGAATTAAATTCTGGAAAGCTATAAGAAGTAACCTTTCCTGCAATTTTGTCCTCTTCCAAATCGAATTTCAGTTCTATTTTTTTTTTAAATTCATTAATCGAATTTTATTTTATGCTATTATTGTTTGTTTTCAGAATTGATAATGTTTACGGGTTTAATATTGACGCTACTGCCTACGTTGTAAGAAGCGAACCAGGAAGATTAAAAGAAGAGTTTTTCTCATCTCCCAAGTCCTTGAAACAAAGAAAAAACTCCCAAGTCCAAGTCCTCCCTTCATGTGTCTAAACCGACCATGCTCTTCGCACGTGTGTCTCACTTCCCTAAGCTAAATAATCTAGTCATATCATACTATAAAACAAAAAAAACACCTAGGTCCTCCTAGTAATTAATATGTAATAAAATATGAACCTGGAAAAGATTATAAAAAAAAAGAAAATTGTCAAAAAGGGTTCAGAGAAAGTTGGTAGAGAGTTGGTTCACTATTTTCTCTTCTTAGTAGATTCAGTCTTCGATATCTGTCACCCCACATGCTCCACATTTCTACATAGGTTCCCTCACTCTTCAAGCTCCATTATTGCTCTCTTACCATTCCATTTTTGCTCCTTAAAGAAGGGCTCTTGGCTTCAACAGTAGCTAGTGTCCGACTGACCACTAAGGTACTACAATTTTATACTCTCTTCTTTTCTTGATTATGCAATGCAGAAACTCACAGTGTTGTGTGGTTCGAGTAGTTGTTGAAACCTTATGCTGTTTTTGTTCACTCTTTTAAGTAGTGGGAATGGTGCATATTATACTTGCATCTGTTCTAGTGGAGCTGTGAAAAAGTTGAGTTTCCTAGTTTTGTTTGCTCAAGGTTGCTTCTTGAGTTTGATTTCATTTCATAGGTTGTTCAATTATTTTTTTGTTTGTTTATTGCAGTAGATCTGTTGTGTTACTGTTACAAACTCCACATTCTTTATGACTGGAGTCCAACAAGTCCATGTTGATTAATGTGTGATTTGTTCTGTTTGGTTGTTGTGAAATTGTGGTATTGCTATGTCATTTTCTTTGATTTCTTTCATTTTCTCAGCAGTTGAAGGAGTGCTATGGGTTTTAACACTAACCCTGTGATTTTCTTGCTTTGCCTTTGCAGATATTGTGGTTTCTGGTACAGAGCTTCCAATTGAAGTGCCTAATGTTGCTCTGTAACTCTGTTCTGGATGATGAATTATAAGGTTCTTTAGTCTCTTGTTTCCTGTGCTTCCATCTTTACCTTCTTTGAGCTATCTTTTTCAAAATAGTTCTTAGCTTCCTTGTATTCCAACATTGAGTTTAGTGACTCAAATTTGTCCAATTAGCCTGGAAATAACAAGAACAAAGTTGGGTTTTTACCATTTGAAGCCTTGTCATTTCGTGAAGTTTCATTTACTTCTGTTGAATCCATATCCTGTTTCAATATCCTTATTTTGAAAGCCTCCATCCCCCCTTGTGTGATTTTTGAGTGCTCCTTGCATATCTCTGGTTTCGTTAGTGTAAATTAAGAAAAATGCAGAAGCTTCCGCAATCTGTTGATTTTGCTCTAAAGGAGACCTCACCAAACATTGGTGCGGGATCTGTCACGGGCAATAAGCTTTCATGCACCTATGACCTTGTTGAGCAAATGCAATATCTTTATGTTCGTGTGGTGAAAGCTAGAGATTTGCCTCCCAAAGATGTTACTGGTAGTTGCGATCCGTATGTTGAAGTAAAGCTTGGAAATTACAAGGGAGTCACTAAGCATTTTGAGAAGAAAAGCAACCCAGAATGGAATCAGGTTTTTGCTTTCTCGAAAGATAGAATTCAAGCTTCAGTTCTGGAGGTGTTTGTGAAGGATAAGGATGTTGTCTTAGATGATTTGATTGGTTGGATGATGTTTGATCTCAATGAAGTGCCAAAACGTGTTCCGCCGGATAGTCCTTTGGCACCACAGTGGTATAGACTGGAAGATAGGAAGGGGGGTAAGATTAAGTCTGGGGAGCTGATGCTGGCTGTTTGGATGGGAACTCAAGCAGATGAGGCATTCCCTGATGCTTGGCATTCAGATGCAGCCAGTGTTGGTCCTGATGGTGTTAACAACATCCGATCTAAGGTATATCTTTCACCCAAGCTTTGGTATGTTAGGGTCAATGTGATTGAAGCTCAGGACTTGGTGCCTAGTGACAAAAGTCGGTTCCCAGAAGTATTTGTGAAGGGCACCCTAGGAAATCAAGCACTGAGAACCAGAACATCTCAAATTAAGACTATCAATCCAATGTGGGATGACGACTTGATATTTGTGGCTCCTGAACCTTTTGAGGAGCCTTTGATTTTGACTGTGGAAGATAGATTGGGACCAAATAAAGACGAAGTTTTGGGTAAGTGTGTGATCCCTTTGCAACTTGTGCAGAGGAGGCTAGACCACAAGCCAGTTAACACTAGGTGGTTTAATCTTGAGAAGCATGTGGTTTTAGATGGGGAACTAAAGAAAGAAACCAAGTTTTCCAGCAGGATTCATGTTAGGATCTGTTTAGATGGAGGGTATCATGTTTTGGATGAATCAACTCACTACAGCAGTGACCTTAGGCCAACAGCAAAACAGTTATGGAGGCCTAGCATTGGGATTTTGGAACTGGGGGTTCTAAGTGCTGTGGGGCTGATGCCTATGAAGATGAAGGATGGCCGAGGTACGACAGATGCTTATTGTGTTGCTAAATATGGACAGAAATGGGTCCGGACAAGGACAATTGTTGACAGTTTCACTCCGAGGTGGAATGAGCAGTACACTTGGGAGGTTTTCGACCCGTGTACTGTCATTACAGTTGGGGTTTTTGATAATGGTCACCTTCATGGTGGTGGAGGGGGGAAGGACTCAAGAATTGGGAAAGTGAGGATTCGTCTATCCACACTCGAAACTGATAGAGTTTATACTCACTCCTACCCTCTTCTGGTCCTGCATCCTGCTGGGGTGAAGAAGACGGGTGAAGTTCAGTTAGCTGTGAGGTTCACATGCTCATCTCTGGTTAATATGTTGCACATGTATTCACATCCGTTGCTGCCAAAAATGCACTACATTCAGCCATTGTCAGTGATGCAGCTTGATAGCTTGAGGCACCAAGCAATGCAGATTGTCTCGATGAGGCTGAGCAGGGCTGAACCACCTTTGCGGAAAGAGGTTGTGGAATATATGCTAGATGTAGATTTGCATAAGTGGAGCATGAGGAGGAGCAAAGCTAACTTTTTCAGAATTATGGGTGTTCTAAGTGGCTTGATTGCTGTTGGAAAATGGTTTGATCAAATCTGCAATTGGAAGAACCCTCTGACTACCATTTTAATTCACCTCCTTTTCATAATCTTGGTCCTTTATCCTGAGCTAATACTTCCCACAGTTTTCCTCTACCTTTTCGTGATTGGACTATGGAACTTCCGGTGGAGGCCAAGGCACCCTCCTCACATGGACACGCGGCTTTCTCATGCTGATGCTGCTCATCCTGACGAACTTGATGAAGAATTTGACACATTCCCAACTTCCAGACCATCAGATATTGTCAGAATGCGATACGATCGTCTAAGAAGTATTGCAGGGAGGGTTCAGACTGTAGTAGGTGATCTCGCAACTCAAGGGGAAAGATTCCAGTCTCTGCTGAGTTGGAGAGACCCGAGGGCTACCACGTTATTCGTGACATTCTGTTTAATTGCTGCCATAGTTCTCTATGTCACTCCTTTTCAGGTTGTAGGCCTTCTTATCGGCATTTATGTGCTACGACATCCCAGGTTCCGCCACAAGCTTCCTTCAGTTCCCCTCAACTTCTTTAGGAGGTTGCCTGCAAGATCCGACAGCATGCTATAAGCTCAGTTCTTCCCCCAGCCCAGCTCCTATCAGCAAGGTGGAACATGCATCAATTAGACAAGCACATTCATGGTCCAGATATAATGTCTTTTTTTTTTTTTAATCTAATTCCATTGGCAAATTCCATGAATTGCAGCCTGTTTGTGTTTATTACCAGAAACATTGGGGACAAAAGGATGGTTTTGCTTGAAGGTTTAATTCTTCAATGTGTTAGGAGCTTTTATTTAGAAAATTCTGGAATAATATATATATATAAACTAAAATAGTGTTTTATTTTATTTGTTGATCTTGGATCAGCAAATCATTGGGTTGAACCGCCAACCACGTAGAGTCTTGTAACTACGGTTCCATTCTATTTTAAATTTATCGGACGCGACTGAAGTGGGACACGTGTTTGGGAGTTACCCTTCAATAGAGAAAATAAATGTGTGGTTGTAGATGCTAGTACCACATTAATTTTAAGCTAGAAAGGGAAGTTCGTGGATTAAAATATAAAAAATGCAGGCGAATTTTATATGCCTATATCTCATACAAAACATATTATGATTTTTTATGATCTTCTTTTGGGAAGAGCAGGTGCTCGAGAGTGTCTCCCAATCTTTTAGCAGGCAAGACTAAAATCTGAATGCATTGGTGATGTTATGGACCGAAAGAAAAGATTCTTTTTATTTGAAAATATATTAAAATATTTTTTTATTTTTAAAATTTATTTTTGGATATTAACTTATGAAAATGATAAAAAAATAAATTAAAATTAATTTGAAACAAAATGAAATTCAAAAATTAGCATATCAATGGTTAAACCGTTGTGTTGGCACATATTTTCTTTAATTCGGTAACAACTCTGGAGGGCAGGTTTTTTCCGAATTTTCTTCTCCTTGTCCGAATGTAGTCAACCTCCAACAAATAGCATACTGGAAGCTTAGATAGTCACACCATGGATGGATATTTTATTTTGTTATCCTTTTAACAGTGCAATTTTTTATTGAATTTTTTTAAAATTTATTATTTCACATTGAATTATTAAGCCATTAACTTCTACATTGTTTGCTGCATTTTTCTTTTTATTGAATTATTTTAATCTTATATTTAAATTATTGACTCTTAAGCTATGCGATTTTTTCACCTTTCTTTTTGTTGTGTTATCCTGAATTCGTGTTAGTCAAGTTAACCCGAGTTAGCTTGCAGTTTCTTACTCAATATGTTTTTATTTAACTTCAGTCTTTTTTGCTAGGTTTTTTTTTTGCAAGTCTAATATTTTTTATCTTAATCTTATGTTGCGAGTGACGGGTTAGTCAAGTTAACCATGACTTACTTGATTTTTCTTCCTCAGTTTTTTAAAACTTAAGAGCAAAAGAATCTTCTGTTTCAAAACGAAGTCCCCCCGCTCCTTCTCCATTTAAAATCTTGAAATTGAACTTCGTATGACGACAGCAGCATAGCAGATTGAGTTTTTCTTTCACTTTCATTCAAGTTAAATTAGATGACTACATAAAAAAGAAAATAAAAATAAATTTTGTTAGCACCTTGTTAACATAGCAATAATAATAGATTCCTTAAATGAATCCGAGCATTAATGTAGATATTAAAAGTTTAATATCTTGAAGAGAAATTTAGTCTTGTTTGACATGTAAGTTAACCCGATAATACTTTTATTATAGATAAAAACTTGGTGATGCTTTTCAGTTTTGCTGTTCATGGTTTTCTATTTCTACTGTTGCATGGCATGGTGATTCAAATAGTTTATGTCCAGTTCTTGTAGGTTCCTTGTTGGGCTGCTCTTGCTCAAATGTTGTTTAAGCCTTATTGTTGTTTTTCATGGCATCTGCCTCAACACGCCCTCAATCAACAAAACCAATGTCAATGTGTGTGTGCTTCAGCTGTATAATTCACTCGAAAATATATTTCTTTGCCAATATTTAGATGCTTTCTCATGGAAATGGGAAATGTTGAGTAATCAAAGACATAATAAAAAAAAAAGCAAAAAACACACACACACACACACACACACATGAAACCAAAAAGAGAAGGAAAAAAATTGCTGTATTTTATAAGAAAGATAGTAAAAATGGATTATAAGAAATTAAATCACCAACCATTTAATTTAAAATTAACACTAATTTTATCCAAGTATTTTTCTAGAAAATCCCATATGTTGAACGAATGGAATTGGTGCTTCCTACAAATTTAATGATTGTAATCTTTTCTATTGATTTCAAAAAGAAAAAATTGTAATAAAACATAATATCATTGAATTAATAAAAATCATCAATGGATCTAACATTGATCTGATCATTGTTGGAGAATAATATAAATCATATTTTAGAATCTCATCTAAAAAATTAAGCTATTGGGTAATATAAATCATATTTTAGAATCTCATCTAAAAAATTAAGCTATTGGGTTGAGATGGTTCTTTGATATGGTATCAGAGCCTTGATGACCAAGTGGTCTCGAGTTCGAATCTCATCATCCCTATTTATTTGATAAAAATTAAGCACAAGGTAATATGGATCTGTGCAAGTTTCAAGCCCAAAGAACTTTTACTTGAAGGAATGTGTTAGAAAATAATATAAATTATATTCTTGAATCTTACTTAATAATTTAAATTATTGGATTGAGATAATTATTTGACGATCATAACTCACAGATAAGAATGCACTAAATTATATACGATCGTTTCACAAGTCTAAAAGATTGGCTTTTAGTCAATTGGGCATGTCCAGGCTGGGTTTTCAGTTGTACTAGGCCAGGCTTGACTAGCTATCTTCTATGACCCATAAATTGGGAAGATTATCCAATGAACAACAACAATGGTCCAATACATGGATGCATGATAGAACTTTTTGTTCAAAGTACCCCAACGACTCTTGAATACAAGATGTAGACATTGCTCGTTCAATCCTCAGCTCCCTGCCGCATCCATTTTAGGGTTTTTATCTAAGATCTTTTTTTATTTTGAAAATTTGATTGGTGGATATTAATTAAGTTGACTAAAACATATAAACATTCTCGGAATTATAGGCTATTTTGATTAATTCTCTGATTTTTTCATTCCAACCCTCGAACTATATACTATAGAGTATTTTAATTAAAACTCATTTTACTATATTTTATTAAACTTAATTGTTATATATAATGTAAATCACAGGTTTTCTCTAAAAAAATTATATCAAAAAGTTATAAAACATTGAGGTAAGTTTTTTGACAATAACTTTATCATATAATAAAGGAATTTTTTTTTTTTATCATAATATGTTATAAACATTGATTTTTCCAAGCTTTAGTTTTTTTTTTTTTACAAAATGGTGATAAAATGCACCATCTCATTTATTTTCAAATGGTACTAGCACTACAATTGTTTTATTTATTTAATTTAATTTAACAAATCAAGTACAATTATTGTTCTGGCCTCTTGAATTTACCATGTCCTTTATATATTTCATTGCAAGAAGACAAAACATGCAGCAATCAGCTGGGCATCATTTTCAACTACAAGACAACATATTTAATGGTATTTAAAAAACAATATAAATTATATTTAAAAAATTTATTTAAAAATTTAAATTTTTAGATTAAATTAAAATTTTATAAAGTATAAGAGTTTTGAGGATCAAACAATTATAAGTTCAAATTTTACCATCCCTATTTATTTAATAAAAAATAAACACAAGAATGTTGGCTGTATAAATTTCAAGCTCAAAGAATTTTTATTTGAAGAGTGTCTTAGAGAATAATATAAATAATATATTAGAACCTCATCTAATAATTTAAATTATTAAAATAATTCTTTCATATGATACTCATTTCAATGGTTTTTGCATTTTCTTTCATTCAATGTACAAACTTATAGTTATTAAACCATATATGATGTGAAGCTCGAGTTTTAGATTATATAAATTAATTTAGGTTAATTTATTTTTTTTTAAAAATATTTAAATGAGATTATTTTGAATTTTTTTAAAAAAATAATAAGTTTTTAATTGAATAAATCAGGTCATGAGATCTTTAATTAGATCACACCGTATTAATTTTCTCTTTTTATTTATTTTGTGAAATTAAAACCAGTTTAGGTTTTGAATTCATCTGTCAAGCTATAGAGTAGAACATTCTCACAATTAATCACAATTTTTTATAATAATAAAAAATTTAAGATTAACTAATCACAATTGATGGTGATTAGTAAAATGTAACAAGATATTAGATGAATCAAAAGAAAATGAAAGGAAAAAATTAGTGATACTCCTTGAATGACGACAGATATTTTCTAGCATATTTACTGGCTTCCATACCTCTTGCTTGAACATATTGTCAAAAACGAAGAAGCATGCTGGACAACAATTTAAAGCAAGGATATATCGCATCATTGATCTCTTTTTAATGAACCAGTACAATTATTGATCACGATAATGAAAATATCTTCTCTGGACTCCATGAGATGGTGCATGTGAATGAATTTACCTTGTCCATGCCTGACTTGACATCCCAAAAAATAAATGCTCTTTTGCAGTTGCTCCATTATTTGTACAGTCCACAGGAAAATTTATAATATATCACGGTGTTACGATAAATTTATTTTCTTTAACCTATTTTGAAGAATTGAGGTTAAATCTATTTATTTTATAACTAAACTAAATTATTTTTATATATACATGGATTAGTTTGTCTATCAATCAAGATTAAATATATTATATGAACTATATTAAAAATTTAGTGTGTTAGAAGAACTAATCATCTCAAACTTTGAATTCAAAAAAAAATAAGAAGAAAAAGAAGAAGCAAATCTCCTTGATTATCAAGTTGATCCCATAGAGAATTTGGAGACAATTGCTATAATATTAAAAGATAAAATTAAAAAAAATAAAATAAAATAAAATTTAAGTCATGAAGTTTAAACTCTGAACTCAACATAGTAATCAATCATTGAAGCAAACTAAGTTACTGCCTGCTGACAAAATATCATTAACATACATAAGTAAATAAAATATAGCACCAATGAAAGAAAGAAAAAAAGAGAAGTATCAATCTTGGAAGCCTAAAAGCTAATGAAGAGTAGAAACTCACTTAACTAGTTCTATCATGCCTAAGACGCTTGTTTCAGGCCATACAATGATTTATGAAGATAAAATACATGAGATAGAAAAGTAAGATGAGCAAAACCAGGTGGTTGTGTCATATACACCTCTTCCAAAATAATGCCATTTAAGAAAACATTTTGAACATCCAACTGATGAATCTGTTGTGGCAGGTTGAATTATGTTACAATTAGGGGGAAGGGGTGACTGTTTGTTACAAAAAAAAAAACACAGAAGGAAGTATGAGAAACGGGGGAGGGGGAGAATAGGGTCGATCGCCAGCTCAAAAATTAAATATTACCAATGAATTTACCTATAAAATAATTCCGTCAGTCATTTTGTCAGTACAAATGCTATGTCACCATATGATTTGTCTTTTTAGAATCTCACTGTAATTTTCTCAGTATATACCGATGGAATTTTATCGTCGTTATATTTACGAATGTACTTTACTATCGAGTTAATTCTGTTGGTAACGTCGTCTGTATGAGTTACACGTCATCATATTGTTTGACTTTTTTTTATTCTTTATTTTCCCATTGCAATTCCCTCGGTATATACTGAAGAAATTTTTCTCTTGGTATTTACCGATGGATACTAGGATACAAAATTATGTCGGTAAAGGTTATCACAATATACCGATGGAAAAATTATTTATGTTGGTTAAAGAAAAATAGAAACAAAGTGTTAATACATCTATTCAACTCATCTAAACCTTGAAGCACAAAGTCAATGCTTACATATAATAAAATATAATAAAGATCATATGTATTAATAAAAATATGTAAAATCTCAAGCTAATTTTTAATGTAGCTGAAAAATAGAATAATATTACAATTGCTACAATAAAACACCATTTCCTTAGTCTATATAGAATAAATTTTCAAAAACAAAAGGTGTAAAGAAAAGAACATTAAAAAACAAATTACAAAAGAATAAAAAATGAACCAAAAGAATGGTATATATAGGTAAAGTGTAAAGAATAAAAAAAAATATTTTTCAAAAAAAGGGTAAAGAAAAAAAATAAAAAAAGCATTAAAATTATGAATTTGACTTGCATGTTCTAATTTGTTTAAAAAAAATACCAGGTATGTAGGTTGCTCTAATGTGTTTTTTTACATTAAAAATTAGAAGTGTCATTTGAAAAGCCTATACAATCATCTAACTAAAAAAATCGATAAATATTTATGTAAATAAAAAAAAAGTCGTTAACAATAACAAAGAAAGAAAATGTAAATATGAGATATTTACTAGATTATGTTTACTAAACTTTTTTATTTAAATAAATAAAAAATAAATTCACCATAAAAAAAATCATGGTTTAAATGATAAATACAAACGAAAATAACTGAATAAACCCACACCATAAAAAAAAATTATGAAAGGCCAAACACATCAGAAAAATATAAGAAATGGACACCTACCGATATGATGAAAACATATAAAAAAATAAAAAATAAAAGCCTCGGTTGAACACAGCAGCTAACCCACGTGAACAAATCAAATACATGACCTAGGACATGAAATTAGGATGACCCCATAAATAGCAAAGCAAAAACAAAATACCGACAAAAAAAATATTTGAAAAAAATACTTTAAAAAAAGAACAAAGTCGATTTAGACAAATTTTTAGATCTATGACCCGGGTCATGAGACCAAGGTAACCCCATTAAAGGCGAACTTGAAAAAAAAGAAGCAAGATTCTTAACGAAACAAATATTGAGAGATGAAATTGAGGGAAACAAGTAAATAAAAAAACAATGCAAAACAAAACAAATAATAATTAAAAGAATTAGGACTAAATTCAACATAAAAACAAACTGAAATTAAATGTTAAGGGAAAATTTAAATCAAATTAAATATTTAGGGATGAAATTGAAAAAAACAAATCAATTAAGAAAATGATTAAAAAAATAACACTTAAAAGAATTGGCACCAAACTTGACATAAAAATTCAATGAAAAGAAATGCTCAAGGTTGGAATTGAAGAAAAAAATAAATCAAGAAAATGATTTAATAAAAAAAATATCAATTAAAAGAGCGATGACTAAATTTGATAAAAAAAAACTAACAAATTCAAACAACCAGGGACAAAATAAAAAAAATCAAATTAGAAACATTCAATGTAAATAAAACAATTGCAATTAAAAGAAGAAACACTTAATCAAAATAAAAAATTAAATTGAAGGGCTAATATAATTTTTTCCATGGCCAGGACGTAATCCGAGGAATAAAGAGAAGGAAAAGAAATAAAAAAAAAGAGAGAAAAGCCAATTGGCGCCAAACCAGACATTACTACTATACACGCGTCACCCAAGGAGAAAGAGGACACCAGGATGCATCAAGTGATGAGGCTAAAGCTTGATTTCAACCATCGTTGTCAGTCGCATGCGCCCCCCAAAGGCGGCGGAGTGGCTGACGCGTGCTAGACACAAGTTAATAGCCTTTTTTATATGAACAAAACTAAAAATGCCCCCGTGACTAAACAACAATAACAAAAAAAACCCTTATGAAATTACAACCAAGCCTTTGAAGCCAAGGCTAAAAAATTTGAATAGTGAAGGTAATGAAGTAATTCAACTGTTCATAAAATTATAAAAAAACAAAAATTCACCTAGGACTAAATAGCAATAATAATAAAAAAAACCATTAGAAAATAACAATTAAGCCCCTGAAGGCAAGACTAACAAATTTGCATAGTAAGAGTACCTGTGTAATTCAATTATTCATGGCAAAATTAAAATAACCATACATCACCTAGATCTAAGGTTCTGATTATTTACTCTCTAAAGGTATTAAAGTAATTGCACTGTTATTAAAAAAATGAAAAGACAGTGTTACCCCTAAACAAATTAAGAATAATAAATTGGTTGTGTGTAAAGATCATTCTACCCCTCAAGTAAAGCTTTGAAAATTAAAAGATAAAGGGTAAAAGAATAATTTTACTATAGCCTTAGATACATTTCACTATGGATGAGCTATGGTGAAAAATCAACGGGGTTTAGTATTTTACATAACTATGAAAGAGTAATTCTTTTTCTCTCCCTGTTTTTTTTTCTTTTATTAGTCCGTACTATTCTGATTTCTCTGTCAAACATTTCCATGCTTAAAGTGTGGCCTCTGAAATGGTCCTGTTGTAGGTTTGGATGTACATCAACTACAATGCGGTCCCGGGGTGGGTGGATGTAAGAAAATAAAATTTGTATGAATGGTTCAAAGGTTTTCTCTGACTGGAGAGAGCGAGAGAGAGCGATATTTTTGGTGGGATTCAATAGTTTCCCTTTTCCAGCATTGAATCTCAGAGCTAAATGCCATGTCCATGTGACCAGATATCATGTGGTGTTCCACCAGTCTGTTTCCATCTTACTCTTCCTAGTACTCACCAAGTTAAAGAGGAAAACGAAAAAAAAAGAAAAAGAAAGAGTGCCGGGAATATATTGTTTACATGCATGGTAACAGTAGGGTATGGTCCAGTGGCCACCTCTTTTCTTTGATGGCTATCTATTTGATCCACGTTCCGTCACATATAGGATATTTTTTTTCAATAAAAAAATAATCAAATATATAGGTTTTTTTAACATGTTTTTTTACATAAAAAATATTAAGCGTAAATAAAAAAGTTTATGCATACATTTAATTAAATAAATTAAACCATTCCTTATTATTTAAGCAAAAACACACTCAACTGGTTGTACCATGTAGGGGTGATCATTTTCGGTTCGGTTCGGTTTTTATAAAAAAAAAGTAACCAAACCGAATTTTTTTTTAAAAAAACCAAAACCGAACAAAAACCGGTTCAAATCAGTTTGGCTCGGTTTTTTCGGTTTTAGCTCGGTTTTTTCCTGATTTGGCTCGGTTTTTCCCTGGTTTGGATTGGTTTGGGTTCGGTTCGGTTTTTTCAATTTCAGACTTATAAAACCGAAACCGAACTGAATCAATAGGTTTTTTCAAAATTTTAATCAGTTTAATCGGTTTTTTTTCACGGTTCGGTTTTTTAGTTATTTTTTTTCGGTTTTCTCGATTTAATCGGTTTTTTAGTTTTTTTGCTCACCCCTAGTACCATGCATGTGACGCTTATTTTAGGACATACAATGATTTATGAAGACGACATACACGAGACGAAAAAGTAGGATGAAAAAACAAGGTGGTTGTTCCATGTACACCACTTCCCGAAATTAATTTTTCAAAAATCATTAACTATTCTTTATTTTTTAGTGGTGCATGAAAGGAAAGCAAACTTACAACCAGTTGTTGGGCTTCCACCGGGCAAGGTACTTCCGAGTAAATGGATCTTGCTCTAAGGGATCACACCTTGATATGGTAGTATTGAACTCGATGAGCCCGTGTCGAGAGAGGCTGCATGTGTCTCGGAGCCTATTCATGGACGGTACCTTACGACTTATGGTTGTCAGAAGTGCTGTTAGAAGAATTAGCAAGATCATGTCAGTGGGACGCGCTACTAACTTTCTCATATGCATTTACACAAATTAAAAGACTAAGATATCGTAAACCATTTCTATTTTCATTAAAAATTTGATCGCACCTCCCCTATATGGGAGACTACCCAAAAATTGTACCTGCAAATACACATCAATAATATGTTGTCACAAACCAATTGATTTTATTTAATTTCTATAGCTTCCAACTTTTCGATATAATTTTATTGCTAATTATTGCATTATATATACAAACTAACTTTATATAGAATTTTAAATTCAACAACTAATAAATATATTATTTATTATGATAAACTCAAGATTCAACAACAAAATTCAATTAAATCCCTAATCATGTCATCTAAACCATAATTAACTCATAATAACATAAATTCACATTTCCAATGACAAAAACTCATAATCCCTATAATTAACAAATTATGGATTTATAATGCAACAACAAAATTTCACAAAAACATCACAATCAATTCAAAAATACAACAACAAAATTCAATAGAAAAATTTAAAAACAATAAAAAAACCTAAAAAATAGAAGAAAATGAAAAATCTTGCCTCTTAATTCAGCTTAGTGAAGCTTGCAAGGATCAAAACAAAACAAGAAAAAAGGTGGGATCATCATAATGAAAAAATAAAAAATTGAAAAATGAAGAAGAGAAGAGAAGAAGAGTTACCTTTGTCTTTTGAGGTGTGGATGAGAAGAGAATAATAGAGAATAAGAGAAGAGAATGAGAGAGAAAAGAGAAAGAAAGAGAGAGAATGTTTGTGTTGGCAGAAAAATAAGAGGAAGAGAGGAGAAGAAACAGGGGAAACATCCCTTTTAACTCTACGAACAAAAAAGTTCTTTCTATTCCTTTTGTACTGTTGATCTGTTGGCAAGAATCGTCGGTGGAAAAAAAATGTTTTACCACCATTTTCTAACGTGAAAGTCTTGTTATTTTCCATATAGTATGAACACACTAATTTTTCATGCGTGTTCTAACCAGAAATCATTTCAAATACAGGAATATTATTGATAGTCCACATCAAAACTTTCTTCATATGAAAAATTTGTTTCCTCAAGACATCTTAAGCCAAAGTCCCAGATATCCATAATTGCTTCAACTCATCAATCAACAGTAGAAGAAAAACATCTATATTTAACCTGGAAAATTAAGACCTGGTATGACTATAGATTAAAATATGAACTTTGATCTCATACACATCCCTAGTGATAAGTTGTAAACCGTGAGTATCACCGACCAATAAGAATAAGGAGCAACAAATGAACTGAATTGATCGAATTTGTTTGTACATAACTCAAGACACATATTCTTTAATTCCATTGAAAATCGAGGATACTCCCTATTAAAATGTTTCCAGGCTTTACCATCGAATAGGTACACCATGACTTCATCCACTATATCATGTGAATGATGCCATGTCATGTGCTCAACAATCTTTAAAGACATGAATAACATTTGCAATCTAGGAGAGAATAAGAAGTATCTAAGTTTTTTTTATGTGCAACAAGAGTCCTTTCCCTGCCAATTCTAGGTTTAAAAGAAGCATACCCACATGTTCTGCACTCATCAACTTTGTATTTTCAAGGTATTACAACATGAAGAAGTTTGGACACATGTCAATTTTCTGATATCCTAGGCCGAGGGGTTTTATCATGGATTTAACAGTATAGAAGTTCTTTTTCAGCTTATTCCTTTCAAATAAAATGCTTCTCGCCATTCAACAATTATGTTGTAACTGACCTCACTCAACCCATGATCTAACTTGATGGTGAACACTTGTGCAATGACTTATAGTTTACTATGATTTGTGCATTCATCCCATAATGATTCGTTGGAGTCTTTTGAAAGATAAAAAAAAAACTAGCCACATCTGCATTTGATTCTTCATCTATGACTAGACATTTACCTGCATAACCTTGATTCATTCTCATCGCATCCATAACCATATTTCTATAAGGATTACTATTGTCATCTACAACTCCATGCATGTTGCTAGAATTAGAAGTTGACCCAGCTATCCTTTCTACCATGGTTACATAAAAAACATATGGTTTTTCATGTGCAAATCAACACAAGAATTTCTCAATGAACTCTTTTTGTAGAAGATGCATCGCTATGATATCTGGATCGAGAAACTTTTTATTTTTACACTTTTGACATGGACATTTAATATCGCCCCACTAATATTTTTTAGATTAGATAATGTGTAATTGATAAAACGTCCTCAACCCAATTACAATAATCCATTATGTGTAACACTTTGAGTGAATCTCGATACATCCATGAACAATCGTCCATTACTTATATCAAACCTATATAGAATATTGATGACAACATGTATTAATTAATTTTGTAAACTAAATAAATTAGCTAATGTTAATTTAAATCAAACTTATTCAATCTATTTTAATAGTACTCTTAAATCATTATCAATTATCTACATAGATTGAAATTCCTATACATTTACTGAAATTTTCAACTCAACAATAAAATTAACAAAATATAAAACAGACTCATTAAATAAGCTATTATTTATTTAATTAAAAAATTGACAAAATATAAAACAGACTCATTAAATAAGCTATTATTTATTTAATTACAAAACACCTAAGTCACAAATTCAAAATCAATTTCATCAAATAACCAACAAATTAAAATTTTAAAATCTCAAACAAACTTTAACATGTACAAACCATACATTTATATATCATATTCATGTGGAGAAAAGGTATAAAACAAGTAAACACACAAACAAGCTACATATACTACATAAACATGCAATAAAAATTAAAATTTTTGAATTGAGTTTAAATAAAAAGTGAGTAGTTTTACTTACTTGATGTGGAGAATTCTAAAAAATATTTAATCAGAACAAGGATGCTGATAAATTGAGTGTTGGGGTGGTTGAATTTTTATTTGTATCTGCTAATTTCTAGGAGTGAAAAAAACAAGATAATTTTTCTTTGTTTAAAAAAATTCAAAAACAAAACAAAACCTCCTCTTTGAGAAAAAACCCATTAAAAAACTATAAATCGTCTGTATGGTAAAAGAGTGGTCCTTCCTCGTACAGTCAGTAAGAGACAGGATCCTTGGATAGATAAGATCATTAACGATTTGTGGTCGAAATATAATGAAGGGAAACAGCCATGGTCCCTTCTAGACAATGCAAGCTTATACAATTTTGCTTCATTGATTGAGCTTAATTAGAACAAGATTCTGAAATGAATATATTGGGACACGCAAAGATGGACCATTGTGGAAAATAACCTGACATTGATATACTTTCTTTTTCAAATGTGTTGATGTCAAAAGTTTTGTATTCCGTGATACATACATCCTTCTTCGTGGAATTAAGTACGTTAATGACCATTTAGGATGAAGTATAATAAAATTGGTTACAAATCAAGATTTTTAAAGATAAGGGACATTATAATTATTTTAGAGCCTTTCAAAATACTCAAATTTTATTCATTTTAATTTTATTTATCAAAATTCTATTATAATTTCCAAACGATATTTCATGAAAATTTAGATTTTTTTTTCACACCTTTTAAAAAATTTAATAAAATAATATTATTTTTTTAAAAAAATATTTTTAATCGACCCTCTTGACTCGGGCCTTTCCCTATATCTATCTCATGTTATATTTGAAAACTACGGTTCGAAGTTGGAATGGATGGATGGCACAATATTGAAATTGAATACTATCCTGTTAATCCTTTCGCTTAATAGACATTTAAGGCTAAAAAAAAGTATTGTCATCAAGTATATCTTCAATTCTTATTTTTGAATCAAGTCTAGTGTAGGTATTTATAGGAGTTCAGTAGTTCAAATCCTTGTTTCAAAGAATTTGACACAAAAATATTTCTCACTGTGAAGGAAGACTAGAGTAATTCTTCAACTTCGCAATATTTGACAAATTAATCCCTATCAAGCAGATAAATTTATTTATCTTGCAAGCCAATAATTTATGTATCACATGCATGAATTATAGACCATATGAAAAACATGTTCCTCTCTCTCTCTCTCTCTCTCTCTCTCTCTAGTTCTATATATCATAGCTTGCTCACTACAGATTTTCAGACAACAAACTCCTAGTTAAACCTAAGTATCCCCTCTCCTATTAGCAACAATGTTGAAGCCACAGCTTCACCAGTCACACCTTTCAACAAAAATCCCTTTTCTACTACCTAAACCATTCATCCATGGCAGTGGTCATGCTTCTTTTCCTGTGTATTCAAGGTCCTTGTCCACTAAAGCAAACAAAAAAGTTCGTGTTGGCTATAAACATGGAAGCATTAAATCTATAGCTAGTGTCACACAGCAGTCCACAGATGTTAAGGCTGTGGTGACTGTGAAAGAAACAGTTGTTGATTTTTGGACAGAAATAGGGATAGAACGAGGACTTGATGATTTTACAGACCTGTTTGGCAAAACACTCCTCTTGGAGCTTGTTAGTGCCGAGCTTGACCCAAGTAAGCAGTGCTTCTTGAAAGACCTGTGTTCCAAGTATTTTCTTTTTCTTTTTTCTTTACGAGTGCAAGAAACAACCTTTTAAGTTCTTATCGAATGATTTATTTAAATTAACATATATTCCTTGTTTGCAAAGAAATATATATATATTTGAATGATTGAAGTAAGAAAAAATTTGTGCAAGTAAAAAAGCTGTCCGTACCCACCTAAAAAAAGGAAAAAAGTTTAGTCCTTGTCTAAATTCCAACTTTTTTTTTTCAATTTCTCTAGAGACGGGATTAGAGAAGCCCTCAATTCGAAAGTACGCACACAAGATAGATCATGAAGGAGAGGATATCAAGTATGAAGCGGATTTTGTGGTTCCACCAGATTTTGGAGAGATTGGTGCTATTTTTGTTGAAAATGAGCACCATAAAGAGATGTACCTTCATGATGTTGTGCTTGATGGCTTCCCTACTGGACCAGTTCATGTGACTTGCGATTCATGGATCCATCCGAAGTTTGACAATAAAAAGAAGAGACTCTTTTTCACTAATAAGGTTAGTTACTTTTTGATAATAAGGTTTGTTAGTTACTTTTTGATAATAAGGTTTGCTATTATAAAAGAAATATCTCAATTTAAAAGATTAAACTGTTAGGTGAGATTCCAAGATATTAATTATATTTTTTTCTAATACATCTTCTCAAATAAAAGTTTTTTGAGTTTAAAACTTTCATAAACTCACACTATCTTATGTTTAAATTTTTATCAAATAAATATGGATGATGAGATTCGAACCCATGACCAAGTGATCATCTAAACTCTGATATCATGTAAAAAAATTATCTCAACTTAAAAGTTTAAACTGTTACATGAGATTTTAATATATAATTTATATTATTTTTTAACAGTTACTTACCCTCATGTGATTTAAGATTTTTTTTTGTTTAATTTGACATTATTATTAATTAATTACCATGTTGGATAAATGTTTTTCTTGATATATATATGATACTTTATGTACAAAGTTTTTTCTTAAAAATGTTTTGGTGGCATTCGTGGATGTTATGAGTGGGCTGATCCAATCCCATCCTGTAAGTTTGAATGTTCTGATAAAATTTCAACTTTATAACAATAATAATATAAAATAAGAATAAATTGAGGAAAATAATAATAAAAAATTTAATTTACATTAAACGTTTCGTTGAAAGAGTGAATAACTAGAAAAACAATACAAAAGATTTCATGTGATAAAATAACAAGATATAATCCATCGTGGGAGCTGATATGTATACTTTAGATGCTTTAACTCAACGCTCATGATTTAATTATATATATATATTTTTTCTCAAGATAATGTCAATATTACCGTGTGAAGTTTTCAGGTCATGGATGTGGTAAAAAAAATAAAATCTCGATCAATATGAATATTTATATATTAGATATCTCTTTTAAATAAATTTATTAGATTATTTAATATGTTAATATCAAAAATAAATTTTAAAAAATAAAAAAAATATTATTTTAATTTTATAAAATATCCCGGTAACAGAATTTTTTATATGGATTGATTTTTGTGTTTCATGGAATAGTCATACTTGCCATCAGAAACACCAAATGGATTGACAAAACTGAGAAAGGAAGAACTCGAGACTTTACGAGGCAATGACAATGGAGAACGAAAGAAAGGTGAAAGGATCTATGACTATGATGTGTACAATGATCTTGGAAATCCTGATAGTGATCCAGAGACAGAAAGGCCGGTGCTAGGTGGCAAAGAGCACCCGTACCCTAGGCGTTGCCGTACTGGCCGACCACGGACCGAGTCAGGTAAAAATTCAGAAAAATAATTAAAAAAAAATAGTAGTGTTGGATTGTGTTCGAGTGAAATTCCCGTGCAAATTAATTAGTTTGTTTAAAAAAAGATACAATATTATGATCCCTTCATCCAATGTTGTTTACCTAATTTGACAAATCAACATCTAAATTGGGTTAGAATTTAAAATAAATATGATGAAAATTGATCATTGAAACTCAATTTGGTATCCAATTAAGTAAATCAAAGTCATGTCAAAATCAAATTTATTTTTTTAAAAAATAAAATAAATTCCAAACAAGTTGTTTAGTTTTTTTTTAAAAAAATTTGAACAAAAATATTTTAATTTTTTTGAGTTAATCTTGATTAACATGTCTAATCCGATCCAATTAAGCTTTAAACCTGGTAAATTTATTAACTTTGCTTCCATAAACTAGAAAATGTTAATTTTTTTTAAGGCTTATCTTAATCTACATAATGGAAATAATCCTTCTTTCATTATATAATAATCAAATAAACTAGAATTACTAAACTAAAACCTATCTATTAAAACAAATTGTAAAATATATAACTGTTAATCTAACCATTTGGAAATTATAACTAAATCATGGAAATTATTTTTTTCCTTCATTGATTCTAACCATTTGGAAACAATTGTGCTGATAGATCCACTTACGGAGACAAGGAGTAGCAGCTTCTACGTGCCTCGAGATGAAGAATTCTCAGAAGTAAAGATGGGCACGTTTTCTGCCAAGACTCTCAAATCAGTATTGCATGCCCTAGTACCTTCTCTATCAACCGCTATTGTTGACAGTGAACTTGGATTCCCATTCTTCAGTTCCATTGACGCACTATTCAATGAAGGAATCAATTTGCCTCCCCTTAAGAAACAGGGGTTTTGGAAAGATCTTCTGCCTAACCTTTTCAGGGCCATAACTGATGGAACTAAAGATGTCTTGAAATTTGAGACTCCTGATACCATGGAGAGTAAGATATTTTTTATACTTAAAATAAGAACTAGATTCGACATGGGAAATTAATAAATCAATCACAAATGAGAAAAAAAATATCTATCATTTTCTCATTTTAAGAGTTTTGGTGTTTCAGGAGACAGATTTTTTTGGTTTAGGGATGAAGAATTTGCTAGACAGACTCTTTCTGGTCTCAACCCTTGTTGCATCAAAATGGTCACGGTATAGTATTTTTGTTCCTTAATAAGAAAGGAAAAACCAGTCCAGGTTCATGCGGTTCATCAAGAAATGAATCAATTGTTCACAAATGTTGGTAATATTAAAACTAACGATGCTGAAACATTACTCTTTTCTTGATGAAAGTATTGCATTAAATCATGCAGGAATGGCCATTAAGGAGTAAACTAGACCCTGAAATCTATGGTCCCCAAGAATCAGCAATCACTACAGAAATGGTTGAGCAAGAAATCAAAGGGTTCATGACATGTGGACAGGTATGAAGTAGAAAACCAATCGCGTAACGGTATTCAAACTCATCTTGATTTTCCTCTTAACAAACTAAATTCGGTGCATTGATGAACGTAGGCAGTAAAAGATCAGAAGCTTTTCATCCTTGACTACCATGATTTATTCCTGCCTTTTGTAAGCAAAATAAGAGAGCTGAAAGGCACGACATTATACGGGTCACGGACATTGTTCTTCTTAACCCATGAAGGAACATTGAGACCACTAGCTATTGAGCTCACTCGACCACCGATGGATGGTAAGCCGCAATGGAAGCAAGTGTTTAGACCAGCTTGGCATTCCACTGATGTTTGGCTTTGGAGGCTTGCCAAAGCTCATGTCCTTGCTCATGAGTCTGGCTATCACCAACTTATTAGTCACTGGTATGCACTTTCGTTGCGCTTGAGTTAGCAGCCGCCTTGCATTAATGTACAAAAATTTTCGGTTTGTTCCAAATTGCGATGAAAAAAAATAGGATTTGAATCGGTTCACAAACATGTATCATATATTGTATTTTGCAGGCTAAGAACACATTGCTGCACAGAACCATACATAATCGCGGCCAATCGCCAACTTAGTGAAATGCATCCAATCTACAGACTCTTGCACCCGCATTTCCGGTACACAATGGAGATCAATGCTCTAGCTCGACAATATCTAATTAGTGCAAAAGGGGTTATAGAGACGTCATTCTTTCCTGGCAAGTATTCTATGGAATTAAGCTCTGTTGTCTATGATCAAGAATGGCGGTTTGACTACGAGGCGCTGCCCAAGGATCTAATAAACAGGTATGTTTGATCGATCCTTAGCTAGCCTATCATTCTACCAAACTTAGATGCTGCTAGTCATAATTAATAAGCCTTTTGAAGCGGCTGCTAGTTAAAACATTTTCTTTCTGATTCTGATAATTGACAGGGGAATGGCTGTGGAAGATCCATCTGCTCCACATGGATTGAAGTTGGTGGTGGAAGACTATCCATATGCCAATGATGGTTTGGTTTTATGGGATATCATCAAAGAGTGGGTTAGTGACTATGTCAATCACTACTATCCAGACTCAAGTCTCGTTGTGTCTGATAACGAGCTCCAAGCATGGTGGACAGAAGTTCGAACGGTAGGTCACGCTGACAAGAAAGATGAACCCTGGTGGCCTGTGCTTAAAACACCTCAGGACCTTATTGAAACCCTGACAACTATCATATGGATAGCCTCCGGTCATCATGCCGCAGTGAATTTCGGACAATATACATATGCAGGATACTTTCCAAATAGGCCTACAACTGCTAGGATGAATATGCCAACCGAAGACCCGAACGATGAGTTGCTGAAACTATTTTGGGAGAAACCTGAAGTCATACTATTGACAACATTCCCTTCACAAATTCAGGCTACAACAGTGATGGCTATATTGGATGTGCTATCAAATCATTCTCCCGATGAGGAGTATCTTGGGCAGCAAATAGAGCCAGCATGGACAGAGGAACCGGCTATAAATGCGGCTTTCGTGAAGTTCAATGGGAGGTTGAAGGAGTTTGAAGGAATTATTGATGAAAGGAATGCTGACATTAAATTGAAGAATAGAAACGGAGCTGGCGTTGTGCCTTATGAGCTTTTGAAGCCATTTTCTGACCCTGGAGTTACAGGAAAAGGAGTTCCTTACAGCATCTCTATCTGAAGTTTGAAAACTTGTAATGGTATGGAAAAAATAATAAAACAATATGGTGGAATAATGTTGCGCTAAGTTGTTTCTTCTTGCATTTGCCTAAAAGATCAGATAATTGAAAGCAATCCCAGTAGATTTAACGAAGGAATTTAATCGATTAGCTTTAGTCGACCAACATTGGATTTACAGGGTTGTAGGTAATTGATCGATATCTTTCCCATAGAATAATTGAGAATATCCCGTTTGTTGATCATATAACCAGAAATATTTCAGGATTTGTGGACTAGAGGGGAGCTACCTGTCATTCTCTTAATTTTCTTTTCATATCATATAATAACAACTAACTTTTGATTAGATAACAAGGAAAAAAAACATATTAGTGAAAATAATTCTGTTTTTAATGGTATTTTTATTTGAGGATTTACTAAAATAATTTATATCATATTCTTGATGAATGTTGAACATTTTTAACATTGTATAAACACATATATGCAAACATTATAAAAAGAGTACCTTGGTGTAAACACAGCCTCACCGATTTTGGCCGAGAGATACCCTATGATTGAACATTATTTTTTTTTTTTTTTTGAAGAATTCGATATATTAAAAGGACTAACTAGAAGATAGCCAAAGCAAGATACAAAAAAAGAAAAAAAAAATTACAAAAACTAAAAGCAAACAATAAAAGATAAAAAGCAAACAGATACAAATCAGAAAAAAAAAATATTGAGACTGAAGGAGCTTATGCATGATGCTTAAAACCTTGATTTGGTGTTAGATCAATCTATAATACCTTCAAGTCCCATAATCAAATCTGTTTCAGTAGCCATGAAGAACTTATTTGTAGACTTGAGCAAATTCAAGAGACGATATAGAATCAAGGAGAAGCTATCTTTGAAGGTCGTGGTTCTATTATTGAAGATAACATTGTTCCTCATAAGCTATATACTCCGGCTAACACAATAAAAAAGCATAAATCAAGTCTTACGCTGGAATTTTCCAAACACTAGAGATCGAGTAATAAATCATCTACACAATAGGAGATACAACCACTAATACACTACCAATCTAAAAATTTCATCTATAATTTCTACACCGATCTACAATGAAGGATTCAATCTCATTACAGAAATTACAAACGGCTTAATCATCTTGGATTTTATTACTGCAAAACAAAAATTTCTTAGCATAATCTATTCTAAACAGTTAGTCAAAGAAAAGTTTGAACATTCTTCCCTTTCTTTGAATAGTCGAATAGAATCCCTCAACGACAAAGGCACAATAGAAAACAAAAGTAGGATAGGGACATTAATTTTGTAAGTTATTTAAATGCTGACAAATTAACCAGTAGTCTCTTTCATGTGACAAAATGAATTTTTGGATGCCATATTCTGCATGATAAAGTACATAAAATCATAAAGTATTATAAAAAAAAAATACTTGCTAGTAATGGAGTAAAACAAATTTGATAAACCCTAGCAACTTCATCCACATGTCATTCTACCATTGGCCTATCAGATATTTCATCCTCTCTTCGTTGGACAGCTCAAATTCCATCCCCCAAAATATCAAAATCCAAAAGCATAAAAAGGAAACAAAAAATAAAGATTTGAGATTATATCCAACACTGACAAAAATAGAAGAAAAAAAAATGTTAAATTTTTCATAAATATAAGCATAAAAAAGGAATTAAATAAAGTTCCTTCACCATGATTCTCGCCTTTCAATGACCGAAAAGAAATCGTATATTCAAATTTGTACTACGTTTACCAACTTAATGCTGATTTTATTTAATGGACCACCACACAAGCTATTGTGCTTGTCATACCCTTCTAGCGATAGCGTGATGTCGCGGTGACAATTCTCAAGCAATGTCTTTAGAATGGTCTTTGATTTGGGTAGAGAGTTGCTACCTAATTAATACTACTGCGGCTAGGAATTCTAATTAGTTTTTGTGTTTTTTTTTACATTTTAAACAAGAAATTAATTACATAAAAAGAAAGTATTAGTATTAGCACAACTAGATACCTTATCTAAGGGTAAGCTTCATTGTTTTTTTTTTTTTTTTAATTATTGTTTGCTATGATATGATGATATCTATCTCTACTGATTTACTATGAGGGATCCGCTACGATGAACAAACTTTAATTTTCTAGGTTAAGAACCCAGTCTGAAAAAGTGAAATATCCTCAATTATTGTTGAGACTTCTTTTAAGGGAAAACTAAAATTCTTTTTGGGTTACCGTGTCATTTCAAATAATATTTCAGATAAAATTTCTTACGGGTTTTATCTTTATATTAGAAGTGAATGAGTTGCATTATTCACAATAATATTTTGGATATTAACCTCATATAGATTTTTTATCCTTCTACTAAAGTGAGCAATAAAATTATTATTCCTAATAATATTTTGGATATTAATATCCTTTAGATTTTTTTTATCCTTATATTAAAAGTAAATAATATAATTATTATCCCTAATAATATTTTGGATATTAGCCCCCTTTTTTTTATCCTTATATTAAAAGTGAATAATATTTTCTTGCAAAAAAAAATTAAATATAAACTAAAATCCTTTGGAATTCTACAAACTAGTTATAAAATCCATGCAATATATTTTTTTGAAAAAATGCCAAAAGTGTTTAAAATTTTCTTGAAAAATATGCTCAAATAAATTTTGAATTTTTAGCCATATGCAAGAAAAAATAAATATTTATTATTATTTTTTAAGTCTTGTTTGGTAAAAAAAAACTATTTTTTGTAATAAAACTAAATAAAATAAGCCTAAAGGTGTTTGCCAAACACCCTTAAACCAAGAGACCCTTAACAAAAAAAAAAAAAGACAAAACCAAAGAGGGTATAAGTCTTGTTATTCGGATTTTTTTTTTACATGACCTAACTAGGTTAACTTGATTGAGTTGACCCGACCAGGTTGACTCAACTGGGTTGACTCAAAATATATAGTTTGACCATGAACCAAATAAAAAATCTTGCTTTGATCCAAAAATGAACCGAAAACAAAAACCAAAGCCAAAATAGATTGAACTTGCAAAAAACATAAAAACTTAAAAAAAACTTGAACAACTGATCAAACCCCCAAAAATGAAGAACAACAAAGGTCTCGTTTGTTTGCTGGAAAGTAGTTTCCTTTTAGAAAGTGAATTTCGGGGAAAGTGAATTCTGGAAAAGTAAATTCCGGGAAAGTATTTTCCGATGTTTGGTAGTGTAATGGAAAATAAGTTGGAAAACACTTTCCATTGTTTGGTTATGTCATGGAAAATGAGCTGGAAAATAACTTATTAATGTTTTATTTTTCTCAAGTTTATTAAAATAACGAGGAACAAATCTTACAAATTAAAAAGTTGAATGGGAATGAAATTGAAAAAAAATATAATTCATAAATTATCTCAAATAAAATAAATAATAATCAAAATAATAGAGATCAAATCTAAAAAATTAAAAAAAAAATGAAAGATGAAGAAATTAAAATAATAATAATTAACATTTCATAAATTATTTCAAATAAAATAAGTAACAATCAAAAGAATGAGAACCAAATTTGATAGATAAAAAATTTCAATAAAAAAAAATAAGGAAAAAGCAAATAGCAATTATAAAAATAAGGACCAAAGTTAATATAATTAAATTTTAAGAGATGAAATTGAAAAATAAATATTCAAAACAAATTATATATAGCAATCAAAAGTTTGAGGATCAAATTTGATATAATCAGCAAATAATGACATTTCTAAATTTTTCACAACTTCTGGAAAGTGTTTTCCGTCAAAATTTTTCAGGAAAACACTTTCCTGAAAACCAAGCTAAATTTTTCTTTGACTGGAAAGTGTTTTCTGTTGACCAACTTTTCTAATGGCAAACAAACACAGGAAAGTTTGGAAAGTGATTTTCCGGAAACTATTTTTCGGAAAACAAACACAGCTAAAAGGAAAAATACTTTTCTGGAAACTAAACCAAATTTTTCTTTGACTGGAAAGTGTTTTCCGTTAACCGGAAAGTGTTTTTCATTGACCAATTTTTTCAATGACAAACAAACACAAAAAAATTTAAAAATAATTTTTTAAAAATTACTTTTCAAAAAATAAACATATCGGGAAAAAAAAATAGAAAATCAAATGAACCTAGCAACATGAAACCATACAGACCGTGATGGTGATGGATTGATGGTTCAATGTAAAAACACATGCAGCAGATATGCATCATTATGCAACGACAAGACACCGTCATCAACTAGCTAGCCCCCATCTCTTGTACTTGGCTGATAGGATACTGATTGATGACCCATTTCAATAATTTTTGCATTTTCTTTCGTTCAATGTAAAAACTTATAGTTATTAGACTATATACGACGTCATGCTCGGGTTTTAGATTATATAAGTTAATCTAGGTTAATTTATTTTTAAGAAAAATATCTAAATGAAATTATTTTGAATTAAAAAAAAATAACAGGTTTTTAATTGAATTAATTAAATTATAAATTAATTTAAATTTTTAATTCGATGCATCATATCAACTTTCTCTTTATTATTTTTTTATGAAATTAAAACCAGTCGAAATTAGGTTTTGAATTCATATGCGAAGCTTATTAGAGTAAAAACATGCTCACAATTAATCAAAATATTTTATAATAATAAAAAAATTAAGGATTAACTAATCACAATTGATAGTGATTAATAAAATGTAACAAGATATCAGATGAATCAAACATGGTTATTAAACTCAATCTAAGAGTTGATCTGATTAAGGGGTCAGATCCCGGGTTATACGGGTTGACCTAAGTCAACCCGAATCAACCCGGAAAAATTAAAAAAATATATATTTAAAGTTATACATATATTTCATATAAAAAAATTAAGAAACAATTCATGTAAATATAAGCTATACATGTTATAAATAATGAAGTTTAAAAGATTATTTCAAAATATTTTTTATCTCATGTTGAAAAGATATTGTGTTATCCTTTTAAGTTGAAATATTTAAACTAAAATTTTTTTTATCCCATATTGAAAAAACATATTTTTTTTCTTATGAATATAGAATATATGTATTAAAGGGCTTCAAATCCCACATTGAAAAAATAACTTTTTTTCTTATAAACATAAAGTATATATACCAAAGAGCTTTAAATTTCATATTAAAAAAATAAAATATTCTTTTAGTATTTATATAATGAACTTTGAAAAACATGAATAAACAACTAAAAATATATATATAAAAAAGTGGTTTCTAGCTATGAGAAAAAACACATTTGAAAAAAAACAAGTTCTTACTGGATTTTGTTGGGTCATGGGTCGATCTAGTAAACCAATTAGGTTTGACTATTTTTTTGTTCTTTTCAATCTTTTATTTTATCCGAATCAATCCAGCTATTAAATCAATCTAGCAAGTCGAGATTTAATAACTATATAACCAAAAGAAAATGAAGGGAAAAAATGAGAATCAATCCAGCCAGTCGAGATTTAATAACTATATTAACCAAAAGAAAATGAAGGGAAAAAATGAGTGATCCTCTTTGAATGACGACAGAAATTTTCTAGCATATTTACTGGCTTCCATATCTTGTTGAACACATTGTCAAAAACGAAGAAGCATGTTGGACAACACTTTAAAGCAAGGATATATCGCATCATTGTTCTCTTTTTAATGTCTTATCTGGACTCCATGAGATGATGCACGTGAATGAATGTACCTTGTCCATGCCTGACTTGACATCCCAAAAACTAAATGCCCTTTTACAGTTGCTGCATTATTTATAATATATCACGGTGTTACGATAAATTTATTTTCTTTAACCTATTTTGAAGAATTGAGGTTAAATCTATTTATTTTATAACTAAACTAAATTCTTTTTATATGTACATGGATTAGTTCGTTTTAGTTTGTTTCTCAATCAAGATTAAATATATTATCTGAACTATATTAAAAATTTGGTGCATCTAGAAGAACTAATCAAACTTCGAATTAAAAAAAAATGATGAAGCAAATCTCCTTGATTATCAAGTCGATGCCATAGAATGGTTAGTTTACTGTGATATATTTTCTTTTGTTCTCTAGACTATTCTTTTTTAAAAAAAATTGTTAGTGAGAGAATTTGATAACAATTACTATAATATTAAATGATGAAATTAGAAAAAAATAAAAAATAAAATTTTAAAAAAAAGGAAAAAAAAAGAAAAATTAAAAGACACATGTTCCTTGATTTCATTGAAGATTGAGGATGCTCCATATTAAAATGTTTCAAGGCTTTATCATCGAATAGGTACAACATGACTTCATCCACTATATCATATGAATGATGCCATGTCATGTGCTTAACAATCTTTGAAGACATAAATAACTTTTGCAATCTAGAAGAGATTTAGAAGTATCTAAGTTTTTTTTTTATGTGCGATAAGAGTCCTTATCCTATCAATTTTTGGTTTATAACAAGCATGCCCATGTGCTTTATACTCGGTCAACTCTGCATTTTCAAGGTAGTACAATATGAAGACGTTTGGACATATGATAATTTTTTGATATCCTAAGCCGAGAGGTTTTATCATGGATTTAATAGCATATAAGTTTTCTTTCAGCCTATTCTTTTCGGGTAAAATGTTTCTGGCTCATTCAACAATTTTCTCGTAACCGACCTCAGCACTTAACCCATGATCTAATTTGATGGTGAACATCTATGGAACGACCGATAGTTTACTATAATTTGTGCACTCATCCCATAATGGTTCGTCAAAGTCTTTCAAAAGATAAAAAAAACCTAGTCGCGTTTGCATTTGGTTTTTCATCTATGACTAGAGATTCACTTGCATGACTTGATTCATTCTCATCGTATTCATAACTATATTCGTATAAGAATTACTATTGTAATCTACAACTTCATGCATGTTGCTAGAATTAGAATTGACCTAATTATATTTTTTACTACGATATTGTAAGGAACATATGGTTCTCTGTGTGCAAACCAATACAAAAAATTCTCAATGAATCCTTTTTGTAGAAGATGCATCGTTACAACATCTGGATCGAGAAACTTTTTATTTTTACACTTTTTACATGGACATCTAATATCGCCCCCACTAATATTTTTTGGATTAGACAGTGTGTAATTAATAAAAGCCTCAACCCAATTACAATAATCCATTCTGCACAACCTTTCGGGTGAATCTCGATACATCCATGAACAATCATCCATTACTTATATCAAACCTATATAGAATATTGATGACAACATATATTAATTAATTTTGTAAACTAAATAAATTAGCTAATATTAATTTAATTCAAACTTATTCAATTAATTTTAATAGTATTCTTAAATCATTATCAATTATGTACATAGATTGAAATTCCTATACATTTACCGAAATTTTCAACTCAACAATATAATTATCAAAATATTAAACAGGCCCATTAAATAAGCTATTATTTATTTAATTACAAAACACCTAAGTTACAAATTCAAAATCAATTTCATCAAATTACAAACAAATTAAAATTTAATTTCAAAATCTCAAACAAACTCTAACATGTATAAACCATACATTCATACAACAAATTCACGTGGGGGGAGCTATAAAACAAGTAAACACACAAACAAGCTATATATATTACAAAAATATGCAATAAAAATTAAAATTTTCAAATTGAGTTTAAACAAAAAATAGGTACTTTTGCTTACTTGATGTAGAGAATCTTAAAAAATATTTAATCAGAACAAGAATGCTGACAGATTGAATGTTGGGTGGTCAAATTTTTGTTTGTATTTATCAATTTTCTGGTAGTGTTTTATTGATAACAAAATATTTGAAAAAAAACAAGATAAATTTTTCTTTGTTTAAAAAAATTCAAAAAACAAAACAAATCAATCCCTCAACTTGTAGAAAAAACCCATTAAAAAACTATCAATCATTTGTAAGGTAAAAGAGTGGTCCTTCCACGTACAGTTAGTAAGAGACAGGATCCATGGATAGATAAGATCATTAACGATTTGTGGTCGAAATATAGTCTGTGTAACTTAAAGTTTATTTTAGCAGTGACTTTAGCTGCTGGGGGAGGTTTCCCGTTCAAGTAAGCTACAATCTCATTTTTGGGGGTGCAATATTGAAATTGAATCGAGTCTGGCGTAGGTTAATCCTTTCGCTTAATAGACATTTAAAGCTAAAAAAAGGTATTGTCATCAAGTATATCTTCAATTCTTATTTTTGAATCGAGTCTAGCGTAGGTATTTATAGGAGATCAGTAGTTCAAATCCTTGTTTCAAAGAATTTGAAACAAAAATGTTTCTCATTGTGAAGGAAGACTAGAGTAATTCTTCAACTTCGTAATGTTTGTCAAATTAATCCCTATCAAGCAGATATAATTTTCCTATCTTGCTAAATATTAAAGCTAAGCTATTAATTATAAGGTTCTTGTACACACAAATTCTGTGTAATAAAACATATTTAAAAGATAAACAAAATTATAAGAATTGATTTTCTTGGGACAATCATAACTTTGTACGTATCAGCATATATAGAAAAAAGAAATACCAATAAAATCCACTCTTTCATGAGAAATTTATTTTTGACAATTTTCTTTGAATTTGAACATGTAAATGATGTTATGATAACATGTAAACAAATATACTTATCTTGCAAGTTGCAAGCCAATAATTTATGTATCACGTGCATGGATTATAGACCAAATGAAAAACATGTTCCTCTCTCTCTCTCTCTCTCTCTCTCTCTCGTTCTATATATCATAGCTTGCTCACTACAGATTTTCATACAACAAACTCCTAGTTAAACCTAAGTATCTCCTCTCCTACTAGCAACAATGTTGAAGCCACAGCTTCACCAGTCACACCTTTCAACAAAAATCCCTTTTCTACTACCTAAACCATTCATCCATGGCAGTGGTCATGCTTCTTTTCCTGTGTATCCAAGGTCCTTGTCCACTAAAGCAAACAAAAAAGTTCGTGTTGGCTATAAACATGGAAGCATTAAATCTATAGCTAGTGTCACACAGCAGTCCACAGATGTTAAGGCTGTGGTGACTGTGAAACAAACAGTTGTTGATTTTTGGACAGAAATAGGGATAGAACGAGGACTTGATGATTTTACAGACCTGTTTGGCAAAACACTCCTCTTGGAGCTTGTTAGTGCCGAGCTTGACCCAAGTAAGTAGTGCTTCTTGAAAGACCAGTGCTTCAAGTATTTTATTTTTCTTTTTTCTTTACAAGTGCAAGAAACAACTTTTTAAGTTCTTATCGAATGATTTATTTATTGAAAAAAATTAACATATATTCCTTGTTTGCAAAGAAATATATATATATTTGAATGATTGAAGTTAGAAAAAATTTGTGTAAGTAAAAAGCTGTACGTACCCACCTAAAAAAGGAAAAAAGTTGATTCCTTGTCTAAATTCCAACGTTTTTTTTTTCAATTTCTCTAGAGACGGGATTAGAGAAGCCCCCGATTCAAAAGTACGCGCACAAGATAGATCATGAAGGGGAGGATATCAAGTATGAAGCGGATTTTGTGGTTCCACCAGATTTTGGAGAGGTTGGTGCCATTTTTGTTGAAAATGAGCACCATAAAGAGATGTATCTTCATGATGTTGTGCTTGATGGCTTCCCTACTGGACCAGTTCATGTGACTTGTGATTCATGGATCCATTCGAAGTTTGACAATAAAAAGAAGAGACACTTTTTCACTAATAAGGTTAGTTACTTTTAGATAAAAAGGTTTGCTACTTTTTGTTAATATATATTCCTAGAAGTTTAAGCTGTTAGGTAAGGTTTTAAGATATCATTTATATTTTTCTCTAACACACATTCTCAAATAAAAGTTTTTAGGTTTGAAATTTACATAGACCCACCCTATCTTATAATTAATTTTTTATCAAATAAATGTGGATAATAAAATTCAAACTTGTGACTGCTTGACCATTAAAACTCTGATACCATGTCAAAAAATTATCTCAACTTAAAAACTTCAACTGTTATGTGACATTCTAAAATACGATTTATATTATTATCTAATAGGTAATTACTCTCATATGATCCAAGATTTTTTTTGTTTAATTTGATATTATTATTAATTAATTACCATGTTGGATAATTCTTTAATATATATATATATATGGTACTTTATGTACAATTTTTTTTCTTGAAAATGTTTTGGTGGTATTTGTGAATGTTATGTGTGGGCTGATCCAATCCCATTCTGTCAGTTTGAATGTTTCGAAAATTTCAACTTTATCTCACTAATAATATAACATAAGAATAAATTAAGGAAAATTATAAATTAAACGTTTTGTTGAAAGAGTGAATAACTAGAAAAACAATACAAAAGATTTCATGTGATAAAATCACAAGATATAATCCATCGTGGGAGCCGATATGTATACTTTATATGCTTTAACTCAACGTTCATGATTTAATTATATTTTGTTTTTCTCAAGATAATGTCAATATTACCATGTGAAGTTTTCAGGTCATGGATGTGGTAAAAAAAATAAAATCTCGATCAATATGAATATTTATATATTAGATATCTCTTTTAAATAAATTTATTAGATTATTTTAATATATTAATATCAAAAATAAATTTTAAAAAATAAAAAAATATTATTTTAATTTTATAAAATATCCCGGTTAACAGAATTTTTTATATGGATTGATTTTTGTGTTTCATGGAATAGTCATACTTGCCATCAGAAACACCAAATGGATTGACAAAACTGAGAAAGGAAGAACTCGAGACTTTACGAGGCAATGACAATGGAGAACGAAAGAAAGGTGAAAGGATCTATGACTATGATGTGTACAATGATCTTGGAAATCCTGATAGTGATCCAGAGACAGCAAGGCCGGTGCTAGGTGGCAAAGAGCACCCGTACCCTAGGCGTTGCCGTACTGGCCGACCACGGACCGAGTCAGGTAAAAATGCAGAAAAATAATTATAAAAAAATAGTAGTGTTGGATTGTGTTCGAGTGAAATTCCCTGTCAGATCCATGAGCAAGCTTTAAACCGTTTCAGATTTAATAATTTTGCTTCCATAAACTAGCAAATAATTTTTTTTTTTGAAAGGTTTTTCATAATGGAAATAATCCTTCTTTCATTATGTAATAATCAAATAAACTAGAATTGCTAAACTGAAACCTATCTATTAAAAGAAATTGTCGAATGTGTAACTGTTAATCTATACCTATTATCTAAATCATGGAAATTAATTTTATCTTTCATTGATTCTAACAATTTGGAAACAATTGTGCTAATAGATCCACTTACGGAGACAAGGAGTAGCAGCTTCTACGTGCCTCGAGATGAAGAATTCTCAGAAGTAAAGATGGGCACGTTTTCTGCCAAGACTCTCAAATCAGTATTGCATGCCCTAGTACCTTCTCTATCAACCGCTATTGTTGACAGTGAACTTGGATTCCCATTCTTCAGTTCCATTGACGCACTATTCAATGAAGGAATCAATTTGCCTCCCCTTAAGAAACAGGGGTTTTGGAAAGATCTTCTGCCTAACCTTTTCAGGGCCATAACTGATGGAACTAAAGATGTCTTGAAATTTGAGACTCCTGATACCATGGAGAGTAAGATATTTTTTATACTTAAAATAAGAACTAGATTCGACATGGGAAATTAATAAATCAATCACAAATGAGAAAAAAAATATCTATCATTTTCTCATTTTAAGAGTTTTGGTGTTTCAGGAGACAGATTTTTTTGGTTTAGGGATGAAGAATTTGCTAGACAGACTCTTTCTGGTCTCAACCCTTGTTGCATCAAAATGGTCACGGTATAGTATTTTTGTTCCTTAATAAGAAAGGAAAAACCAGTCCAGGTTCATGCGGTTCATCAAGAAATGAATCAATTGTTCACAAATGTTGGTAATATTAAAACTAACGATGCTGAAACATTACTCTTTTCTTGATGAAAGTATTGCATTAAATCATGCAGGAATGGCCATTAAGGAGTAAACTAGACCCTGAAATCTATGGTCCCCAAGAATCAGCAATCACTACAGAAATGGTTGAGCAAGAAATCAAAGGGTTCATGACATGTGGACAGGTATGAAGTAGAAAACCAATCGCGTAACGGTATTCAAACTCATCTTGATTTTCCTCTTAACAAACTAAATTCGGTGCATTGATGAACGTAGGCAGTAAAAGATCAGAAGCTTTTCATCCTTGACTACCATGATTTATTCCTGCCTTTTGTAAGCAAAATAAGAGAGCTGAAAGGCACGACATTATACGGGTCACGGACATTGTTCTTCTTAACCCATGAAGGAACATTGAGACCACTAGCTATTGAGCTCACTCGACCACCGATGGATGGTAAGCCGCAATGGAAGCAAGTGTTTAGACCAGCTTGGCATTCCACTGATGTTTGGCTTTGGAGGCTTGCCAAAGCTCATGTCCTTGCTCATGAGTCTGGCTATCACCAACTTATTAGTCACTGGTATGCACTTTCGTTGCGCTTGAGTTAGCAGCCGCCTTGCATTAATGTACAAAAATTTTCGGTTTGTTCCAAATTGCGATGAAAAAAAATAGGATTTGAATCGGTTCACAAACATGTATCATATATTGTATTTTGCAGGCTAAGAACACATTGCTGCACAGAACCATACATAATCGCGGCCAATCGCCAACTTAGTGAAATGCATCCAATCTACAGACTCTTGCACCCGCATTTCCGGTACACAATGGAGATCAATGCTCTAGCTCGACAATATCTAATTAGTGCAAAAGGGGTTATAGAGACGTCATTCTTTCCTGGCAAGTATTCTATGGAATTAAGCTCTGTTGTCTATGATCAAGAATGGCGGTTTGACTACGAGGCGCTGCCCAAGGATCTAATAAACAGGTATGTTTGATCGATCCTTAGCTAGCCTATCATTCTACCAAACTTAGATGCTGCTAGTCATAATTAATAAGCCTTTTGAAGCGGCTGCTAGTTAAAACATTTTCTTTCTGATTCTGATAATTGACAGGGGAATGGCTGTGGAAGATCCATCTGCTCCACATGGATTGAAGTTGGTGGTGGAAGACTATCCATATGCCAATGATGGTTTGGTTTTATGGGATATCATCAAAGAGTGGGTTAGTGACTATGTCAATCACTACTATCCAGACTCAAGTCTCGTTGTGTCTGATAACGAGCTCCAAGCATGGTGGACAGAAGTTCGAACGGTAGGTCACGCTGACAAGAAAGATGAACCCTGGTGGCCTGTGCTTAAAACACCTCAGGACCTTATTGAAACCCTGACAACTATCATATGGATAGCCTCCGGTCATCATGCCGCAGTGAATTTCGGACAATATACATATGCAGGATACTTTCCAAATAGGCCTACAACTGCTAGGATGAATATGCCAACCGAAGACCCGAACGATGAGTTGCTGAAACTATTTTGGGAGAAACCTGAAGTCATACTATTGACAACATTCCCTTCACAAATTCAGGCTACAACAGTGATGGCTATATTGGATGTGCTATCAAATCATTCTCCCGATGAGGAGTATCTTGGGCAGCAAATAGAGCCAGCATGGACAGAGGAACCGGCTATAAATGCGGCTTTCGTGAAGTTCAATGGGAGGTTGAAGGAGTTCGAAGGAATTATTGATGAAAGGAATGCTGACATTAAATTGAAGAATAGAAACGGAGCTGGCGTTGTGCCTTATGAGCTTTTGAAGCCATTTTCTGACCCTGGAGTTACAGGAAAAGGAGTTCCTTACAGCATCTCTATCTGAAGTTTGAAAACTTGTAATGGTATGGAAAAAATAATAAAACAATATGGTGGAATAATGTTGCGCTAAGTTGTTTCTTCTTGCATTTGCCTAAAAGATCAGATAATTGAAAGCAATCCCAGTAGATTTAACGAAGGAATTTAATAGATTAGCTTTAGGCGACCAACATTGGATTTACAGGGTTGTAGGTAATTGATCAAATATTTTTCATGGGGGTAAAACTGAATACTTGACTCAAACAATTAGGGACAAGAAGAGGGTCCCTGTCTTAAATTAAACAAAAGATTATTACTTTAAATATACCAATGTATCTTTAAAATCATTAAAAAAATAATAATTAACACGTAAAATGATGAAGATATCTAATTATCAATAATCACAAGGAAATAAGAGCCAGTGAGGGCATATTTCCTCCCATCCCTCCTTCTCTCTTAATCAATCTCCAGCATTAACGTTAATATTAACATGCTTTTACTGTGTTGTTATTATTCATCCTCTTACATTTATCACGGTTTAATAATAAATTTTTCTTCTAAATCCCTTGAAGTTTAGATTCGTTTTTATTTGGACATTGAACTTTATTTTCTTTCAATACCACCCTCAAAAGTTATATTGTTATGGTACTATATATTTTTTTAATTTTCTTGATTTTTTAAATTCAAATTTTAGAAACAATGTCTACTAAAATTTAATATTTTTTTTTCTAACATATTAAGACGATGCGGGGATACATTCTTAAGATTGTTTAAGAATAAAACTCAGTCTTGATGGATATAAATATAATTTAATATTCGATGGTACCTATTTTTATTGAATCGAAAAAATAAATTTATCTTATATTTGTACCAATTCATAAAAGTATAAAATCCTAAATCATTCAAAACACACCATTCACATATTAGAGAAGCCCCTGATTTAAAAAGACGGTTGCTAGGCGGCGAAGAACACCCTTATCGTAGACGTTGCCGAACAGGGCGGCCACGGACCAAGAATTGTAAGTAAAAATGTGGAAAAAAAATGGTACGGGATTGAAAACCTAATGTTTTTATTCATGTTCACAACATTTCTAGCCGCCCCTTCATTAGTCTGACCAAAAATGGATAGGCGTATGGTAGAAGTTTGTGGAAGTCAGTGCTGGTTCATGTTGTTAACAAGCTGCTTTCAATAATAAGGCTAAATTCCCATACTTCACAGCCATAGATGTACTCTTCAATGAAGGAATCAACTTGCCTTCCGCTTCGCTAGGAGAGACTAGAAAGACTTGAGGTTGATTGAGATCACAAAATGTCATGATTTTTAAAATTATTTTGGACCCTACGATCAATGAGAAAGTGCATCAGATTCTACGGGATCAAACCTGTAAGACTTGAGGAAAGACGGATATAAATAAAGAAATTAAGAAAGTAGGCGCCAACAAAGAGACATGCTACATGTAAAAAACCAGCCAATGACTAATCTTAAACATAGCTGGAAATACTTTGCTAGTATAAATTCGGAATAGGAGAAATTAAGGAAACAGTAAGCCTGCGTAAGATACTAATTTTTTTGCATGAACAAGTTTGGTAATAATTTGCCCCGATGCTGGATAAAATCATGCAGGAATGGCTGCTCAGAAGTAAACTTGATCCTAACATCTACGGTCCAACGGAGTCAGCAATCACGGATGAAATAATAAGGAAGATATGATCATAACCTATTTTTAGATTATTTTCAAATTCATTTTCTTTTCTTCCAAAAAAATACCGAAATAGTGCCTTTTTGAACGACACTATTCTCCTTCTTCCCCTGCTCATGCAGAGGTAGGGAAGAAGAAGATTTTAAATTGTTTTTCCTGCTCTCTCTCTTCCCCCGACTTGACCACTCACCCAACACAACCCATACCCCCACATACCCTGCCACTATGCCGAAGAAAAGACAGGGGCGCGGGTGCTATGCTCGCAAACGTGCTCTGGGGTGGCTACACAGAAGCCGTCTCACACCACCCTGCCCTGCACCATGACGAGACAGGGTAGGGTGACCCTCTTCCCCTCTGCCTATAATTAAATACTGAGAGGCAGAGAAGAGAAAAAAGGGGGAGGAAAATTTGAGAAGAGGAGAAAATTTTAAGGAGATTACATAGGGAAAAAAAAAGAAAGAAAAAAAAAAGAGAAGAGAAAAGAACGGGGGGAACAAAGAGGAGATTTTTTTTTTAGTGGAAATAGAGAGAAAGAAGAGAGAAAAGAACAGAAAAAAAAAACAAAAGAAGAACTAGGAGGGAAGACATAGGGGTAAAACCAGAGAGAGAGGAGGGAACGAACATAAACAAAAAAGCAAAAGAAAACAGGGGAGAACATAGGTGGAAAGAAGGAGAGGAGGAAGAGAGAAAGAGTGAACGAAACAAAAGATAGAAAATAAAAGAGAAAGAGAGAAGAAAAAAGAGTAGAAACAGAGCAGAAGAGAAAACACAGAGAAAGAAAGAAGAACCACTAGAGCCAAGTAGCTCCCTAGTCGCCATTGTTCCTCGCCGTGAACCACTACCATTCTTCCTCTTCATCGCCACCAGCGAATGCCACCATGAGCCACCGCAGGTCAGCTTCTTCTCCTTCTTCTTTCTGCTACGCCACCCCCTGTCTCCACTGTTCTGCATTTAAATAGTGGAGAGTCACTGCTCATGGCCAGACTGGGTCCGGCCCAAACCAAAATGCATTTGTGGTTTTCTTGCGTATTTTATATCATTTTGATCAATATTGATTTGTATTTTTTATACTATAAAGTTACAAATCTAATATTAAAATACTCAATTTTCTCTGAAATGATACAAAAATTATATAGAAAAAAAATCAGAAAAATATTTTTTTTTTCTTGCATACGATCAAGTCTCTCAAATATAAAAATTCTCATATCATGTTTTCATATAACAAAAAAACATATGTCTTAGCATGTATTTTTTGCTTTAATAAGTAGTTTATTAATGTCATAAGAGCTTAGGCCAATATTTTAAAAATTTTAAAAAAATTATTGTCTTCTAATATCAAGAATTATAAACTTATATGTAAGACGTATTCCTGATAGTAATAAGTTAGTTTTTTTTAATTGACGTTAGAATGGTTAGGTTTTACTCGATAAGATAAAAATCTCTTTAATTATCAAGGAGGACTTATTTTAAATTTTAGACAAACCAACAATTCGAAAACACAATAACACCTTAGTATATATTAGATAATTAAACAATGCGGCTTATCTTAGGTAAGGTGTATTTGAGGTGTTAATACCTTTCTTTTATGTAATCAATCTCCGTGCCCGATCTCTAAGACCAATTAGGGTTTCTAGTGACCAAAAATACTAGGTAGTGACTTCTATTTTCTTTTTCCACCGACAAAAAACAAGAATTCTTATCTTCCTTATTTTCCTGATTACCTAAATTGATAAAGTGGAAGACCGCCGCGACGCCGTACACGTGCATCATTTGAAATGAAAGATTTTATAACAGTTAACAAGTTAGCCAAGAACCCATTTTCAACAAGAAATAAAAACCATCATTATGATCAGTAATCAAATTATAGATCTTTTGATTTTAGCATAACAAATTGTTGAATATTTATTATCTGATTTATGTAGGCTCTAGAACAGAAAAAACTGTTCATCCTTGATTATCACGATGTACTTCAACCTTTTGTGAGACAAGTACGACAGCTTGAAAATACAACTCAATATGGATGGAAAGCCACAGTGGAAGCAAGTGTTGACACCATCCTGGAATTCCACAGATATCTGGTTTTGGAGACTTGCCAAAGCTCATGTCCTTGCACATGATTCTGGCTATCACCAACTTATTACTCACTGGTACACATTTTCTTCACTTGTATTTCTAGTTAGAAGTTTAACATTTTCTTCCTTGCATATATTTGTTCCAATGCTTAGGAGCTGTCATAAGTTCTAAGCTTCAAGAAAAATCAACTCCCGATACAATAATCTATCTTCCACAACTCCTGAGATGAATCTCGATATATTAATTTAATAATCATCCATTACTTATATTAAATCTATTTAAATAATAATAATAATAAAATGTATTAATTAACTATGCTAACTAAGTAAATTTACAAATATATTCGTCTAGCTCAATCTTATTCATTCTATTTTAATAATTCTCTTAATTCATTATCAATTATATATCTATATAAATTTGAACTTCTACACATTTACTGAAAATTAAAACTCGGCAATAAAATTGATAAAATATAAAAATTAACTCATTAAATAAGCCATTATTTATTTCATCACAAAACACCGAAGTCAAAAATTCGACATAAGTTTCATCAATTTATAAACAAATATAAGTTTACATAATCTAAAACAAACCATAACATGTACAAATTATAAATCCATATTGTCATCACCCAATTCTGGGTTATTCCCCAAAATCAATTTTATTTTCAAAATTAAAATCAAAAAAATAAAATAAAGGCTGGCAATGCGGAAGAAGCTGATCAAGAAAGACTGCAAAAATAGGTGAAAATCAAGCTGCAATTTTCGGAGAAAAGTCAAGGCCTAATTGTATCCCATTATGCCCAAAAATAGAAAAATGCAAATTCAAAGGTCAAATTAAATGATTATTGGACGAATTTGCATAAGAATTAAGTTCAATGACATAATTAAATTTTTAATGGGCCAATTTGATTTAATCATGGGCCAAATTAAATTTTAATTATGTTTAAGAATTAATTTGGGTCCAATTAAAAGATTTAATTAAGTGCAAGGACTTAATTATACTTTAAGCGGGCCAAATTAATTTGAGGGCTTAATTGGTGAAAAATTAAGTTTGGAAGCTTAATTTGGACTTAATTAAAAAATCAGAATTTTAAGAGATCCAATTTAATTTTTACCGAGTGAATTGATTGAAATTAGGGGCCAAACACAAAACTTGAGGGACCCATTTTGAAGCCCGAAAAAATATTTTGCCAATAAATAGCCTACAATTTCAGCTAAGTAAGGGGGGCAATTTTGACAACATCAGGAAAAAATACAAAAAAATACCTAACCCTAAACCCATTTTTTTTTCTCTACAGCCGCCGCCCCCCGGTTGAGAATTTTCTTCCCCTTTCACAGCCGCTGCACCACTCCAACCGGCGCTCCATTTCCTTTCATTTTCCAGTCGGTTCCCCCATTTTCTTCTCCTTTGCCGACCAACAACACAAACCCCATCCATTTTTCCAAAGAATTGCTCCCACTCCATTTTCCTTCCAACCCGCAGCCGATCTTCTCCCTTTTCCCTTCATCTCTGCATTTCCTCACTATCTCCTTGGCTGCTCCCACTCCAGCCTTCACCCAACGCCATTTTCCTTCACCAGAACAGTCGGCCGAACAGCCTCCATCGGCAGAAACAACACAACAGCCCCATCTCTCCTCAGCCAACCGATCTCTTCCCTTGCCTCCACCGGAGCTTCAGCGGCCACAGACCCACATTCTTCACTGTCGGTCGCAGCGGCGGCCGAACACCAGCAGCAGCGCCGATCCGCCCTCCATCCTCTCCTTCGGCGCCGGGCTTCCCCCTCGGCCGCATCGAACGGATTCCACCGCCGGCGGCCGATCTCTTTTCCTTCTCGGCCCGATCTTCCCTCTCTCTCACCGGAGCGGTCGGGTGAACAGCCGAGACCCAGCTCCCCCCATTTCAACGGATCCTCCTCTCCTTCGGTCTCCTCCACACCACCGAACAGCGGCAAAGCCACCTCGCCGTCTCCTTCAACTAGCGCCCACGGACCGGCGGCTTCATGGTCCAACTGACCGGCCACTTGAAGAAGAAGAAACCGGATCTGCAGTGAAGCAGATCCAACCGTGACAGACCCGAAGGAACCGGATCTAAGAAAAATAAAACCAAAAGAGACTGTTGCTTGCGTTTTTTGTGTTTTGCAGGTAGTGGTGTTCCTTACAGCCGGTAGGGAAGGGAAGGGAAGAGAAGGAGAAAGCAGGGCAGATCCGCCCATTTCCGGGCATCGTCAGTGACGATGGCGCGTTGCTCCACGCGCCGCCACTTGTTCCAAAGACTGTTGCTTTGCGATTCCGAAGTGGTTCCTTTGCAATTCCCGAGTTTTGAGGACTTGTTTTGTAAATTTTGGATTATTTGATGTAAATTTTATTTAGTTTTGAATTGTTATAATTTGTATTGTGGATGTAAAAAAAAGAAAAAAAAAGGAAAAAAGGAAAAGAAAAAAAAAAGAAAAGAAAAAATATAGTAAAAAAACATATGTGTATGTTTGAATGTTTTTTTTTATGGATATATATTTTGTTATGATGAGACTGCAAAGCATAAAGAAGGATTTAATATTTTGATCGGATCACGGTGTAGAAGTACAAACTTGTACGAAAGTTGGATTTTTAAAATCCGATGAAAAGACAAAATTTTTAAAATTTCTTAACACATCACAGCCACGAAGCGGCTTACCTCAGGTAGGGTGCGTTAGGGGTGCTAATATCTTACAGTGTTCATAGCGACTGGTATGTGCTTTCTACTAATAATGCCTGAGATATATTGCAGTCAATATACATGGATATCTTTACATCTCCTGCCGAGGATATCAATCATAAAAGAATATATTTCCTCTTTGGTCTTCAGTTCTCTAGGAAACAATTTCAGTTATTAAAGTCATTATGTATTTTAAAGTGCCTTTTTAAAAAAAAAAATATGGCTTATGATGGTTGGTGAAAAGTTATATATTTGCTTTATCAAAATGGATTTGAACAGTGTTCATAGCTTTATTCAATCCGGTTACAGTATTTCTGAAATGAATTGATATTCAATCTGTTTTTTGCCTAGTCCATTACAGTGTATATTAGGGGTGTTCAAAAAAACCGAGTAACCGAAAAAACCGAGAAAGCCGATGGAAAATTAACCGAGAAAACCGAACCGAGATAAAAAACCGATTAAACCGATTACTAAAACTAGAAATCTTTCCGGTCTGGTTCGGTTTCAATTTTAAAACCAAAACCAGTGAACCGAATCGAAACAACAATAAAATAAAGGAGGTATAAATACTGCACAAAGCCAAACCCTAATAACTTAACACAAAGCCGCCAGAGACAAATTTTCTCTTCTTCCTTTCCCTTTCATCCACTTTACCTCCTGCATCTCCTTCTCTAACCTAACCCTAATAACATAACACAAAGCCGCCGCCCGGACCAGAGACAATTTTTCTCTTCTTCCTTTCCCTTTCATCCACTTTGCCTCTTGCATCTGTCTCTTCTCTAGTCGAAAAAAAGCTCACATTTCCATCTCCTTGGCTTCTCTCTTTACTTCTATGCAAGGCGTCGCGATCCTCCTCCTCTATACTTGCAGCAGAAGGAGAGGGCTCCTTTATTAGAGAAAAAATGGCAAGGTAAAGTTTATCCCTATGCTAATTCGGGCCTTTGTGTGCCTGTAACATCTGTTTCAAACTTTTATACTTCGATTATGTTAAAATCTTGTTTTCTCATTTTTGTGTTATCTGGTTAAAATCTTGTTTCATTCAAGTTAATTTGGGATTTTATTGTTGTCCATTCTTGGTAATAAATTCAGTGTTTTCTCATTTCTGTGTGCTTTGATTATGTTACTGGTGTGGGCTTTGATTCTATTTTTTGCGTTACTGTTGTGGACTGTGCAGGCTTTTTTGGGGTTCTTGGTTTGTTTATGTGGTATTTGTGAGAGAGTTCTTCAACTGTGGTTTCTGTGGTATCTCCATCTCTGTGGGGTTTTAATTCATGTCCAGATTTTAATTCATATTAAAAGTCAGCCATGTGAATTAGCTAAACATTGTAATTTTTTAAAAGTTGAACATCAGTTTGCTTTAAATTTTAAAGCTTAATTTAATGTAAGGCTAAGCCAATTTACAAAAAAAACAAAAAAAACCCATATATGATGGGATTAGGTTTCTCGATTTTTTCCTAAAAAAACAGGATTTAACCGAACCGGACTGGTTCAGTTTGAACCGGTTTCCAGTCCGGTTCGGTTAATTTTTTACAAAAATACCGTAATTCAGTTCGGTTGGTTTTTTGAGTTTAAACCGAACCGAATTGAACCGTGAACACCCCTAGTGTATATGGTTTTGGTTAATATGGTTATTGGTTAACATGGAAAATCAGTATATGGTTACAGTATTTCTGCAATGAATTGATTCTCAATCAGTCAATCTGTTTTTTGCCTAGTCCATTACAATATTTCTACTTGATTCTCAATCTGTTTTTTGCCTTGTCCATTACAATATTTCTGCTTGATTCTCAATTAGTCAATTGTAGTAAGATGTTGATTCATGTTGTTGTTTTTTTAATTTTAGATGGATAATCGGGAAGATCCTACACCAATTGAATCAAATCCTTCAAGTTCGGAACCTAAATTTGTGCCTATTCTAGTTTCAGTTGCTACTTCTAATACAAATAGCAACACTGAAAGTGAAGGTAATCCAGCTTCTAGATCTAATAAAAGAAAAACATCTCAAATTTGGGATCACTTTAAGAAACTAGATGGTAATGTTAAGTCTCCTAGGGCTGCATGCATGTATTGTGAAAAAGACTATGCATGTCATACTATACTTAATGGGACTAGTAACATGTGGAGTCATCTAGGTGTATGCGAAAAGTTTCCTTTTGTGATTGACCGAAAACAAAAAACTTTGTCAAGTAATGCAACCTAGATTTGATGTTCCTTCTCGTTTAACGATTTGGAGAGATTGTTTAAAAATTTATGTAGTTGAGAAGGAACAATTAAAGAAAGCTCTTAAGGATCAATGTGTATGTTTAACAACCGATACTTGGACATCAATCCAAAATATTAATTATATGCGTTTGACTGCCTATTGGATTGATGAAGGTTGGAACTTGAATAAAAGAATTCTAAACTTTTGTCAAGTTTCTAATCATAAAGGTGAAACAATTGGCCAAGCAATTGAGAGTTGTTTGTTGGAATGGGAAATTGATAACATTTTAACAGTTACAGTTGACAATGCAAGTTCCAATAATTTGACAATAAAATATTTGAAGAGAGTAACAAGTAATTGGGCAACTAATATATTGTCAAATGACTTCATGCATGTTAGATGTTGTGCACATATTGTTAATCTTATTGTATGTGCGGGATTGAAAGATATTGATGATTCAGTTGTTAAGATTAGGAATGCAGTGAGGTTTGTTAGATCTTCTCCTTCTAGACAACTTGTTTTTAACCAATATACGAAGAAGTTGAAAATTAGGAGTAAAAAATCTGTTTGCTTGGATGTTGCAACTAGATGGAACTCTACATATATGATGCTAGATGCGGCCGATAAATTTGATGTGGTTTTTATGAGGTTAGAAGAAACCGATCCTAGGTATTTGAGTTACTTTGAGGTTGATTCAAAAGGAAAACAAAAAAACTTAGGTCCTCCTGCTTTAGAAGATTGGGAAAAGGCTAGATCTTTTGTCAAGTTCTTGAAACTATTTTACACGGTTACATTGAAATTTTCTGACTCATTGTATGTGACATCTAATTCTTTCTTTCATGAATTGATTTCCATGCATACAAGCATATCTCAACTTTGTAGAAGTTGTCGCACCCTCCCGAGAGCTCGACGTCGCGGCGACCCGTCCTTCGTAGCGGGGGTTGATATTGGGGTCTTTCTATTTTGAAAAGGGAGTCGCCACCTAGTATTATGGTCACTAGGAAACCTAACTGGTCTTTCGAGATTCTAAAGCAAGGGACCGGTTGCGTAAAGGGAAGGTATTAGCACCCCTAGTACGCCCTACCTAAGGTAAGCTGCTTGGTGTTTGATTTGCCTTATAAATGTTATGGTGTTGATGTTCTCTAATCCCATCACTTTCCTAAGATAAGTCGGCTCCGATGAACGAAATGCTGGGGTGCTTTAAAACCTATTTTTTTTGTCTTAGTATTTTATACTTTCACAACCGGTAAACCGTGGAGTAAAAAAAAAAAATGAAATGTCCTCGATTATAATCAAGGCTTCTTTCAAAGATATGTGCGGATTTATTATTCCTAGAAAATTATTTTGGATATTTACCACTCCGGGTTTCTTTATCCAAATATTAACAAGTGAATAATAACAAATTATCCCCAATAATATTTTGGATATTCGTCCTTTAAGGATTTCTTTATCCAAACATTAGTGGTGAATAATAACAAATTATCCCCAATAATATTTTGGATATTCGTCCTTTAAGGATTTCTTTATCCAAACATTTGTGGTGAATAATAGATGAATTCCCCCAAAATAAGATTTTTATATTTTTTTGGAATATTGGCCAATACCCTTTGGAGTTTTACAAACATGTTGTAAAATCCAGAAATGCAAGAAAAATGATTTTTGTTGTGTTTAAGAAATCCATGCGAAAACACATTTTTGAGACTTCAAATATTTGTTTTTTAGATAAAAGACGTAAAAACAATGTTAGGGTATTGGCCGTATGCATGAAAACAAAACATTTTTTATTTTTTTGATATCTTGATGAAAACCGGGTATTTTCATACCGAATTTGTTTTTTTACAATATAAAAATACAAACTATATTGATCCAAAATACAATAAACATAATTTCGGAACATCACATATTTTTTGAAATAAATTTCGAAGAAGATTTCATTTTTTTTATTTTTTTTATTTTTTCGGGTTGGGCCCCGCCGGCCCGTGGATGTGGCTGGACTTAGCCAACCCGCATAGCCGGGCCGGGCCTAGCAAGCCCAGCCTGTCACCGCCCATGCCAATGACCAGTCCCTCCAGTCCGCACTGCACGTGTAATATTTTACGCGTGCATGAACAAGGCGAAGGTAATTAAATCACCTTCGCACCGTTCATCACCTTCCTTTGCATTACAAGTGCATGACACAAAAAAACGGGATAACAGAGTGTTGCAACAAGGTGATGGTTTTCTTATGATTTTCTTTTCATTTCGCATATTAACACAACATTATAAGAAGAAAGCGACGGGCATACCTGGTTTTTGCGAAGACGGCGAAGATGGTGGTGCTGTAATATCTCTTCACCGTGTCCTCTCGCCTTCGGTCGGCTCCTCTTCTCGCTTCCTTACGTTCTCCTTTTCGTATTCCCCTCTCCGTGGTTCTTGGTGTGGCTGCTGGAATCTTCCTCCCGGGGTTGCCGCTCACGCTCTTCTCCCCGGTGTTGCCGCTGCCGGGGATGGAGGACTCGCGTTTGCTTCGATTCTTCTGGGCGTCGCCGGAGGAAGGAGCCGCTACCGGTTGCTGCTGGGCGTCGCTGGAAGAAGGAGCTGCTACTGGTTGGAAAACGTTGATGGTCCGGAGGAGGAGGAGACGCCGGCGAGAGGAAGAAGAAAACCGGGCCGGGAGAGAGGAGATAAGGAAATGGGGGTAGCGGTTTTTTTTTTTTTGGGAAAATGGAGTGGGAGCAAAATGGCCGCTCTGGTTTGGCTTTGCAGGAGAGGGGGTAGTCCCTCGTTGCTGGTCGCCGAGGGGAAGAAGAAAATCAAGAGCCCGGGGGAGGGGGTTGGAGTTGGCGGCCGGTGTTGGAAGTAAAGGAAGAAATCTGCAGAAATTGGGCGAAAATGCTGGTTTTTTGGCTTACTTTGGACCCGATTTTCTCGTCCCCCGGGTCTTCAACAGAGATTCTATTTATAGGTGGTGTAAGAGGGTCATATTGTCTATATTGGGGAAAATTTTCAGCCCTTGATTCGACTCGAGGAATCCAAACCGTTGGTTCAAAGTGTGCACCTCGAGCTGCCAAATTTGGCAGCTCAAGGCTGTGAACTGCCCGAGGTGGCCACTTTGAGCCACTCAACGGAGCCGTTTATAAATTTGTCGACCCGACCGGACCATTCTCCGGGATAAAGGGGTTTCAGGTGGACATGTTGGCGCATGTTTTGTCGGATTTGAAGGCCGACGAGCCGGAAAATGCGCTCGGAAAGCAGCCACTCGGGCGGCTTTTTGAGGAAGAAAGTGAACGATGGGGCGACGTGTCACCTGGTTTCCTGCGCCGTTTTCAAATCAGTCCTCCAGTTTTCAATTTCTTCAATTTGGCCCCGGATCAAATCCAATACAGCTCCCTCGATTTACGCGCCTTTTCCAAATTGGTCCCTGGTTTCGGATTTTCTCAATTAAGTCCCTAATTGGCCATTAAACTTCAATATTTATGCAATTAAGCCCCTGATTGGACCTAATAAATTCCTAAAAATTATAATTTGGCCCCAGAACTTTAATTTCTTCTAATTAAAGCCCAAATTGACTTAAAAATCAATTTTTCTTGCAATCAAATCCTCTATAAAATAAAAATCCAATTAAGTCCATAAACATCCAAATTTGGGCTTTTCTCCTCAAAATTCAAATTTTCCTTCTCAATGGGCTCTCATCCTTCAAGAATATACTGTCAAAAATCAAATCTTTGTATTTTTAACCTCCTTGACCAATTTTCCGACCATTTTCTCGAGCGCTTCTACCTCCTGTTATTTTTCTAACCTCCTTTGGCTTTTTATATTTATTTTTTTGTGGGGACCCAAAAATGGGTTACAACAGAAGTGAAGATGTTTATGTAAGTAAAATGGCCAAGAATATGATGGCAAAGTATAAAAAATATTAGGGGGATCAAGATACACAAAACTTTTTGTTGTATATGGCAGTTGTGTTAGATCCACGTTTCAAATTGAAGTATGTGAGATTTTGTTTGGAAGATTGTATGATGTTGAAGAGGCTTAAAATTTTACAATTAAAGTTAAAGATACTTTGCTAAGGTTGTTTGAGCATTATATGAATGTTGATGAGAATGTTGAGGTTGTTCATGGTGTTGGAACTAGTATAAATGAAAATGTTAATGTTGATTTAATGGTGGTAAATGATGATATGTTGGATGACTTAGCTTCTCAATTCAAAAAACATTTAGAGGAAGAAGGCGGTGTACAAAAAAAAATGAGGTTGAAAGGTATTTGGGTGATGATTGTGAGGATCCTCATGATTTTAAATTAGATATTTTGGGTTGGTGGAGGTGTAATGCTATAAAATACAAGATTCTTTCTAAGGTGGCAGAACACGTGTTAGCTATTCAGGTATCTACAGTTGTTTCTGAAGCAGCTTTCAGTACTGGTGGTCGTATTTTAGATCCATTTCGAAGCTCTTTATCTCCATCGACAGGTGCAAGCACTGGTTTGTTGTCAGAATTGGTTGAGTTTAGCATCAATTCCAATCAACATCAGCAACTACATGGATTATATTGAAAATTTTGAGATGATTGAGTCAGGTAATTTCTTTTACAAATTTAAATGTAGTTATTTTATAATATCATTTATTTACATATGTTTAATCTAACTTTTTAATTTATGTTTTTGTAGAATTTGGTGAAAGTTTAAAAATCTCAACTGATTGTTTGTAAGCAGTTTGGTGGCTTGGTGCAATTTTGGAATATAATTGTTTTGGGTAATTAATTTACTTTACCTTTTTAATTCCCTTTAACATTTTGCATACTTAATTTAATTCTTTCAATAGTTGAACTCTAATATGTTGCTAATTTGCTAGTGTTTTTTTTATAGCATTATCATTACTGGAATTTTTGGATGCCCATGCTACTGTTGCTGGAATTTTTGGATGCTGGTGTTGCTGTGTTTTTTTCTTCAAACTATGCTGGATGTTTATGATAATTTATTGCTGGTTGCTAATGTATTCGCTTGTTAATGTCAACTTTTCTTGTGCGAACAAACTTTTAATTTGAGGTGTTCAAATTTGATCATGCATCTTGCATATTGAAATTGATTTATTACATTGCATGCATATTGAAATTGATTTATTGCATTGTATCCATCAGATTGAATTCATGTCTAAATTCATGTGAAGAATTAAATGGTTTACATTCCTTGGATATATGATTTTCTCAAAGATAGCTCACTGCTTGTAAACCATTTGAACAACTTCAGGCTTATAAACAAGACATGAAAAATAAATTTATTTGTCATCAGTCTTGGGATGCCCCTTGAATTTGAAGTTGTCTGCATATGCCTTAACCTGAAAGGAGAAGAAAAGTTCAGAGTGACCAGGAGAAGAAAGGCTTGCAGATGGCTAAGCCAATTTTAATTCAGGTTTCTATAAATTTTAAATCTCAATTTACTGTAAGGCTAAGCCAATTTAAAAAAAACAAAAAAAAACCCATAAATGAAGGGATTTTGGTTTCCCGGTTTTTTTTTTAAAAAAACCGGATTTAACTGAATCGGACCGGCTCGGTTTGAACCGGTTTCCGGTCCGGTTCGGTTAATATTTCTCCAAAATAATGAAATTCGATTCGGTTGGTTTTTTAGCCTAAACCGAACCGAACCGAACCGTGAACATCCCTAGTTGTGGCTAGGAAAGGTATTGGCACCCCTAACGCATCTTACCTGAGATAAGTTGCATTGCTAATCTTGTCTTAAATTGCTAAATTTTCTTGTTTATTTGTGTTATGACAATTCACCGATAATATTCCCGACTTTGACGTCAGTGAATATTTAATTACAAATACTTCCAATGCTGGTGTTGATAAATATTTCATTCCGGGTAATTCCAACTCTGACGTTGATAATTACTCAACTACGAATAATTCTAACTCTGGTGCTGGTAAAAATTCATAGCTAAAAAAAAAATCAATACGTATATTTTTATTCCTGATTCTGACATCAGTAAATAAATTGATAAAATACTTTTTTTTTGTTTTCTAAGACATGCATAATTTCTATTTCTTCATTTTTTATTTTATTTTATTTATTTTTTTGGGGCTGAGTCCAGCTCAGCCCATATGGGCTGGGCTGGACCAAACCAGCCCGGCCGGTCACTGGCCCAAACCAGTGACCCGGCTGGGCAAAGGCACGCACCATGCGTGCGTGCACAGTGAATGGCTAGTTATATTTCACGGCAACAGTGTCAAATGATATTGCAAAGCGGGAAGAGAAAAAGTTGTTTACCTGGTCTGCTGGAAGCGATGAAGACGATGGTGAAGCTCTTTCTGTGTGATCGGGTGACACTATCCGGGTACTCGTTTCAACCTTCCATTCGTTCTTCTGGCTTTATTCTTTCTGTTTCTGATGGTTCGGAGTGGTGAAGCTCGAGACTAATACCCAGGCTGATCAATACTTTCAGTTTCTCTGTTTTCTTATGTTCACTTTGTTTGCGTTCTGGGGACGAAAGCAAAGCTAGGAACGCTGGCTTTTTTCTCTCTCCTCTTTTTTTTAGTCTGTGTTTTCGGTCCTCCCTCTCTCGGTACCCCTGGTTTGTTCTCTTTTCTAGTTCTTCCCTCTGTTTTGTTCTCTGGTCTCTCTCTATCTACTCTCTGTCTATCCCCCAGTTTTTTTTTCCTTCGTCTCTGTTCTCTGTCTCTTTTTTTCGTTCTTCCCTGCCATTCGTCGCCTTTCTCTGTGGCCTTCTCTGGCTTTTATAAAGCCAGAGGATGGCCTCTGTTCATGTGTTTGTGCCTCACGATCGTGAGGCACGAACGCCTCTGTTTCTTTGAGAAGAAACAGGGGAAAAATTTTGCTATTCTGGTTCGTCCTTTTGTGTTCGTTTTCTCCCCCCTGTGTTCCTTTTTTTCCGTATCCTCCCCTCTCCTGTGCGCATCCCTTCTCTGGCTTTTATAGTCGGAGAATGGCATCCGTTTTCCTTGATAATGAAGACACCCAGGACCGTTATTGCAGGAGTAGTGATTGCAGGGGCGTCCGTTTCTCTGGTTTGATGAGCGGAAGAAGACGAGTGGTTCTGTTTGAAACGGCGTCGTTTGATGTTAATGGCCATTTGTATTTTGGTCCTTGAAGTTTTGAACGTTTTGTAATCAAGTTCCCTGGATAACTTTAATTGGACCCCTGGATTTTAGCAACATTTACAGAATGGTCCTTAGACTTCAATTTCTTGCAGTTTTAACCTAAATCAACCCTAAACTTTAGTATTTCTTCAATTAAACCCCTGATTTCATAAATTAAACTAATTTCAAGTTCAATTAAGTCTCAAAACTTACCAATTCTTCAATTAAGCTCTTGATTTGATTAATAAAACTAATCCAAAGTTTAATTAAATCCCAAAACTTCCAATCATGATGCCCTTAACCTGAATTTTAATTTATTCTTTATTTATTTATTTATTTGTTTGTTTGTTTTTCATCATTTTTTTATTTTTCAGTAAATAATAATAATAATTAAAATAAAAGGTAAAAAAATGGGTTATGCCAATTCTATTGGTAAAAAGTATCACATCATCACATGATTTACCTTTTGGAATCCCACTGTAATACCATCCATAATTCCATCGTTATATAACGAGGGATTATTTCTGTCGGTATATTTATGGGCACACTTTACCATTAGATTTATTCTGTCGGTTAAATCATTGGTAAATATTACACGTCATCGTACTTTTCAGGCTTTTTTTATTCATTTGTTTTTCATTGTAATTTCCTTGATATATACCAATGTTTGTTAGTGTTTACCGATAGATATAACGATTAAAAATTCTATTGATAAAATTTACTACAATATACTGAATAAAATTTTTTGCTGATAATTTTGTTTGTATTCGTCAAATTTTTAATAGCGTATAATGGTAACATTTTTATACATAGAAAAAGGTAAACTTATATATTGTAAGTATTTTTTTTTTAGTTAGTTAAAATTTTCTAAACATGTAGGTTTATAAGAATTTAAAAAACAAATAATAATACAAAAATAAAATAAAATAGCCTAGTTAGGTGATGGCCCAATCTAGCTACCCCTAGGCTCTCATAAAACAAGACCTGCAATGTCTATTTGACAGTCCATGTTCTGGCATGGTGCGAGAAATCCACGTGGCCAAAGTCTTTTCAAGAAACCCTGTCATAAAAACTACAAAAAGTCCTTTATTATCAGAGCCTGAGTGGTGGGAAACGAGTGATGATAACTTGGAGCTATGCATGTGATTTCAATTGGAGTTTGGCTTGCCTAATCACGTGATGGCGACTACAAATGAAGTACATAGTGAATTAACTCAAGCAAGGTTATTTTTACTTAATTTTGGTAGTGAATTTGTGTGAAGTCTTTTATTTTATTTCACATTTAATTGTGTTTTATATATGTTCTTAATATATAATATAAGAAAATTGAGCAGTGGGGGTGTTTTGAGAGTTATATTGGTATTTTTTTGAGGTAAATGTCATTATGAGTGCATTCTATAATGATAATTGAAGTCAATATTGTCTTTGTTACAATTTTTTAGATGCTAAATCATTGTTTTAGTGCCATTAATAAATAAAGCCTTTCTATATATCTAATATTGATAAAAATCTATCAATAATCAATACCACTAAATTAGCATGTATGTAGCTAAATAATAATGATAATGATAATTTGACGTGTCATTACAAAATCAATTTAGGATAATAATTTCTATTAAAACTTTATACAAAATATTTTTGTAGTGCCAAAAGCTTCGGAGTTCGATTTCAAATTTTGATTATAACCTTTGTTAATATTAATTACTGATTTATTTGTTTCTTGAATTCTTCCTAATTTTGTCGAATTTTCAAATATCAAGCTCAACACTGTAGTTGGATTAACATATACAAACAATTAAATATTAAAAAAAATGGAAAAGTATAAATAAAATTAACGTGCATTGCCTTACAAACAATCATACAAAACACATAAAAAAAAATCATTTTCCAATAGAAATAGCCAAACACAAAACATGATGCCATATTTGTCTGTCCATGCCTTTAAAAACCTTAGGCACAAGCTAGTTGCCACCACTTCTTTTTATTGATACCAAGGCACCAGTTAGAAGGCTTCCTATAACCCAGAAACAATGTTGAAACCGCAGGTTTCTCGTCAACCAAACTCCACAAGAACTCACTTGCTTTTCCATAAGCCATTCATCCAAGGAAGTCGACATGCTTCTTTTTTTCTCAAATCAACTTCCAAATTCAATATTGAAGCTCAAAAAAATTTTCGAGTTGCCTTTAAACCTAGCGAAATTAAAGCCATAGCAAGTGTCACAGAGGAGAGCACTGACATTAAAGTTAAAGCTGTTGTGACTGTAATACAAACCATTGGTGGCCTCATAACAAGCGTAGGGATTGAACGAGGTCTCGATGACATTAAAGACTTGCTTGGTAAAACACTCTTGTTAGAGCTTGTTAGTGCTGAGCTTGATCCTAGTAAGCATTTGAACCATAACCTAGTTTAAAATCATTCTTCTTCTTCTTCTTCTTCTTCTTCTTCTTCTGCATATTATGTTCTTTTTGAAAATGGATTTATGAACTCGGTTATTTTGTTTGTACTTCTTGCTATTTCATTTCAAATTTTCAACGTAAAATTATGGAAAAGAAATAAATGCACAAAAGGATTGAAAAAACTGTATAGCATGCAGAACATAAAATTATAGGCAATGGTAATTTTTTCAATAAATCAACACAGTATGTCTTAATTAATTAATTAATACAGAAGAAAAGAGAAAGGTCAATACTTATGCCTCGACTTTTGCTACTATAATTAAGGTCAAGAAATTAATAAAAAGTTTAACTCGTGAGAAATCATGCATGACACCTTTTTTCTTGGAGTTCTTCCTTCACTTATTAGAGAGATCCTATATATATCTAATCGCAGGGACGGATATAAGATGTGGCATTGGGGGTGTAAGATTGTATAATTTGTAATTAATATGAAAGCCCATTTCATAGAACTTGTTTAAAATTATTTGCAAAATTAGAGGGGATTTTGAAACTTTAAATTCGTCCCTGTCTATTCGTTTCTTTGTTAAAAAATTATGTGCATTGACATTTTTTGTTTCTTTTTTCGTAACAAAGAGGGCAAAAAGGTACTGTTTCTTCTAATAAACATATTTCCTCTTTATATACAATCACTTTCGTAAAACACAAACAAAAAAATTAACATATTTCCTTTTTTGCAGGCTATAAATAAAAAATAATTCACAGAAAAACTCAAGGGTGGTTAATAATTGATCTTCTCTTCGCCTTAAACATATAAAGCATGGTACCAGATTCCAATTCATTAATATTAAGAGAACCTTTCCTTCTATCACATTGCAAATGGGCCCATGTACAACATGAAATATGAAAAGAGTGGCTGAAAATGATTAGAGAGCGTTTATGAACACGGGTGAATTTGTATTTTTAAATTCCGATGATAATCTATTATTTTTATATAATATCTTATTTGAAAACGCGATGGAATTCGTGTTTTTAAAAAATTTATTTATTTATACTAAAAATAATTTTTTTTATGTTTTAAACCGTTTTGATGTACTGATCTTAAAAATAAGTTTTAAAAAATAAAAAAAATATTATTTTAATACATTTCAATATGAAAAACACTTTGAAAAGCAACCACAACCATACTTCCAAACACGCTCTCAAAAAATTATTTGCATTAATTTTTTTCATTTTTTTTTCCTTTTGCTTTGTTTCTTTCTGCAGAAACGGAACTAGAGAAGCCAACTATTCAAGCGTTCGCACATCGGATAGGCGGCCAAGTAGTGGAGGGAGATATCAGATATGAAGCAGACTTTGAGGTTCCCTTGAATTTTGGAGAGGTTGGTGCCATTTTTGTTGAAAATGAGCACCATAAGGAGATGTTTCTCCAGGACATAGTGCTTGATGGTTTACCTCATGGCGCGGTTAATATTACTTGTGGTTCATGGGTTCATTCTAAGTATGACAACGATCGTAAGAGAATCTTCTTCACCAACAAGGTCAGTATTAATTTGTTTTTATTAATTTTTGCAACAGAGGATACAACATTTATAATCATTGTAAATGTGTATTAGTTTTTGTATTTTAAATATGTTTTTTTAAAAATAATAATTTTTTTATTTTAAATTAATTTTTTATGTGTTTTCAGATTATTTTGATATGTTGATATCAAAAATAATTTTTTAAAAATAAAAAATAATATTTTAATGTATTTTCGAGTAAAAAATACTTTTAAAAAAACCCTTATCATATTTTAAAATTTAAATTTTACTAATGATATTCTACTCCCTATCTTATTTATTCTTATTAATTTGTTTAAAAAAGATTTTTTTTTCTTAAATTAAAAATAAAATTGAATCTCAGTCATTGTAGCATGCTCTGAACCCTATATCTACAAGTATATATTGAGCTATAAAACCAATTGAAGAAGATATTGTATTGATGTTATATATGTGGTTAGGAATGAATCATCTGTATACGTACGTGTGATCATTGTCATTGATTTTGACACTGTAGAATGAAATATCTCTTCCTCGGCAAAATTTTGCCTAATCCTAAATCTGACTGGGCAACAATTGATTGGCTTTTGAACGCCAATCTTGGCACCTAATGCTAGAATTTAATGTTGCATGCAAAAGTATAGACTAGTATTTAAAGTCATCACAGGCATCATATCAAAGTAATTAACCTTGACTAATATTCTAAATCAATCAATTTCTTTTTTTTTTTTTTCAAAAAAGTTAGTTTTGAATATTTTTAAAGTGAGATCGGGTTTATCAACTAGATCCACCGACCTAGATTTTACAACTATACATCATATCACTAGCTAGTGTACAACCAAAAGCCCTTTGTTATCCTTAACTATTTTACTAATTTTCGACCATTAATGAGGAAAAATATATAGAACTTCTTCTTCTTCCCTCAATATTGACAAAGAGTTCTTCTCTTTCAATTCAATTTGCCACTATTCTATAATTACATTTAAACCCAAATCCAAAATATTCGGAACTTTGTCAAGCTGATCTTATGTTTTAATATACACTTGTGTACATGTTTCAATTTTTCACTGATTCACTAGAAAACACATAATTTCTTGATACATGCATGCTTCTCAAACATTTAGGCAGTTGAATAATAAACTTAAATTAATCTTCTCGAGCATTTATTGTTATATTTGTCACTACACCAGCTTAGATTAATATCCTGCTTTGAGATTTTCATGATAATTGTGTGTTTATTAATTTGTGAAACAGTCATACTTACCCTCACAAACACCGAGTGGGATTAGAAGATTGAGAGAGGAAGAGCTCGTACTTTTGCGAGGGAATGGGCAAGGACAACGTAAAGCAGGTGATAGAATATATGATTATGATGTGTATAATGACATAGGTAATCCTGATAAAAAACCAGAGCTAGCTAGACCGGTGCTCGGCGGTAAAGAACATCCTTACCCTAGACGTTGCCGAACAGGACGACCACGATGCGAGACAGGTAAGAGTTTATTCACAAAATTCGATTTCCATCATCAATATATACTTTCTATCAATGAGGAAAACAACTTAATTTAAAAGAAATGTGGTGGATACTAATAACTCGTGATAAAAGAGTGGATTGTAGATTCTTAAATATTAAATAATTGGTTAAACACTGGAGTTTGTATAAAATTTTTTTATGATTTGTTTATGTATTTCATATTCTCTATCAAAAGATATTATCTTAGTAGAGTACTTTTAGAAGTTTCTCCACCACTAGATGAGTCGCGCGCCCTCAATGCTTGATAGTGATGGGCTCCATCCATCCAAGGACTGGAGTTTTCTTCTCATCATATTTTTTATAAGCCTAGAATTATATATCATTGAGGGAAAATGTTACCATAAAATTAACACCATTAATGGTTAGCGAGTTATATTTGATGTGTGCATATTAGAGATGGGGAGAGTGCTCCCAAAATGGAAGCTATAGAAAGCTGCATAATTTTGGCGATAAAATGCCAAGTGGAAAACCATGGTGCCTCATTGCCTTTCGATTATGAATATGATAGTTATGGCAAGCAATTGTTACCTTCTGAAACGGGGATTGAGCCGGGCTGTGGTCCATTAACAGTTGTCAGATTTCCTTATGAAGAAAGGTGTGGTAAAGTTTACAGCATGATATATCGTCATCAAGGGCAGGCCATTATTTGGCAGAGTTTTCCAAAGGACCACTGTTTTGAGCCCCACAAATTGACTTGCTAAACATAGCTTATCAGAATAGCGAAGGGCTCGCAATTTTCATAGAAAAAAACAGTGCCTCACAAAAGGGACAGGCCAATGACATTTTTATCTCCAAAATATCATCACCAAATACTGAATTTTGTCCTCGAACAAAATAAATTCCAAATTGAATCCCCAATCTATCTTGCACTCCTCAGTTAACCATACCCACAAAATGTTTTCCTTTAAAATCATAAAATTGACCAGTTTGGCTAAAAATGATGTCATTTGTGACGTTTAGATGGGGAATCCAATTGAGATTTTTTTCTTTGTTTAGGGACCCAGTTGAGAATTACGTGATAATTGGGGTATAAATATGTCCATTTCCAAAGGAAAAAAAAAAATGTGTGGCCCCTCCATATTCTGGCCATACTGGGAGATGCCTTTAGGACCTATAGCTTGTCTGTAGGAAGCTAAATGAAAGGAAAAGTTTTTTCTTGTCATCCTTAAAACTAATCTGTTCTAGTTTCATTAATAATCCTTGAAATCAATTAATTAAACTCTGGAGGTAATTAATGTGTTTATCGAAGATGTTGTATATTTTTTTTTCAAATGATGGTGACAAAAAATCTATAGCTAATCATTTCGAAATAATTATAGCCTTTAACTATATGAACTTGTATCATGTAGATCCATCGTCTGAGAAGAGGGCTAGTGACTTCTACGTTCCCAGAGATGAAGCATTTTCTGAAGTGAAGCAGCTTACCTTCTCTGCCAAGACATTGTACTCATTGTTCAACGCCTTGATACCTTCTATAGGAAATGTTATTGATGATGCAAATATTGGATTCCCATACATGACTGCAATAGACTCACTCTTCAGTGAAGGAATTGAAATGCCACCACTTACAAAAGAAGGTTTTTGGAAACAAGTTATGCCCCGGCTTTTCAAGGTCATCGCTGGTAGTGGAGATGTGCTGCGATTTGAAGTCCCTAAACCAATGGAAAGTATGAACACATTCTTCTTTGCCTTTTTTTTTTAAAAAAAGAGAAGTTATTTGAGCTCACACATTGTTTCAAATGAGTTTTCGCATTTTCAGGAGACAAGTTCTTCTGGTTTAAGGATGAAGAATTTGCTCGACAGACTCTTGCCGGTCTCAATCCGTATAGCATCAAATCTGTTACGGTATAATATTGATACATGTTCTCCACACACACGCAAAGACACTTAGGGATTACCGTTTGTTTTTGAGGTTGCACCGCAGGTCCAACCTCAATCCTAAACAGGCGCTTAGTCCCAATTCACAATGTTTAGATTGTGTTTAGTTAATGTCTATCTTAGGATATAAAAACAAATACAGATGGACATTGCATGACAAAATTATATTGATGAAAAGGAAAGAATCATCATGAAAATATAGTAATATGCGATAGTATTCATCCATGTTTGCTTAAAAAAACGTTGTTTAAAATTGTGCAGGAATGGCCACTAAAGAGTGAGCTTGATCCAGAGATCTACGGTCCGCCAGAATCTGCGATCACCTCAGAGCTATTAGAGGCAGAGATTGGAGGGGTAACTAGAGTTGATAAGGTAATTATCCCTCCATGAAATCATGCTCGAATAACACTGGGCGTAAATAAATTCCGATTGATGCACACTAATAGGGTGTTTGTGTGTAATAACATTCAGGCCATAAGAGAAAAGAAGCTGTTCATCCTAGATTACCACGATCTCTTGTTACCATTTGTTAGCAAAGTCAGAGAAATCGAAGGAACAACGTTATACGGGTCGAGGACATTGTTCTTCCTAACCCCAGAGGGCACATTAAGGCCACTAGCAATTGAGCTGACTCGCCCACCGATGGACGGGAAGCCTCAATGGAAGCAAGTGTTTACACCGTGTTACCATTCCACAGGTTGCTGGCTCTGGAGGCTAGCTAAAGCTCATGTCCTTGCTCATGACTCTGGTTTTCATCAACTTGTTAGCCACTGGTATGTGCCTAATAGTTCTCTATAACCAACAATTTTGAATTCCTTTAAATTGATTTTCCTTTCTACAAATTTTGCAGGCTTAGAACACATTGTGTGACAGAACCTTATATAATTGCAACGAATCGGCAGCTTAGTGTTATGCATCCAATTTACAGACTGTTACATCCTCATCTTCGATACACAATGGAGATCAATGCTTTAGCTAGAGAATCATTAATCAATGCAGGTGGTATCATTGAGACTTCATTCTCTCCTGGCAAGTATTCTATGGAGATCTGCTCTGCTGCCTATGATAAGCTGTGGCGGTTTGACCATGAAGCACTACCCAATGACCTAATCAGCAGGTAAGCATTAGCCTCCAATCTATGAATTCTCTCAAAAACATAAAACAAATAGGAACTTTAGTTTTTGGTGTAAAATTCATTTCTTCTTCTCAATTTGCTAATCGCCAGGGGAATGGCGATTGAAGATCTAACTGCCCCACATGGCCTAAAACTTACAATCGAAGACTACCCTTTCGCCAACGATGGTTTGTATTTATGGGATGCCATCAACCAATGGGTTAGTGACTATGTAAATCACTACTACCCTGAATCAGGTTTAGTAGCTTCCGATGCAGAGCTCCAAGCCTGGTGGACTGAAATTCGGACAGTAGGCCATGCTGACAAGAGAGATGAACCATGGTGGCCTGAACTCAAAACACGACATAACCTTATCGATATCATCACTACTATCATATGGGTGGCCTCAGGTCACCACGCTGCGGTGAACTTCGGACAGTATCCTTACGCAGGATACTTTCCTAACAGGCCTACCATTGCCAGAACAAAAATGCCAACCGAAGACCCTAAAGATGAAGAATGGAAGCTTTTCTTGGAAAAACCTGAAGCAGCACTCTTGGCAACCTTCCCTTCAAAACTTCAGGCAACGAGAGTAATGGCTGTGTTGAGTGTGCTATCAAACCATTCTCCTGATGAGGAATATATCGGGGAGGAAATAGAACAAGCATGGGCAGATGATCCAATTATAAAGGCAGCTTTTGAGAAGTTCAGTGGGAGGTTGAAAGAGTTAGAAGGGATAATTGATGAAAGGAATGCTAATCCAAAATTGATGAATAGACATGGAGCTGGCATTGTGCCATATGAGCTTTTGAAGCCTTTTTCTAAGCCAGGGATAACAGGAAAGGGAGTTCCATATAGTATTTCCATTTGAAATATGCCAACTTATCAAACTTGATTTTGGAGGAGGAGGAGGAGGAGGAGGACAGGAGAATCTTGATGTATTTCAAATGGATAAACAATAGATGTATCTGTTGATCACTTTTCGCTGAGTTAAAACATGAGTATTAAAAATTACATAATCTCAAACTCGTGTTGATGCATCAAGTAAGTTTTGGGTGTCATATTCTACAATCATATTATCATAAATACAAAATATTAAGATAATTATTATAAATTATGATTTTTATTTTTTAAAAATAGTTATAATCTTGATGTATTTCTTTTTTTTATATAAAAAAATTTCTTCGTTCTCAACAACTAATCAATTTTCATTGAAAATTGAAAACTAGAAAAAAAACTACAAATGAAAAAAAAATAGTTTTTTTTATTACTGAACGCACCATAATATTTTCTTGGTGTAAAATTAAATGGTAGTGAGCATGTTGAGCCACGTACCAATAGTATCCCAAAATCAAGAGCAAAAGAGAGTGAACAATTGGTGAAACAAACTACAAGAAAGGCGACGTAGAGGAAGACAATAGAAGAAACATAATGAATACAAGCAATACACCTAACATTAAAACTTTAATTCAAAATTTTATTATTGAACATTTTTAAAAAAATAATATGTTAAAATACAAGTTAAAAAACTTTATTTATACTAATTCTAAGCCTAAGTTGAATAAGAAAAAAATAAAATTTCTAAATTGAATAAGAAAAAAAGTAACTTAATGAACATAAAATTCCTAAACGAAATAATAAGAATGAGAAACCATGAATAAATATTTTTCTAGACTAGATAGGAATAAAAATAAATAATAAAACAAATAATTTTAAAAAAAAATTCTCTTACATGAAAATGTTGATGATATAGTGAGAGAACTTCCGAATGTTCTTCAACATCCTGCAAAGTTAATATTAGATGTCATGCACTTGAGGGTCTAGCTGCTGTGGTCAATCGTGTGACTTGTTCCGCCCCGTCCCGGGTTCGACCCTCGCTGTGCACGCCTGTCACCCCCGCGGTGCCTAACCTGCTCCGGGCTTGCAGGATGTCCAGTGGGCCGTGGGGAATAGTCGTGGTGCGCGCAAGCTGGCCCGGACACCCCACGTAAATCAAAAAAAAAAAAAAAAAAAAAAAAAAAAAATATTAGATGTCATAGAACATCCCTTCATCTTTAACTTGAAGAGAAATTAAGAAGGTTTTCAAGTTAGGTTTTGCTAAAGAACTGTATCTTTCTATAGCGGTTAAGAAAAGTGATGGATGAAGCATTGAATTTTGCACTTGATTGGAAATCTAAATTGCTATATTCAATTTATCTACTAAGTTTTTTTAACCTTCATTTTTGTTTCTCTCCTGTGTAAGAATTGCTAAGCAGGTTTTATTTGGTATAGACTTGAAGCTAACTCTCATCAAATATTTGCATGAATATTTATTGAAAGAGTTTTTTGATGATTTGTGAACGAAAGAATCATGGCCATAATTTCCATGGATGAGTAGTTTAGGCAAAAGTAAATGAGTTATTGTAAAGTATCATTGGGTGATTAAGCTAAGGTTTCAGCGTTGTTTGCTCATGAGAGGTGATAAAATTGGGTTGTGGTTTTTGAAGGCCTTTTGGGAGTGCTTTGTGTTGATACTATATGTGACTGTGAAATTAAATAGAGTAGGTCCAGTGATTAAGAGAGTTTATCGTTTTTTTTTGAAAAAAATTAGATTCAAATCTTAGGGTTAATCTCAACTGACACACCAGCTGCTCTCAGAATATTCTTAACGTGGAATAAAAAATATATTTAAAAGCTGAGTACCAATTTATGTTCATTTATATTAGAGAGGATAGGCAATGGTTGATGTGTAATAGAATCCTTCAATTTTTCATTTATAAAGCATTGCATGTTTTATCATGGTTAATTTGCAACTTATATGTTACAAATTAATTATATGTTAGTAAATGACAATTAATCATGCACATTTAATTGAAATGGAATATCAAAATAAAAAAAAACTAAAATTCAACAAAATAATGCAAAAATTATTACAATAACAACAAAATTTGAACTCAATTATTTCTAAGTGATAATATTTTTAATCATAAATTTAAAAAAATTTATTCTAAATGGAATAAATACAAAGTAATAATTAAAATTAAACCTACACATCTAATTGAAATTGAACAACAAATTTGAAAAAAAAAATAACTAGAACTCAACAAAATAATGCAAAAATTATTTCAATAACAACTAAAATTCATGTCATTTATTAATTCATAAAATTATTAAGAGCACAAAATTGAACAAAAATAATGACAAAAACAATAATGCAAAAAAAAAAAAACACAAAAAAGAATGAAAATGAATGAAAAATTATTACCTTAATTTTGTGCTTTATTTCGGCTCTTAATTAAAAAAAAACAAAAGAGAAGAAAAGACATTGAACAAACCAAAAAAAAAAAGAAGAAGAATGAAGAAAGACAACATACCTTAGGATGAGAAGAGAAGAGAATGCTTGATTTCAGGCGAGAAGGAGAGAGAAAGAAGAGAAGAGAAAGAGAGAGAAACGGGTGTGTGAGAGAAGAAGATAAAGCCCCGTCTATCATGATTCTGGTCTTTTAATACCCCCATGTTCTATACTCAGTCAACTCTATATTTTCAAGATAGTACAACATGTAGAAATTTTAACACGTGTCAATTTTTTGGTATCCTAGACCAACAATGACTTTCATCATGGACTTAGCATCATAGAAGTTTTCTTTTAGCCTATTCCCTTCACGTAAAATGCTTCTCGTTCATTCGACAATTCTATCATAACTAGCCTCACTCAACCCATGATCTGACTTGATGTTGAACACAAGTGCAACGACCGATAATTTACTGTGATTTGTGCAACCATCCTATAATGGTTTGTTAGAATCTTGCAAAAGATCAAAAAATTTGGTCGCATCTCCATTAGGTTTTTCATCTATGATTGGACATTGACCAGTATGACCCTGATTCATTCTTATCGCATCCATAATCATATTCCTATAATGATTACTATTATCATATACAACTCCATGCACGTTGCTAGAACTAGAAGTGGATGCAACCATCCTTTCTACCATGGTATCTAGAGGAACATATAGTTCTCCGTGTGCATACCAACACAGATGTTTCTCCATGAACTCTTTTTGTAGAAGATGCATCGTTACAACATCTAGATTGAGAAACTTTTTTATTTTTACACCTCTTGCATGGACATCTAAAACCCCATCCAACAATATTTCTCGGATTAGATAGTGCATAATCAATAAGACCCTAAACCCCATTACAATAATCCATCCTCCACAACCCTTGGGATGAATCTCTATATATCCATGAACGATCATTCATTACTTATATCAAACCTATATATATATATAAAATAATGATGACACCATGCATTAATTAACTACGTTAACTAAATAATTTGCAAAAATATTGATTTAGCTTAAACTTATTCAATCTATTTTAATAGTAATCTTAATTAATTATCAATTATATATATAAATTCAAATTTCTACACATTTACCAAAAATTTCAACTCGATAATAAAATTGACAAAATATAAAACACCTAAGTCAAAAATTCAACATAAGTTTCATCAATTTACAAATAAATACAATTTTATAAAATCTAAAATAAACTCTAACATGTACAAATCATAAATCCATACAACAAATTTGTATGAGAAAAAACTATTAAGCAACACCCAAACAAAATACATATACTACAAAAAATATGCAAAAAAATAAACATTTTAAAATTGAGTTCAAATTAAAAAAGGGTAGATTTACTTAAAGTGGAGTGTTGTTACCCATTTTGGGTCCTCACATAAAAAAGAGAAAAAAGAAGAAAAAATTCAAAAAACAATTGTCGGAAGAAAAAAATATAGCAATGAGCAAAGGACACAGGGGCACCCAAAAAATGACCAAAGATTGGTTGAGAAAGTTCAAAAATACAATGATTGAAATTTGACAGTATATTTTTTATTGATGAAGGCCCTATTGACAAAGAAAATTCAATTTGAGAAAGAAAAATCTAAAATCAGGTGTTTAAGGAATCAATTAGATTTTGTTGAAAGATTAATTGAGTTTATGAAGGGTTTGCTTGTAAGAAAAAATGATTTTTAAGTCAATTTAGGCTTTAATTGGAAGAAATTAAAGTTTGGGGGTCAAATTACAATTTTTAAGAGTTAATTTGGTCAAATCAGGGGCTTAATTCCATAAATATTGAAGTTTTATGGGCAATTAGGGACTTGATTGAAAAAATCCAAAACACTGGAAAAAGCACGTAAATAGGGCTGAAATTGACTGAATGAGGGGTGAAATTGAAGAAATTCCATAAATATTTAATTCCATAAATATTGAAGTTTATTGATCAATTGAGAGTAAAAATGCACAAATTCAAAACCAAGGATCAAAATGGAAAAGGCGGCCAACTTCAGGGCTGGCATTTTAATTTAGCAAGGATGCAATTGAATTGATAAAATCAAATCTCAATTGAGGACTTGATTGAATAAATTAAAAATTAAGGTCTAATTTGGAAATAGACAATTTTTGGCGCCTTTTTTTTTAAAATGAAATGACACGTTTTGTACAAAAAAACATTGTTTCACTCATTGTTCATTAAAAAAAAGCAAACGGTGTAATTTTGACGGCACTGTACAGCATTTTCTTCTCCTAAACGTGTAAAGGCAGGGGAAAAAGGTTTTTCTTCCCCTAATTTGCAGAGCCTCTCTCTCTCTCTCTCTCTCTCTCTCTTTCTCTCTCTCCCCCCCACCTCACTTGCCCAGAAACCCCAACACAACCCACACCCCATCATGGCCTACCATAATGATGAAAGGGGCAAAGAAAATAAGCCATGTGGGTGGCTCTGGGCAGCTGCACAATGGCCGCCCCGCCCACCCTACCCCTTCGTCATGACTGGACAGGGGTAGGGTGGTTCCCTCTACCCTTGCCCCTTATAAATACCCCCCCTTCACCAGGCAATGAGGAGGGGGAGGAGAGGGTGGAAAAATAAAGAAAAGACAAATGAAAAAAATAGAGAAAAAAGATAGGAAAAGAACGAAACAAGAAGAGAAACAAAGAGAGGAAAAAACAGGGGAAAACAGGGAAAGGAAATAAAGAAAGAGAAGGGAAGGGAAGAAATAAAAAAATGATAGAAGAGAGAAGAGAAAACAGAGACAAATAAGAAAGAAAAAGAAGAAGTTTGTGCCTCCGCATAGGGAAGAAAAAGAATCGCAGCAGTAGCCACCATTTTCTTTACATAACGCCTGGAACCACCGCCTACTTTCCTCGTCGCCGCCACCAACATCACTGTGAGCCACCGTAGGTCAGGTTCCCCTTCTTCTGCCTTCTCCACTATTCTGTTAGTGAACAGTTGAGAGTTTCTCCACTGTTTCTGGGTCAGACTAGTGATGGCCCAGACCAAAATGACTACACTAGGTCCGACTCAGTCACCCTAAAAGTAAAGGACTTGCTGGGCTGACCTTAGCCGAATTTCTTTTAGGCTGGTCTCAACCCAACCAGGGTGGGCTCAAACCATATAATTGGGTTTGGCCAATCCCATTATATTATTATAATATAATAATATTATATATTAATTAAAAACAAAAAAAATTCCAAAAATCCTTTTAAAAAATTGTGATTTTATCATAGAATTTTCTACCAATTTTGATTAATACTGGTTTGTATTTTTATAGTGTAAAGATACAAATCTTAAAATACTCGATTTCTCCGAAATGTTGCCAAATAAAATATAGAAAAAAACAAAAAAAATAAATTGTTTTCATGCATATGGCCAAGTCTATTAAAAATATAAAACATATTCATATCATATTTTCAAACAAAAAATTAAAAAAAAATGTATTAACATGCATTTTGGACTTTAATAACTAGTTTCTTAAAATAATGAGAATTAGGTCCATATTTCAAAAGTACCAGAAAAATTATTTTGTTTTCTTTTAGTATCTAGGATTACAAACTTATGCGTAAGACGTATTCTTGATGTTAAATAATTTTTTTAGATGTTGACATTAGAACAGTTAGGTTTTTATCTGATAAGATAAAGATTTCCTTACTAAGGAGGACTTGTCTTCAACCTTAGACAGCCTAACAACCAGACAACTAGTTTAATAAGACAATTAAACAATGCAATTTACTTTAGGTAAGGCGTACAAGGGGTACTAATACTGTCCCTCTACATAACCAGTCCCCGTGCTTGATTTTTTAGACTAGTTAGGGTTCTTAGTGACTAAATACCAGGTGACGACTCTCATTCTCTCTTTCCACTTATAATAAGACAAGAATTCTTTGTCTCCCACATTTCCCGATACAATACCATTAGGAGGACGATCGACGTGATGTTGCACCCGTGCGACATGGAGAATCCTCAATAAAACTTGAATCAAAACAAAAATACTGGCAAACTAAGTATTGTGGTGGCCGAATTTGTTGTGGAAGGTTGAATTGTGTTGAAATTGTGGGGATGGTGGCTATTTGTTACAGGAAAAAATGCATAAGGAAGAAGGAGAAATGAAAGAGAGAGAAAGGAGAATCAATCGACAGGTCATAAATTAAGTATCATTGATGGCATTACCGGTGAAATTATTCTGTTAGTAACTCCATCAGTTATTTTGTCTGTAAAAATATCACGTCACCACACAATTTGGTTTTTTTAATCCTACTGTAATACCCTTCGTCATTCCCTTGGTATACACTAAGAGAATTTTTCTGTCAGTGTTTACCGATGGATACGGATGAAAAAATTTGTACTGTAAAGGTCATTATAATATACCGACGTAATTTTTTTGTTAGTATTTCCGTTTGTATTTGTCAATTTTATGAAACAATGTCAAAAGATACGAGTTGCCATGCCTTCTTTTGAAATTTCAAATGTACAAGGTGAGCTGAAATTTAAAACGCTGTTATCTGACTTCAAATGCATATGTACTTTTCGTTTTCTAGTTTTTAATTAAGTATTCCAATCATTTTTATCGAAAAGAAAACGATTATTTTACTTATTTGTTCTGCTAAATATGAAATGCTTGCTAGTTTGAGTTCATGTTTTAATGCTAAGGAAAAGTGATGACACAAAAGTGAAGTTCAGATATATCTGTTGTTAATTTCTCCAAATATTCTCATCAAACACAGAAATCTTATCAACATTAAGTGTAATCTAGTTTTAAAATATTTCAAATGGAAATACTATATGGAACACCCTTTCCTGTTACCCCTGGTTTAGAAAACGGTATCATGAGCTCATATGGCACAATTCCAGCTCCATTTCTGTTCTTTAATTCTGGGTTAGCATTCCTTTGATTGATTATTTGTTCTAACTCCTTCAACTTCCCATTGAACTTTTCAAAAGCTGTCTTTATAATTGGATCATCAGCCCATGCTGCTTCTATATGCTCCCCAATATATTCCTCATAAGGAGAATGGTAGGACAACACATACAAAGCAGCAATTACTGTTGTTGCCTGAAGTTTTGAAGGGTAAGTTTCCAAAAGTACAGATTCAGGTTTTTCCAAGAAACGATTCCAGTCTTCATCCGTGGGGTCTTCAGTTGGCATTTTTATTCTAGCAATGGTAGGCCTGTTAAGAATGTAGCCTGCGTATGTATATTGCCCAAAGTTCACTGCCGCATGGTGACCTGAGGCCACCCAAATGATAGTGGTGAGGATATCGATAAGGTTATGTGGACTTCTGAGTTCTGGCCACCATGGTTCATCTTTCTTGTCTGCGTGGCCTACTGTCCGAATTTCTGTCCACCAAGCTTGGAGCTCTTCGTCAGAAGATACGAAGCTTGGATCAGGGTAGTAGTGATGAACATAGTCGCTAACCCATTGTTTAATGGCATCCCATAAGATTAAACCATCGTTGGCAAAAGGGTAGTCTTCGATTGTAAGTTTGAGGCCATGTGGAGCAGTTGGATCTTCTATAGCCATTCCTCTGGAAATTAAACAAAATAGATAATGAAAGTATAACCTGAAGATATTGCTTCAGACAGTACAAAGATTTGAAACAAAAATCTTGGTGACGTTACCTGCTGATCAGGTCATTTGGTAGTGCCTCATTGTCGAACCGCCACAGCTGATCATAAGCAAAAGAGCAAATCTCCATAGAATACTTCCCAGGTGAGAATGAAGACTCAATGATACTATCAGCATTTATTAGAGATTCTCGAGCAAGAGCATTGATCGCCATTGTGTTGTGGAAATGAGGATGTAAAAGTCTAAAAATCGGATGCATAACGCTGAGCTGCCGATGTGTTGCAATTATGTAAGGTTCGGTCACACAATGCGTTCTTAACCTGCAAAAGTAAACATCTTAATCAGCTCTTTGTTAATTAATGCAATAAAAAAACAACTCCAACGAACAAAACTGGTGTTACTGAAGTACTGTTGAACCTGGCCTAGTTTTGGTTAAATTAAAATGAATTTAATTATAGGCGCGTACCAGTGACTAACAAGTTGATGATAACCAGAGTCATGAGCAAGCACGTGTGCTTTGGCCAGTATCCAAAGCCATAAACCAGTGGAATGGTCACATGGTGTAAATACCTGCTTCCATTGAGGCTTCCCATCAATCGGCGGGCGAGTCAGTTCAATAGCTAGTGGCCTTAATGTGCCCTCTGGGGTTAGGAAGAACAATGTTCTTGAACCATATAACGTTGTTCCTTCAATTTCTCTTACTTTGCTCACAAATGGTAACAAGAGATCATGGTAATCTAGGATGAACAACTTCCTTTGTTTTATGGCCTGAATATTGTCTCGTATGTATGACAGTGTATTAGAATGTAGAGCACAGTAGGATTTTTTTTATGATTTTGTAAATCAACACTTACCTCATGGACTTTAATTAATCCTCCAATCTGTGCCTCTATTAGTTCTGTCGTTAACATAGACTCTGGGGGTCCATAGATCTGACGGTCAAGTTTACTATTTATTGGCCATTCCTGCACAAATTTATCCATTGCTGTAAGCAATTACGGATGAATATTGTTGCATGACCTTTTGCATCTTGTCAAACAAAGCTTGCAGTCGTCACGACGTAAATTAAACAAAAATCTAAGTATATTGTATACATATTTATGTAGTATACCATGACCAATTTGATGCTAAATGGGTTGAGACCCGCAAGAACCTGTCGACCGAATTCTCCATCCCTAAGCCAACAGAATTTATCTCCTAAAAAATAAAAAAAACCTCCATTACTGAGTGAGATTTATATGCAAGAAATCCAGGATAAGAAGAATGTGTTCATACCCTTCATTGTTTTAGGCATCTCAAAGCGCAACATATCTTCTCCGTTGGGGATATTGATAGCCTTGAAAAGTTGGGGCAACAATGTTTTCCACAACCCTTCATTTGGAAGGGGAGGCAATTCAAGTTCTTCATCGTAAAGGGATTCTATTGATGTAAAGTATTCGAATCCATGATCAGCACAGGTAATGGCATTGGCATAGAATGTTTGGATTAATGAGGCAAATGTCTTGGCATAGAATGTTATCTGCTTTACTTCTGAGGATGCTTCATCTCTAGGGATGTAGAAATCATCTTTCCTTATCTCTGATGTTGGATCTGTATGCATGATGGCAGTTGTTCATACCCTTTGAAATAAAATGATTAGTGGAAACACTAATCCCACTTGCCTAAACTTGTATTAAAAAGATTAATAGAAGATAAGACTTTCTTTACAAATATTCCTGTAAGTTTCCTTCATTATATATGTTGCGCACTATAATGCAGATAGAGAACAAATTCCTAGCGACAATTTTTTTTTAATAGGGAAATATCAATTCAAAATTACCTCTATGCAAGCATGATATGCAGAAAATAATTATGAGAATTCAACTCGATCCGTATGTTTCTTACCTATCTCACTTCGAGGCCTGCCGGTTCGGCAACGTCTAGGGTAAGGGAGTTTTTTACCACCGAGTACCGGTCTTGCTAGTTCTGAACTTTTATCAGGATCACCAATATCATTATAAACATCATAGTCATATATTCTATCACCAGCTTGCTGTTTTCCTAGGCCATTGCCTCGCAAGATTATGATCTCTTCCTTTCTCAGTCTTCTTAAACCACTTGGTGTTTGTGATGGTACGTATGACTGTTTCACAAATCACACACTAAATTGATCGTAAAAAATAAATTTATATTAAAATTTGAAATCAATAATATAAATCTTAGTACAATGATGGCAGTAGTTTTTTATTTTTATTTTTTTTTGTGCAGAATTTGGTTGGCCTTTCACCATCATCTGGACTGGAGATTGGTCCAACAAATTTGTTTTTCACGTCTAGGATTACCCAAAAATTTTTCCCTAAAGAAGTTGAACTTTAAATGATCACGTGTAGTCTGTACCTGACGAGTAGTACACAGGTACTAGACGACTTCATAACCTTTTTAGTTGACTGTAAAGAAAGATACCTTTACAAGCCCAGTAATTTCGGTACTTGAATAGCCTTACCTTTAAAACAAAAATTATAGAGTAATATAGAAAGGGTTCTAAGAAATAGCTATTGAACTTTCTAATATTCCAAAAAATAACATTTATATCACTTTAAAAAAAAAGCCATTTTTGCGATCGAATATTTGGTCACAAATAAGCAAATATCTGTGACAAATGTGTTTTGTTGTAAAAAAATATAGCACTTATATATATATGGTGACGACTTAATTGTTTTGTTTTACCATCTTTTGATATTATTATGAATCCAAAATTGGGTGTGTATAAAATAAACCCAAAAAAAAGAAGAGGGAATTTGGATCATTCTTTGAAAAGATTTATGTGGCCATTAGAATGCAGAAAATTTAAGATTATGTACTTTTATGTATGCGACGGGTGCATACTGACCTTGTTAGTGAAGAAGACTCTTTTCCGACTATTTTTATACTTGGAATGTATCCATGAGCCACAAGTTACATTGATGTTGCCTTGTGCTAAGCCATTAAGGACAATCTCTTGAAGGAACACCTCCGTATGGTACCCGTTTTCAACAGAAATAGCACCAACCTCTCCAAAATCCGGTGGAACCTCGAAGCCTGCTTCATATTTGACGTACTCATTTGCTTGGCTTAATCTCCGGTGTGCATACCCTTTAATTGTTGGCTTCTCTAGCTCACTCTCTTCCAAAAAAAAGTGGAACCAAATTAATTGTGATATATAACTAAGCTTCATGTCTGTATCCCCAAAAAATTAACTTTGATCTCAAAATTCTTGCATAGATTCTTTTCACAAAATTAATTAGATCTCAAAGTTCAATATTAATAATGATTTTTTTTTTTGGATTAGAATGAAGTTCAGTATAAAAAAATGCATTTTATTTTTTTTTGGATTGGAACGAAGGAAAAAGTAATTTTGAAATAATATTATGCTATGGCTTGAATACTTACTGGGATGAAGCTCGACACTAATAAGCTCTAACAAGATTGTTTTTCCCAGCAAGTCTTGAATGTCATTCAGTCCTTGATCAATCCCTAGGCTTGTTAGAAGCCCACCAACATTTCGTTTCACCTTCACAATGGCTTTAACCTTAATTTTAGTATCCTGCGACAGACTTGCTATAGCTTTAGAACTTCTAGGTTTAAAGCCAGTTTTAAAGTGTTTTTGTGCTTTGGGTCTTGGTTTTAAATGGAAAGAAGAATGGTCATTTCTAGGGATGAATTGTTTGGTAAATCGCATGAGAGCTCTTGTAGGGTTTGATTGTTGATAAACTTGAGGCTTCAACATTGCTGGTAGTTTGTGAAGTCCTGTTCTGTGAGTTGATTGCTTGGTTTAGGAGTGTCTTGGTGTTATATATATAGGCAATGGATAGTTAGAAGAACACCCATTTGATTTTCATTTTATTCATTGGTTCTTTCAATTTAAATGGTTATTTTGTATTTTTTTTTTATAATAATCATGAGGATATATTATAATAGCTAGTGCCAGGAAGTTGATGGTGAACTAGCAAAGCAGAAACCATATAGTCTGAAATACAAAGGAGAAAGGTAAGCCATGAAAAGTCTAATCAAAACTTGTCTAAGCTAGAAAAGAGACAACACACTCTCTTAGAAGGGTGGTTGCTTATTTGTCAAATTCACTATACCTTCCGATCTATCCTCTGAACAAGTCCAAACCCGTGTACATAAAGTTTCCATCAACTGTCTTCATCAACCATAAAGCAAGACGATGTAAAACTAGCTCTATAATTGAATTCCAATCTGGCAAAGTTAAGAGATATAGGAGACAAGGTTTCTCAATATACTAGGAGGATGTGTTAATAGATAGCAGCCCTCCTTCAGAAAATATAGGATTCACAGATAAATAAGTAGCACTCAAATTATCACATCAAAAAATAGTCATAGGAGTAGGAGAAACCTGAAGATATAAAAGTGAAGCCACAAAATCTTAACAGTACCATCAACAAAAGCCTTATACTTTGGTTCAGTCGAAGACTAAGCCACTAATCTTTGCTTCACGAACTTTCATGAAATAGGTGTATTACCAAGATACATTAGTAACCACCGATGGATTCTGATTGAAGCTTCTCAGTTAAGTTATGTTGCACCCTAATTGATAGTACCTCCTCTACTAATGATAGAGTTTTTTAAGCCAACATTTGGATTAAAGGGGCCCCTCCGAAAGTTCAAGTGTTCCTCTAGTTGGCAGTCTAGGACAAAGTTAGTACAAGAGCTTTTCTCCTTCACCGGAATGTTTTGCCTACCACACAAGATTCGTGTGTCTTTTACAGTCAGATTTGGAAACTTTAGAGCACCTTTTTATACATTGTAACTTTTCTAGGAGTGTTTGGATGAAATTTTTGGATTGGTGGGGTATCCAATGTTATTTACCGAGCACACTAGACTCGCTGCTTCCACAGTGGCCTGGAATGGTGCAAGGCAAATTTCAAAGATTAGCTTGGAGACTAATCTCCAGTAGTACTACTTGGGGTATTTGGTTGTTGAGAACAAAATTGTTTTTGAGGAGGGAACTATAAGCTTGTTTGATTGTTTCTCCACCATACTTCATCGGGTTGCTATTTGGTTGCATACTCTGGATTCAAACTTCACTTATACAAGAAATAACCTCTTAAGATCTTATGATGACATCAAATTGTGGTGTAATAAGAAATCTTAGGTAGTCTCTTTGTTTTTGTTGTACTAGATTATTTTTTTTTATTTTTTTAGTACACAACAATAGTAAGTACTAAACTCACAAAACCAGGCTTAACTCCAAGATTGAAAGTCTTTAAAGAATTAATTCCTTCTTACTAAGTAAATCATCTCGCAACTAGACGAGCTTTATATCTTTTAATATTGCCATATGCTAGCCTCTTACTTTATACACCTAACAACTATCAACAACATTCATAGATGGAAGATAAGGAATAAGAGTTCATGTACCATTTGAGTGGAAAGCCTTATTTCATCTTGCATTGCTTACTACTCTGCTAAATATTTGGCAACTTCTTTGAAAGTAAAGGGTTCCTAATCAGGAGAAGATTTAAGCAAAAAATCTACAGGCATTGACGTATTAATGTTAGCATGTTTGGGTTGCCATATATGAAGGACCATGGGATGCAACCGAGAGGGCAACTGTGGAATGGAAGTACTGGTCGAAACCTGCTGAAGATTAAAGTTAGAAAATCAACACTGGATTTAACCCAAGAGGAGACCTAGATGAGAGAGAACTCAATTTTGGACTAGACTATGGTATAAGAGATAATACAAATGAAGAATGTGACCTGAATTGGAGGGACACTGTACCTAAGAAGCAAAAACCATACATAGAGAGTGATCAAGAAAAGAGGAGTAGATTAGAGATGAAACATTAGGACTACTACTCATTGGAATAAATTGTAGAGGTAGTTATTATGGGGTTTGTCATAGTGTGAGAAGAGGTAGTGAGGTATTTTGATGGATTGTCCATGGGGATTCTCATAGTGTGAGGATAGGTGGAAGCCGTAGATGAGGGACTAGACTTGGGGTTTGTGTTTGGTGGAGACAATGTGGAAGCCATAAGTGATGGAAAGGATGTCAAAACTGGTAGGGATATGGTCACACATGAGGGAGGCATTGGTGTTGTCTATTCGAATATGAAAAGGAAACGCATTTCCATGAAAGTGAGTATGATGTGCAATGTATATTTGATTGGAAGACAAATTAAGACATCTATAACTCAAATGAGAGGTACTATTGTTGTAATCCATTTTTGGATCCCCACAAAAATAAAAAATAAAAAGAAAAAAAAACCAAAATAGTGTAGACACCGTTCCTCCCATGTGCATGCCGCCGCCCGAGACCCTCGGGAGTGGGGAGCAGCGCGCGAGCATGGGAGCAGCGCGCAGCCGCCGGGCTTGGTGTCCCCTGCTCCCCATGCGCATGCGACAGAGCCCGCTCCACAGGTGTACCGCTCACAATTAATTAACAAAAGGAGGAGAGGAAGAGTTTTTGAAAACGGGGGGAGAGGGCTGGAAAACGAGAAAGAGGGGGAAAGTTTTGAACGAGAGAAAATGGCAGTTAAAGGAGGAAAACAGAGGGGAAGAGGGAACGGTAACCTCTCTCTCTCGCTCTCTCCCTCCACCGGTTGGAAGCACACCGCCACCTTCCTGACCACCGTGAGGCGTCGTCGGCTTCCTCCCAACACCACCAGATTCTCCCCCACGATCCAGCAGCTTCTCTTAAGACTAGCCTTCCCCGAACTCCACAGCGAAGGCAACCATTTTCTTCTCGGCGAGCCAAGACGGGAAGCACGGGGAAGAAGACCAGAGACCAAATGGATGAGGAAGAACACAACGGGGACGAGCGAAGGAGAGAAGATAAACGAAGAAAACACGAAGGACCAACTAGCAGCAGCGCGCCATCGCCATCGACTCATCATCTCCTTCATCCCAGCGGCCATACCGGGAGGAAGAGTAGCCGCAGCCACCCCCCATGAACCGAGCACTTCATCATCACCGTCAGCTACCCACTTGCCCTCCCGGTCGACGACGACCCCGTGAGAAGCGAGAAGAAAGAAACGGAAACGGGGGAGAACAAGGCTAAAAAAAATGCGAGAAGAAGAGGAAGAAAGGCCTCCCACACCGGACTAACCCCCACCACGCCATTCCCTACCACCCGCACCTCCATGAAGCTCTAGAGAGGGAAGAACAGCTTTGGCAGAGGGAACAAAGGAAGCCAAGAGAAGAAGCAACGCCTCTGCAGAGTGGAAGAGATAACAACTGCTGCCATCGGGTGTCCTCTCCACTGCCACCAGCACCATCAAGACCTTTGCTAAAAACAGCAGAACCACCGTGAGAAGAAAGAGCACCGTGAGAAACAGAAGAAGAAAAGAGAAGCGAGAGGAGAACGAGTAGGAAGGAAAACGAGAGGTGGGTGCATCTCGCATAAAGGAGAAAAAATACTGCGCAGATAACGATTCTTGCGACGTTGAGCTTCTCGCCACCGCCACCGTCGAACCATCGGGAGACCTCGTCTTGCCTCTCCACCGCCACCAACATCACTGGGAGTGTTCGCCATCGTCTCCAACATCGCTTCCGCCACCAGGTTTGGTTCTCCTTCTCGTCGTTGTGCATGCCATTTCCTTGCATTTTACTTGTTCAAGTGAAATATAATTCACTTGAACAAGTGAAATGTATTTCATCGTTCGTGAAATATAATTCACTGATTCTTGTGTGCACAGAACCGATTCTCGTGCACCGGACAAGAACCGATCCATGCTTGTTTTGGGCCGGAACCCTAGCCCACCCATCTTCTTTGGGCCGAGTCCACTTTCGTAGAAAGTTGGCCCATTTTATGTTGGGCTGATTTCGGCCCAGTCTCTTTGTGGGCCGGGTCTGGCCCGTTCGAAAAATTTTCTTTAAAAGAATTATTTAAATATGTGATTTTCTGAAAGTTTGTTGATGCATTGTTTATCATTATCTGCTTGTATTTTTTATATGGTAAAGATACAAGTCCGGTATGAAAATACCAGGTTTTCGTCGAGACATCAAAAAAAATATAAAATAAAAATTGTTTTGTTTTCCTGCATACGGCCAATACCCTAACATTGTTTTTACGTTTTTTTTATATAAAAAACAAATATTTGAAGTTTTGAAAATGTGTTTTCGCATGGATTTCTTAAGCACAACAAAAATCATTTTTCTTGCATTTACGGATTTTACAACATGTTTGTAAAACTCCAAAGGGTATTGGCCAATATTCCAAAAAATATAAAAATCTTATTTTGGGAGAATTCATCTATTATTCACCGCTAATGTTTGGATAAAGAAATCCTTAAAGGACGAATATCCAAAATATTATTGGGAATAATTTGTTATTATTCACTTGTTAATATTTGGATAAAGAAACCCGGAGTGGTAAATACCCAAAATAATTTTCCAGGGAATAATAAATCCGCACAAATCCTTGAAAGAAGCCTTGATTATAATCGAGGACATTTCATTTTTTTACTCCACGGTTTACGAGACAAAAAAATAGGTTTTTAAAGCACCCTAGATTTCGTTCATCGGAAGCGCGACTTATACTAGGGAACCGATGGGATTAGAGAACATCAACACCATAACAGTTATAAGGCAAATCAAACACCAAGCGACTTACCTTAGGTAGGGCGTACTAGGGGTGCTAAAACCTTCCCTTTACGCAACCAGTCCCTTGCCTTAGAATCTCCGAAAGACCAGTTAGGTTTCCTAGTGACCATAATACTAGGTGGCGACTCCCTTTTTCACAACAGAAAGACCCCAACTTCGAATCCCCGCTACGAAGGAAAGTGTCACCGCGACGTCGAGCTCTCGGGAGGGTGCGACAACTATAACCAAAAACATGCAAGGAGCATAACAAAAATACACGCAAAGAGCAGAACAAAAATCTAGCTCATAAAACAAGACCTTTGCTTTTTGTAGATAAGTACTAACATAATCATCACCTTGGCATAGGTCTTGGAATGAGCCATGTATCATAATCCTTGTATGTGATGGTAAGGTAAAAGCCTTTTTAAGGGTCTTTCATATACTGTGTGATGTGTAACGATCAACCATAAGGTGTAGAATTTCAGTAACAAAGAAGAAAGAAGAGCACTCGTGCATGGTTACTTGATCATCTTTGCTCCATGAAATAAAATAAGGATTAAGCATAGAAGCTATTGTATCAATAGCAGCAACATGAGAAGAAGGACAAGAATAAGAACCATCAACAAATATAGACACTCCTTGACCCAACAAATAAGGTTTCATTTGCATTCTCTAGTACATATGAGAAACATTATTAGGAGGTTGTGTTCATAGATAGCAACCCTTCTCTCTTTTTTGGATAATAGTCGATGGTATTATTAAGAAAATAGTTAAAAAGATAATAGCCTAGCTTACAGAAGATCTAGCTGAAAAGGAAAGAAAAAAGAAAGCAAAAAAGCTTTTAAGGTTTTGAAACATGGGAAGGAAATTATAGGGGAAAAGAAAAAAAAACAAATGAAATCAACTCCTCCTTTCTGCAGAACCGTTGGCATCATAGTTGTTATAAACATTCTCGCCAACGAGGTCCAAAGAATTGGAATCAAGCATCAGCCATAATGAGAAACTTCGGAGGACCATGGAAAAACAACTTTGATGGTTTGGGACGTCATCATTTCGATGAAGCCAAAGATTCCACACAATGCAGGAGAAAAGAAGCTATCATGAGAGATTTTGTTGTTTGTCTTTCACTATGGAAAACCATTAGTAGCATATATCATTAAAAGATTTTGGGAAAACACTACTAATACCCCATTGTGAAAGGAATTTCATCAATAGATTCCAAGCAAAATGGCAGTGGATGAAGAGGTGACTTGAAGATTTCAGGCTTTTATTGAAAAATACACATCTTGATTGCTAAAGGGTAAGGAAGTCATGTTGAAACAAGAAATCTCTAGTGGATACTTTGTCTTGGATAAAAAGCTAGAGGAATAATTGCATTTTTGGTGGGGGCATGTTGTGTCCAAACTGAAGATCGGAATGACTGGGCACCACCATAGAGTAGCCGATCCATTATATTGGAACACGATTTTACTCTTAAGATGCCATTTGTATTGAGCGTCCAAAATTTTCTTGTCCAGCCTGAAGCATAACATAGTCTTGGAATCCAATAACGATGATAATAGTGATAAATGCTCTTGTTCAAATTGGAACAAAGAGCGACGCCATTGCAGGGACCATGTCTAGATATTAATCCATCTACCCATGTCAACCACCAAAGAAGATTTTGAGGAAGACAAAAGATATAGCCTAAGGAAGGTGGTTTTCAAAGGAAAATCTCTAATCCAATTGTCTAGCCAAAAGGATGTTAATTTGCCATTGCCCACAATGAACTTATAATGTTTTGTGAAGACATGATGCTCATCGGTTTGAAGAATGTTTATAATATCCCTCTAGATTTTGGAGGGGTGCTTATTGAAGATTAGAATCCCATTCTAAAAAACTGGATTGTACAAAGTAACAATAATGGTTTTCTATAAACTTGAACCAGAAGAGGAAAGTCTCCAAATCCATTTTAGCGATAAGGCTCTATTTTTTGACATAAGGGAGTCTACACCAAGGCCTTCTTGTTTCTTATCAGGCATCACCAGTCTCTATTGGATCTTACAAAAATATCTCTGCTTGGTGCAGCCACACTATAAGAATCATCGTTGGATGGAGGAAAGTAATCTACATACCCCTTTCGACATCATAAATACTAACATAAAATCGATAAACAGGGAGTTGAGAACACTTTTGATGAGACATAAACGCATAACCATGCTTAATAGCCTCCCTTTCCACTGATTAAGCCTTTTATAAAATTTGTCTATAACTGGTTTCTAGGTGGAGATGCGAGATGGATTGGCCCCTAATGGCATGTTAAGATAATTGCATAGAAGAGAGTTAGGCCTTCAGAAAATAATCCTAGCCAAATTCAAACACAAATGATCTTCTACATTGATGCCAATATTAGAGCTTTTATGGAAATTAATGTGAAGGCATGAACTTAGAGCAAACCATCTCATAATTATTTTGACTTGATGTAAATGGTCAATATCTATCGAGATAAAGACTAATGTGTCATCTTCGTATTGCAAGTGACTGAGGAAAGGTCCTGAAACAGCTGTAGCCCTCTAAAAATGTTTTCCATAAATGCCCTATGAAAAAGAACCGAGAGGCCTTCAGCAGCCAAGTCAAAAAGAAAAGGGGATATCGGGTCTCCTTGATGTCGTCCTCGCAAAATAGATAATTCTTTTGAATGAGATCCATTTATGAGAACTAAGAGTTCTAAGGAAGATAGACATTCATAAATCATTTTCCTCTATTTCCTGCCAACCCTATATAGCCCATGATATCATCCAGGTAATCCTAAGAGACTGAGTCGAAGGTCTTATGGAAATCAATCTTGAATATCAGACCTCAGCTTTTTGTTTTTTCAAATCACAGACTAGCTCATTTGCTATTATGAAGCCATTTATTATATTGTTGTCTGCTATGAAAGCTAATTGGTTAATGCTAATGATGTCTTGCATAACTGACTGTAATATGGACGCAAGAATTTTGGCATTGATTTTATAGATACTGTCGCACCCTCGCGATGCTACTACACGTCATGCGACCCTTCCCGAGTGGGGATTGATTTCGGGGTCTTTGTTTTGTGAATAACGGAGTCGCCACCTAGTATTATGATCACTAGGAACCCTAACTGGTCTTTCATAGATTCTAAGGCAAGGGACTAGTTGCGTAAAGGGAAGGTATTAGCACCCCTAGTACGCCTACCTAAGGTAAGCTGCTTGGTGTTTGGTTTGCCTTATAATTGCTATAGTGTTGGTGTTCTCTTAATTAGTTTTCCTATGATAGGTTTGTTATGATGAATGGATTTGGGTTCAAAATCTAAAAGCAAGAACCCTTGGCTAATATGGATCATACCTTTAGATATGTCTACAAAGTGCCAAGGAGAACCAATGCAGATCTCTTGAAATCTGTATTTGATTCAAACTAAATTTATTAAGATAGAAATCCAAGGAGATTCCATGTGCTTTAAAAGCTTATTTTTTCCTTAGTATTTCAAGAGTTTGCGACTCGTAAATCACAAGGAGGAGGGACCAAAATTTAGAAATCTAAGGAAATTCAAGGCGCTTTAAAAGTCTATTTTTGCCTTAGTGTTTCATACACTCACGGCTCGTAAATCGTGGAGTCAAAAATTAAAATGCCCTAAATTATAATCAAGACTTCTTTTAAGGATGTGTGATGACTTATTATTCCTAGAAATTTATTTTGGATTTTTACCACTTAGGGTTTCTTTATCCAAATATTAACAGTGAATAATAACAAGTTATTCCCCATAATATTTTGGATATTCATCCCTTTAGGATTTTTTTATCCAAACATTAACGGTGAATAATAGATGAATTCCCTCTAAAATAAGATTTTTATATTTTTTGTAATATTGGCCAATACCTTTTGGAGTTTTACAAACATGTTGTAAAATCCAGAATGAAAAAAAAAAATTTGTGTTTAAGAAATCCATGCTAAAACACATTTTCTTTTAAACTTCAAATATTTGTTTTTTAAAAAAAAACAAATTCAAAATATGTTAGGGTATTGGCTTTATGCAGCATACAAGGAAAACATTTATATTTTTTTTTTTAAAGAACAAGTATCACAATCAAACGCAATTAAAGACAACAAATCATGCACATATATTTTCAAAATTTGCAAGGAGAAAAAAAAATAATACACACACACATCCACTTTTACTATGCTCCACTCACACATTATTTTTACATGATACAATTTAGAAATTGCAAAATAGACCCTCAAATATTCAGGAATTACGAGAGGAATACTCTTGGGAAGGTAGGAACAGTGGCAGCGCGTGGGTTCCACGCGCCGCTACAATTGGCGACGTGTGGGTTCACGTGCCATCGCGAGGAAAATGCCATGAGATATTGGGATCTGGAACGGCTTCATCCCTTCTTCCCTTCCCTGCCAGCTGTGAGAACCAATGTCACTTACAAAAGAAAAGCAACACAAGCCAGTCGATTCATTTTATTTTTCATTTTTATATCTGTTCTTGGTTCCCCTTTTCTTCTCCTTCGTAGACGGTTTTGCCGTAAAGGAAACCCTTTACTTTGGTGGCCGTGATCTGCTTTGAACGAGGGTTACTCCATGGTGGCAGATCTGGTTGTTGGGTCTAGAGGTGGTGGCTTTCGGGCTACTATTTTGGTCGTTATTATTGAGGAGACCGGAGGAGGGTGGTGGCTCTGCCGGTGCTTACCAAGAAAGAAGGCGTTACTGACGGGGAGCGGGTCGTCGCTGCTAGATAAAAAGGCGGGCAGCTCTAGCGGATGAGGAAGGGACGGCGTCTGTGGGCTATTGGGTGGAGAAGAGGAAGGCTTGTGTTGGTTCTCGGGAGCAAAAATCAAAACCAGGAGGCAGCTCTAGTTCTTCTTTTCAAAGGGAGGGGGCGACTAGGAGAGGAAGATGGGGACGAGTGTAAAGGCAGTGAAAGGGAGTTGCAATCGGGGAGATGGAAGGGAGAGTATGCGGCTGCTGTGGTTTGGAGGTTAGCTCTTGGTCTGTTTGGCTGGCAGCAGGGAAAAGAGAGTGCAGGAGAGCTCTGGTCGATTGAGAGGAGAAGGAAGAGGGCTTCCTTGGGCGGCGACTACTTTTTTTTTTTTGTTAAAGGAGGGTGGACAGCCGGCTGGCTTGAAAGAGATAGGTTTAGGGTTTTATGGTTGCCCTAATTTTTTGTCTTAAAATTGCTCCCCCTTCCTTTTGCATATGGCTGGAGGTTCATTTATATAGAAAATATCTACACGTGCTATTTAAGGAAATATTGCAATAATTATTACAGAGATTATCTTTTATAAATATCACCAACAATTCTTATATCTATGGTCTTTTATATTGTAGTAATTATTTTCCATAACCAGCACCAATCAAATCCTATATCTATGGTCTTTTATATTATAGTAATTATATATGATTCAGTAATTATCTCCTTGACATATTGCTTTCTTAATATTAGCCTTGATGTTCTATGTTATCGCCACATGTTCTCTCTACTTCTTTTTTTTTTTGAAAATTTATCAAAATATGAGTAAAAAATTAGGTAGCAACAGATACTATGAATCATATTGATAGGCCGAAATTCTTTAAACTCAGAAGGTTTTTTTATCACTGATTAGCAGCCCTCCTCTTATATTTATATGTAGGGTTGTATATAGTAACAAGCATATAACGCACTGCACAAGATTATGATCTTATACAAGGTAAGTATATGTATATATACAAGGTAATCCTATCATTCCTATAAAGCTTTCCATAATATGCAACTCTTCATGAAATATTAATTGATTTCTAGCCATCCAAATCCATCATTGATATTGGAACTTACCTTTTACCATCACACTTCACTGTATAAAAGCTTTCCTATCGTTCTGGGCATGCATTATTGTAAGCCTAACCAATAGCATAATTTGTTGTTTTGTTCCTATTTGTTATCCATGCTGGTCTAGTTGCCAAGATGTCCTTGTATGTAGCCTAACCAATAGCATAATTTGTTGTTTTGTTACTCTTAGTTATCCATGCTGGTCCAGTTGCCAAGATGTCCTTGTATTTCCATTGCATTATTGCTCGTGAAAAGTCAGGAAAATAATTTTCATGATTGCGTGAGACAATTAATGATGTCGGTAGATAAATTATATATAGAATTGTGGGGGGACAAAGCCTTTAACTCAACAACGTTATTTTTACGTGCTTATCATGTTTTTTTTATTCTATTCGTCTCGAACACCTTCCTATATGGCGCATTCATTCAACGGATCGTCGACAACCTTTTTTTTTTTTTTTTTTCCTCCTGAAAATTCATGTTTGACCCTCTGAATTGGCAGATCATTCCTTTAAGTTATTTTTTTTATTTTTTATTTTTTTATTTTATTTAATTTCTCAAATTTGATTTTATTTTTAATTTCATTCTTCTTCAGTTAAAAATTAAAAAAAAATTGATATTTTAATTAATATTAATAATAATTAAAAAAAACAAATTATTTCGATTTCATCTTTCAATGTTGGATTTTTTAGGAAATAGACTTCTCAAGTGGTTTTTTTGCTTTGTATAGGGTTTTACAGTCTCAAACAAATATTTATTTTTTGGGTTAATGCTTGAAATTGCGAGCATCTATTTTTTATCATATAATTAAATAAAAAATAAATAAAAATAAAGTTATTAAACCAAGTTGAGTCCATGAACTGAGTCGCGGGATGACCGAGGTCATCCAATATGTCATCGTCTCAATACTTAAAAAAACTTTCATCTTAATGCTTTTTTATATACTAAGTCATGCTTTCATCGGTCATTCAGATTGCCTTTAAACCTATGGAAATCAATTGATTCACATTGAGTTAGCTCTAGTGCGGTTTAATTGAAAACTTATGCTAGGTAAAAAGTCGGGTTAGGAGGTTTCAAAACTTACCCGATTGCCTAGGTTTAATGAATTTGCTAAAAAAATCCCCCACTCTTTATATTTTATTTATGTTTAAAAAACTTTGATCTGACCCGTAGCAGAGTATGTGCCAATGGACTAGTGATATCAAAGAAAGGAGAAAATTTGTGGTTTTTGTTTTCTTTTAAAACTCAAATATGCATCTTAATTCAAAATTGTAAATGGTTAGATAAAGTTTTATTATGGTTTTATATTACTCTTCAACTCCCTTCTTCAAATAAAATTTCTTCAGAGTTGAATCTTGTACAAGTTAATCATTATCTTATATATAATTTTTAATTTAATTAAAAAGAATGAAAATAATAATATTTAAACTAGTTTTTGTTTGATCAACTAGATTTTGATATCATATCAAATAAATATTTCAATCATAAACTTAAATTATTAAGTAATGCCATATAATGATTTTATGTTAAATACTATAAAACAGTAAGAATGAGTCATTCAATTTAAACCTTAAATCTTCTAGATGAGATCCAATGTCAACTATCTCAATTTAATATGGTATTAGAACCACGAGAAATTTTTACTGTTTGCAAATATCTTGAAATTCAGACATTAAAGAACACCAAAAAAATGAATTGAAATTGAAAGGGACTATCATTCAATGAAAAATGACTTTTTTACCGTTGCATCTTGGTGGATGTCGCGGCAAGCTGGTTTTGTGTAAAAAGGAAAAATATATGAATGAAAAGGTGTTGCCGACTAGTTTCATGTATTTGTACATTCATGAATTATCGAGTTTTTATACATTTATCTTATTTATTTGAAGTCTAGTTTAAGTGTCTTTTAGTCTATATAATAAATGAGTTTCATGTGTGGGTTAAATACATTTATCATGTTTTGATAAATGTATATGATTTGACTTGCGATTTTTTTTATTTTTCCCAAGATTCGATTAGCAATTGAATCATCGTGAAATGCAAGAGGTGGAGCACGATATTTGTTGAGTGGTGGTGCTAATTAGTGACGGCGACATTATATTGCATTTCTTCTATTATTAATATAAAAGGTGCATTTATATATCTTCTTTTTTTAAAATAGTTATAGTAAAAGGAACTTGTGTTATACATGTCCTTATTATTTTTTTAATTACACCCTTCTAAATTAGAATTATAAAATCATTTAATACAATTTGGTAATTATATATATCGATTATCATAATTCATAAGCAAGTTCATAATTAAAGATATTGATATGGTTTTTTTTTTACCCCACAGATCGCATTCAACTAGCTTAGTAATAACATCTAGCCCGATTTTGAAATTGAATATATATATATAAAGTCTGACAAGCAAAATTAATATGATTAAGACTGGAAATCAATATGAACACAGAATTAAGCAGGGAATTGCGGCTGGGGATAAGCTTTGGAAAAGCAAGGGAGTACAGATAGTTCTCCTTCTTAGAACACAACTTGTGGTAAGCAATGTCTGGGCGGTTTCCAAACAATGTTCATGAGTAATGCGTTTGTGTGTTTTTACATGGACGTCGAATAATGCACTCTAGTCAAAAGTAGAGTACAGGTGGGCTACTTTTGAGAATACTTGATGCATCGCAGCAACGTACACGTTAGCATTTGCTCTCATGTAATGTCTTGTCCAAGGTTGTCAATTCCGTTCCGTTCTGTTCAGAATGGCCGAAACATTCCATACCAATTCAAAAAACGGAACAAAACGAAATAAATTTCATCTCATTTTAAATCTCGGTCCGTTCCGGATTTTTCGGGTAAATTCCGCCCGGAACGTTCCGGTTCCATTTCACATGTTCCATTCCGCTCTTGAAAAGTCATTGAATCAAATTGAATCAAATTGAACCTTATTCAATTTAATTAATTAAACCACCCAATTATAAAAAACTCTTTTTCATTACTATTTTCTATAACAATGATATTAATAATAATATTGAAAATTATTATTACTATTTTTATTAACAATGATATTAATTTTTTAAAATTAGATTTATCACTAATATATATGGTTTATATTCATGTTGTTTTTTTCATGTTTATACTTTGTAGAAATTTGAGCAAAACAAGGGATGCTTTAGATTCCATTAGCCTTCATAACATTGACCTAACTTTATATTTAAAATATTTGTGTTAAAACATTTTACTTTCATAATATTTTGATATTTTGTTTAAGTTGAATTACTTTAAGTTAAAGATCTATTTAATCTTGATTATTTAGAAATTAATTTAAATTTTGAAATTATATTTGTTTGGCAATATGTATGTATTGCATAATTTATAATTAATTTATCTTGAATTTGAATTATGTTTGTTGAATATATATATATATATATGAACAAGTACAACCCGAAATGGCACGCCGAAACACTCCGAAACTGAAACATTCCATTCCAATTGAAAAAACGAAACACCTACCGAAACGGAATTGACAACCTTGGTCTCTTGCCTTTATTGAAAACATATATATATATTTTTTTGGAATTGATAAATATTAATATTTTTTAGAGTACATGTTCTTGACTTGATGTAGTTGTGTATTTTCAGCGTTTTTTCAAAATAATTAAAAAAAAAAATCATTTATTATTTTAGTGATCTTTTTTGTAATTGTGGAAGAGAGATGATCAATTCTAAAATTAAAAACTCTCTCACCAAGCAACTCAATTTCTAATCAAATGGTCCACAATCAATTCTTTTAATCCAAGGGTTATTTTTTCTTTGCTTTGCCTTCAAGTTAACAAATGAGTGGTAGAGATTTATTCTTGAAATCCAATGATTTGCTTTGCCTTCAAGCCACAAAATATTATACATATAAATAGGTGGTTATACACACACGAGAGAGGGGAGAGGGGAGACCAAAAAAAATAAAGAAAAGCCAAAAAACCATCTTTCTCACATTCTCTCGCCACTCAAAAAAAAAAAAACCCCTAACCTATTTTCTTTACACCAATCATCACAAAATAAAGGAAGGGAAGAAGAGAAGAAAAAAAAAAGAGGATCGAACCTTTAACCAAGTAGATCTCTTTCCTCGTATGTTTGTATGTTTGTTTGTCTCACCATTAGTGTAGGAACAAAGAGGGGGGAGAGGAGTATCGGATCTATCGGTTCATCTCCTCTAGCGCGGCTGCGCATGAATCCACATGCCAACAGTGTTGGTGGCGAGTGGTACATGTGTCTCCACTATTCCAGCAGTCTTCTAGTATATATTTTAGTATACCTTGGACATTTTGAACACCTCGAAAGGTCGATGCATTATCTTTAATTATTTTTTGGACAAATTGCTATAACATTGTGATTTTTTGGAACCAAATGCTTACTATTTTGTATAATATTTGGATTGTTTGGACTATTAATTTGGTTTCATTTGTGTTTGGATTTTTGAAATAATTTGATTATTTGAGCTGAATTATGGGTTTATTTTTTGGGAATGTGATTGCTTTGTGGACATTAAATATTGGCACAGGAGTTGTGTTGGGATCAATGTTGATTTCTTTGTATTAGCATGAAATTTGAACGAAATAGGTGACGTTAATAAATGGCACGACCAAAAGATTGATGTCTTTTCCCAAGTGCAGGAGTGTCGAAGTAATAAATAACCCGGCAAGACCGGGTCGAACCACGGGGAGGTTAATTGTATAAATTATAGATAACAATAATACAACAACAACAACAACAATAATAATAATAGTGAAAAAGAAGAGGAAGAAATTGATGAGAACTTTGAGATGGAAGATTAACGTAAGGATTAAACAATGATAACAACAAATGTCAAGGTTAGAGGATCCACTAATGGTATTTCAAACAAGTATAGTATAAACTCTTTTTATTCAATTGGAAACCACACACAAAGGAGGTTCCAATCAGATTATAAATTGTTAACATGATTACATTAGTTATCTTATTCGAATAATGCTAATACTTGTAAATGTTGTCGGCATTCATGATTATAACTTATGTTAACAACAAATCAAGTTCCTTTCATAGCTCGGTGTCGGTTATACCATACGGTATGGGCTATGAAAGTGCCAAGTATTTGTTGTACCAAGTGTTATACAACATAAATCTAGATTAACCATTTAACAAGCAAAGTATTAAAAGTGAACAAGATAACAAATATAAAGCATGTTAGTATCCAACATTAAGGTCCATGTTAAGTTTATATTATACTTATTCTTACACCATTAGTGTACCCTTTTCACCTTGACATAATTAACTTAGTTAAACATAATGAAAGAAAGAAACATAAAGAAACAAGGAAAGGAAATGAAAAGCATAAGCAAAAGATTAATATAAGCAAAACTTAAGCATTACAAAATATAAAGAGAGAGCAAGAGCATGATCTTGATCTGAAAACCAAGATGCCTAAATACATGGCAAATGCCTCCTTTTATAGGCCAAAATTCGGAACTATTGATTTGTTGACTAATTGATGAGTGGGTGGCCACATCTTGACTTGGTGACAATTCTTATCTTCTTGTCTGCCAAAAACATCATTGATGACGTCATAATTTGAACAAACTTAAATCATGAAAGTTCTAGGACATTGTCTCATCTTTCCAGGATAAAAATTTGAGAACATTTGGACTTCTATAACTCGAGATATGGGCTGAACACCAAACAGTGTCTGGGCTGCAGGACAGATTCGGACTTCTTCTTTGTTGCTACAATTTGGACTTGAAAACAGCCTAGTTAAATCTTGGGCTCCCATGAAAGTTGTAGGCCTATGTCTTATCTTTCCATCCATATAAAATGGACCTAAATCCGAGATCTACAGCTCCGAGATATGACCCGATTACCAAACAGTGTTCCAGTTTGGACTGCACCAACATCTCTTTTCTAAGTTTGGCCATCTCTTTGTCCTTTCAATTTCAGTACTTCAACTCATCAATCAATTCTTTCATTTATGTGATAGGCCTGCATTTAAGATAAACATTTACCATAAATTAAAGGTATCTTATATTATTAGATATGTTATTAGAAAACATGCTTTAGTTAAGGAGTTATTGATACTTCAAGTGCAAAATGACGATATAAAACCTTGATAAAAATGCACTTTTAAGTACTAATCAATAAACTATGTGTGGATGTTTAGCGTTGTTTGGGTTGATGAATGATAATTTGTTTTGAATTGATATCGTGGTTAAAATGGACTTGATAAAAACATTTTATTTGTGTCTTGCCAAATACATCCTTTGTTAGTTTTTAATAATTTTTAAATGTTTGGAAGAAAATTTTACAATCAATTTTGATTTCCCTACCTTTTTTACCCCTCCAGTATTTAATATTTAGAATTATGACCTACATGTGAGATGCTTTTTTAATATTAAACGAATCGATTCCCTTCTATTATTACCTTTTTTTTTGGGTCCCTACATAAAAAGAATGAGGGGAAAAAAGAGAAAATAAAAACCAAAAAAATATATCAGTGAGAAGAGGATATCAGAACGCCCAAAAAATAGTTTATTTTCAACTAATGAAGACCATAATGGCAAAGAAAATTTAATTTTAGGAAAAGAAATTCAAAATTGGATATTCAAAATTGGATATTTAAGGACTCAATTAGATTTTGTTGAAGGTTTAATTGAATTTATGGAAGGCTTAATTGCAAGAAACAATGATTTTTTAAGTCAATTTAGGCTTTAATTAGAAGAAATTAAAGTTTAAGGGTCGAATTGCGATTTGTAAGAGTTAATTTGGTCAAATCAGGGACTTAATTGCATAAATATTGAAGTTCGATAAGCAATTAAGGACTTGATCGAAAAAATCCAAAACCAAGGACCAAACTAGAAAAACACGTGAATGTAGGGATTGAAATTGACCGAATCAGGGGCCAAATTGAAGAAATTGAAAGTTTGTTCATTAATTAAGGATCAAAATGCACAAATTCAAAACCAATGACCAAAATGAAAAAGGCGGCCAACTTTAGGGCTGACATTTGAGTTGGAAGGGATGAAATTGAATTGATTCTTAAAATTAAAATCTCAATTAAGGACTTAATTGAATAAATTAAAAATTGAGGATTGATTTAGAGACAAAGACTTCTAAGGTTATTTTTAAAACGCCAAAATGGCGTCGGGCGTCGTTTTATTTAAATGAAACAACATGTTTTGTGTGAAACAACATTGTTTTGTTTATTAATATAAAAAAAAGAACAAAACAACACCGTTTTGATGGTACTGTGTACCATTTTCTTCCCCTACACTGGTTTTACAGGCGGGGAGGATGGTTTTTCTTCCCTCCTTTGCAGCATGCTTCAGCTCCCTCCCTCTCTCCTCCACGTCTCCATTCCACGACACAACTCACGTCCCTCTCATGGCCTGCTCGAAAGGAGTAGAGAAATAGGTCCTTTGGGCGGCCTTCAAGCGGCTGTAAAGTGACACCCAGCCACCCTACCCTTCGGTGTGCTTTGGACAAGAATAGGGTGGTCAGCTCCCTCTTGCCCCTATAAATACCCCCCCTCACCAGGAAGGGGGGGAGAGGACAAAAAAAAACAAATAGAGAAAAGAAGGAAGAAGCAAAAAATAAAAGAAAGAAGAGAGAAAAAAAATTAAAAAGAAAAGAAAAGAAAAGAAAACGGAAAACGAAGCCTTTGGCTCTGCCTAGAGAAGAACAATGCCCTCCCTCTAGCTATAAAACCAGCTTCTCTCCTTCATTGTTTTGGCAACATCAGACACCCTCCAATGACCGTCGGTACTAGTTTTGCTTCCACCAATAGCAGCAACTCATTCCTCCTAGTTGCCACCGCAGGCAACGCCATCGTGAGCCATCGCTAGTGTCGCAGGTATGCGGTGTCACAGCGAAAAATCCACTCTCAAATCCTAGAATATTGGTATCCTGGTAAAATCAGGAAAAATAGGGTAGATAAGGATTTCTTATCTTTTATTAGTGAATGGACATAATGGAATGGGAGTCGCCACCTAGTATTTTGGTCACTAGGAACCCTAACTGGTCTTAGAGAGCAGGTACGGGGACTGGTTGCGTAAAGGGAAGATATTAGCACCTCAAATACATCCTATCTAAGGTAGACTGCATTGTTTAATTGTCTAATAAAATCTAAGGTCTTGTCGTGTTTTCTAGTTATTGGTTCGTCTATGGTTTAAGAAAAGTCCTCCTCGGTAAGGAGATCCTTATCTTATCAGGTTAAACCTTATTATAACCTATTTTTGGGTCCCCACACAAAAGAGAATAAAAAAATTAAAAAACAATATTATCAAAAAATATAACAGTGAAAAAAAAGGATGTCAGAACGCTCAGAAAATGGTCAAAAATTGATTGAGGTATAAAAATACAAAAATTAAAATTTTGACAGTATTTTGATGACTAATAAGAGCCCTATTGACAAAAAAATTTTAATTTGAGGAAGAAAAGTCCAAAATCATATGTTTATGGACTCAAATAAATTTTATTGAAGGTTTAATTGAATTTATGGAGGTTTTGATTGCAAGAAAAATTGATTTTGGAGTTAATTTGGACTTTAATTGGAAGAAAATCAAGTTCTGGGGTCAAAATATAATTTTTTAGAGTTAATTTGATCAAATCAGGGGCTTAATTGTATAAATATTGAAGTTTGATGGCCAATCAAGGACTTAATTGAAGATATCCGAGACCAAGGACCAAAATGCAAAACACGCGCAAATTGAAGGCCTGATTTTGACTCTAACGTGTTTTTGGCGCAGTGGAGTGCACTGTTCACTCGGCTGGGCTCAGCCCAGCCCACGTAGTTTGGGCGAGGTTCGGCCCAGCCCATGCATTTAGGCCGGGTCCAGCCCATTTCCAAAAAAAATTGTTTAATATTTGTGATTTCCCCATTTTTTTTATTATATTTTGTTTAATCTCGATCTGTATTTTTTGTCTTTTCAACAATACGAATCCGATATTAAAATACCCAGTTTTCGTCAAAACTTCCAAAAATACAAAAACAAATTAGAAAAGAAAAAAAAAGTTGTGCATACGGCCAAGTATCTCAAAGCTAACAAATCATATTGTGTTTTTCATACACCAAAAAACAATGTTTTAGCATGCATTTTGGCTTTAATAACCAGTTTATTAAAGTCAAGAGAACACTGGCCAAAATTTCAAAAACAATAAAAATTTTATTTTGTTTGTCTTTTAGTATCCGGGGTACGACATTACACGTAATACGTATTCTGGATATTAATTTTTCTTTTCTTTTTTTCTTTTTTCGGACGCTAGAACAGTTAGGTTTTACTCCGTTAAGATAAGAATCTCCTTATTGAGGAGGGCTTTTCTTGAATCGTAGACAGACTGACAATGAGAAACCACAACAAGATCTTAGATTTTATCAGACATTAAAACAATGTAGCTTACCTTAGATAGGGCATATTTGGGGTGTTAATACCTTCCCTTTACGCAACCAGTCTCCATACCCTATCTCTGAGACCAGTTAGGGTTCCTAGTGACCAGAATACTAGGTGGCGACTCCCATTCAAATTTTCCACTTATAAGAGACAAGAATTCCTTGTCTCTCCATATTTGCCAGATAGACCATTTACCATTTTTCCTTGAGTGGTGGAAGATCGCCGCGACGCCGCACACGTGCGACAAACCTAAACGTTCTAACATTAATAACATAACTACCTTTTTAATATCGAGAATAACACGTAGTCCTTAATATTAAAAGAAAACAAAATATTTTTTTGTTATTTTTGAAATATTAACCTAGTTCTCATGACTTTAATAAACTGGTTATTAAAGCCAAAATACATGCTAAAACCCCCTTTTTTTATGAGAATACAATATGATTTTTTTTATTTTTATCTTTGAGAAACTCGGCCATATGTAAGAAAGCAAGACGCATTTTTTTTTTTTTTGCAATGTTTTGATGAAAACCAGGTATTTTAATACTGGATTTGTATCTTTACGGTATGAAAATACAAGCCAGTGCTAAGCAAGATTTAGTAAAACAATTTGCAAAAAATCACAGATTTTTTTGACATAATTTTTGAAAATTTTTTTTGAATGGGCCAGACCCGGCCCAAAAAGAAACTGGGTCGAGATTAGCCCAATAAAATGCAAACCACCACATATACTGGGCTGAGTCAACCCAGTCTGGTTACTATGCCCGTGCAAAGTAACCGCCCGAATACAATTACCCGGTTACTATGCCTATCCACAGTAACAGGGTAATTATTTCTTCTTGCTTGCAGAAACGTGCACTGTGCATGTTCTACATGCAAGAAGATGAAATGGGAAACTAAGACAAGGGGAAGAGAATTACCTGGAATGGAGGCGCTGTCATTTACGGTGCTGGTGGCTCACAGTGGCGTTGGTGTCGTGACAGACGGCTGTGGTGGAAGACGTTGATTCTCCTTCTTCTCTCCTCTACTTCGATGTGCTGTCTTCTTCCTTTGTTTTTTGTTCCCCCTGTCAATGGTGTTCCTGCCTCTCTGCAATGGCTTCGTGTAGGTGCTGCTGGTGGCGGCGAAGAGGAAGACTGGCGGTGGGCCACAGAGGACGCTGGTTCGGCTTCTCTGTATTTACTTCTTCTTCATCCTGCCTTCTGTTTGTGGTTCGTTCACTCTCCCCTCTCTTTCTCCCTTAGCTTTTCTTTCTTTTCCCTTCTGTCCTCCTCTATTCCCCCTCTCTCTTTTTCTCTTCTGTCCTCCCTTTCCCCCTCAATGTGTTCGGTCCCTCCTCTGGCTTTTATAGCCAGAGGATGCTTGCGTTATTACAGGAACATAGTAACGACCGGTGTGCATCATGGTGGAAAGGGATATCAGCTATGAAACGTTCCCCATAATTGAAGCAATCTGCGGCTTTTGTTGCTGAAACGGTTCTCGGCCTTTACTGCCGAAACGGTTTCTGAAGGAGATAGTGAATAGTGTTCAAGACAACGACACCATTTTAACATTCAAAATGAACATTTCTTTTTTTTTTTTTGCAATTTTGTAATCAAGCCCCCTGATAAATTGTCATTGGATTTCTTGATTTTAGCGCCATTTTACAGTTCTTGGTTCTAGATTCATGCGATTTGACCCTCAATTGATCAATAAACTTCTAATTTCTTCAATTTAGCTCTTGATTTGGTCAATTTCAGCTCCTCTTTTTACGCGCCTTTTCCGATTTAGTCCTTTGTTTTTTATTGCATCAATCAAGTCCCTAATTGGCCATCAAACTTCAATAAACATGCAATTAAGCCCCTGATTTGACTAAATCAACTCTTAAAAATTATAATTTGACTCTAGAACCTTAATAAGCTCCTGATTTGACTAAATCAACTCTTAAAAATTATAATTTGACCCTAGAACCTTAATTTCTTCCAACAAAAGCCCAAATTGACTTAAAATCAATTTTTCTTGCAATCAAACCCTCTATAAATTCAATTAAACCTTAGATAAAATTTAATGGAGTCCATAAACATCTGATTTTGAATATACGTTTTTCAAAATTTAATTTTCTTTGTCAACAGGGCTCTCATCAGTCGACGATATACTGTTAAATTTCAACCTTTTTTAGATTTCCTCTGAATATGTTTTTGATATTTATATTTTTTGTATTTTCTCATTTTTTGTGTGGGAACCTAAAAATGGGTAACAACAGCCAGTGTCAGTAACCATCAACCTCTCATTCCAGGTAATCTTCTTCTTCCTTCTGTTAAGTCTGCATTTGTCTTTTGCTTCCTTTTGCTTGCATGCAGAACGTGATTAATTCACATTCTGCAACAAGTTAATTTTAATTAACTGATTACTGTGTTTAGCACAGTAACTAGTTAATCGATATTTTGGGCTAGGCTAGGTCCATCCCCACACCTAAAAAAATAAGGTTTTGTTAGGCCTTCGATATGCCCAATTAGCTGGGCCAGGTTTGGGCCTCAAGCCCAACCAACCCAGCCCCTAGGCTAAGGGTGTGTTTAACATACACACCCGTTAAACACACCCTTATATTTTTTCTTTAGTGTTAAACTTGCCTTTATCTTAAGATCTGGCCACACAAGCCCTTAAAAAACCTCAAAAAATTCTAAAAACTTCATGGACCATTTAAATCTATTTGTGGACCCCTTGAATGTTTTCCTTAATTTTATACTTCATATAGGGGCTATAGACTTATATTGTAAAATACTAACCCGATATTGAAGTATCTGCTTTTCGCTGAAATTTCAAGAAATAACAAAAAACTTCTCTAGAATTTTTCTCACTTAAAAAAATACAAAAATTTGTTTTATGGGTGAGCATATGGCCAAGTCTCTCAAATATATATATATATATATATATATATATATATATATATATTGTATTTCCATACAAAAACTCAAAAATATGAATTTACATGCCATGAGAACTAGGTCTATATTTCAAAAATACCAAAAAAATATTTTGTTTTTTGTTAGTATCCGAGATTAAAAACTTATACGTAAGACGTATCCTTGATATTAAATAAAAATATAGTTTGTTTATTTTTATATTGACATTAGAACGATTAGGTTTTTAACCTCATAAGATAAGGATCTCCTTATTGAAGAAATTTTTTCTTAAACCTTAGACAGACCAATGATTAGAAAACACACCAATAATTTAATTATATCAAACAGACAAACAATGCAGCTTACCTCATGTAAGGCGTATTAGGAGTGCTAATACCTTCTCTTTACGCAATCAGTCTCTTTTCTCATACTCTGAGACCAATTAGGATTCCTAGTAACCAAAATACTAGATAACGACTCTCATTCCCTCTTTCTACTAATAAAAGACAAGAATTCCTTGTCCTTTCTTCTCACACATTCTCGATCATTCCTAATCAAGGAGGGCAATCGCCGCAACGCCGCACACATACGACACCTTCCATAAAAATAACAACAAAAATCTTTCTTTTAAAAAATACTATTTTTGTATTCAAATTGCATAAAGTCTAGTCTCTCAAAAATAAATTATATCTGCATAATTTATCATATTATAAAATCACAAAAAAATAGTCTTTTATTTTCGCATGCATTTTTTTGGATTTGATAACTAGTTTATTAAAGCCATTAGAACATGGCCTACATTTCAAAAATAACAAAAAATTATTTTTTATTTTTAATATATAGGATTAAAAATTTATATGTAAGACGTATTTCCTATATTAAATTCAAAAATACCAAAAATATTATTTTTTTTTCTGTTAATATCTAGGATTATGAATTTATACGTAAGATGTATTTACGATATTAAATGAAAAATAGTTTATTTTATTTTTATATTAGCATTAGAACAATTAGGTTTTTAACCTGATAAGATAAGGATTTCCTTACTGAGAAGGACTTTTCTTCGACCTTGAACAGACCAACAATTAGAAAACACAACATTTTCTTAGTTTATATCAGACAAACAAATAAGTAGCTTACCTTAGATAAGGTGTACTAGGAGTGATACATCCTTTTTATACACAACCAGTCCTTTTATCTAGACTCTAAGATCAAAATATTATGTGGCGACTCTTATTCCCTCTTTTTATTGATAAAGGACAAGCATTCCTTGTTCTTTCCTCCTACATTATTCCTTACCATCCCGATCTGCGACATTGAAAATGGTAATTGCCCCACTCTTGTGATACGAAGGATATTTAGTTTCATTAAAACCCTCTATAAAACACCATGGCTTAGAAACACTACCTTTAAATGACTTAAGATAGCTCTTAAATCTTTCTTTAAAGAATTCTAATTAGGGACATACACCACTGTCTCCACACAATCAAAATCATATTGTGCAAAATTACCTTGAACATGAATTGCCCTGCCATTCATGGCGATAGAAGCATTATGAACATTAAAAGTAGATGAATTCTAGACAAAGAGCAAACCCCCAGATAAATCCTCAGAAGGAACAACATACCATAATCTAGAATTACCACTCCAAATGGGATTTTGACAATCTCCTCATCAACTACCACCTTTTTTGTTTCCACCTCACATAATAAATCAAGTTTATTATATCTCACCGATTGTCTCAGAGCTCTCTTCTTATCTCTATTCCCAATACCACATACATTTCATGCAATAATACTACCCATAAAAAAATATATGAACACTCATACCTTAACATAAGCATCACAGATGCTCCCTCCTAAGAACACTCATACCTATAGGAAGTAGTACGTAGTTGTCCCACCCATTCTGATTTTCTTTTCTTTTTTGGTTTATTGGAGTTATGATGAGCCATGTGCTATATAATGAGAGTGATTCTTCCTTCATCACTAAATCACATCACTTTCTACTTAAGATTTGAGTCAGAAATCTTCTAGGTTGGAGTTGTCACTTTATAGATACAGATTTGTGTAGTTGGAAAGAGCACATGTATAAATAAGGAAAAGTAGGGTTCGGGAAATAACATCAATTTTTTATTGAAGAAAAACTATTAAGCTAATTATTCGAATTATGAAGTCATAGGATGTAGCAGAGACAACAATACAGCGAATAGCTAAAGGCCTCTCTGCCTACAAAACTTATTCTTGGAAAATAAATTAAAGGAAAAAATAAGCACACAAGCTTCTTAAACCAGCGAGAAATTTTATTGCTCATTCTTGTAAAGAACAAGTGATCATGCCTTCTTTTTCTTGAGGAAGTTCTTGAACCACCGAGCTGAGAGTTTTGGGATTCTCTTCAATCCATTTTTATAATCAATGTAGATGATACCAAATCTTACGGTGTAACCAGAACTCCATTCGAAGTCATCCAAAAATGACCATGCGAAGTATCCCTTCACCTTGACACCCTCACTATAAAAAAAAAAAAAAAAAGATAATTTAATTAACACTGTAATTTTTATTAATTATGAACTTGGTAAAGAGACACAAATATTAATTAATAACTAAGAAGTACTTACGCAATTGCTAATCTCAAGAAAGAGAGATGGCTGCGGTAGTAATCGATCCTCATGGTGTCATTTAGTTGTTGCTTAAGCGTTAATTTGCCTTCATTATTTACCTCACTTACGCCTAAAACAAGAGATATATTAATTTCGTGCGAAATGGGCTTCTAACAAAGATTGGAATGGCACATCAAGTAGTTAATTATGATAATTAAGAAGTTAATTGATCAGTACCATTCTCAGTGATGTAAATAACTGGATCATTGTATTTCCTCTTGGTGTAGAGCAAAAGTTTACGAATTCCTTTAGGATAAACATGGAGCCAAGTTGATCCTGCCTGCATTATTTTATAATTAAAGAAAAACATTGAATTAAGTTGTGACTTTAGAGAATTCGACTTGATTATAAGTAAATAAACGTTGTTTTATTTAGTTGATACACACCTGTGGACCAATAAGAACACCATTACGATCACCTATAATCACAAGAAAGAAAAACAAAAGATGATTGTTAACATTTAGCAATTAATCTACTCAAAAGAAGCATCAATCCTCAATTGTCTTTAAGTTTTTATTCTGTGCATGCTTACTCCTACTGGTGGCAAGACTATCCGTCAAGGAGCTTGGATGTGAAATATTTGATTTAGGCAAATTTTCCGCATAGAAAGCAGTGTAGTAATTCAACCCAATAAAATCAAATGATCCCTTTATAAATGCAGATTCCTCCTTGGTGAATTTGGGTAATCTTTTCCCAACAATAGACCTCATTGAACTTGGATAATCACCGAAAACTACTGGATCCATGTACCTGTAAAAATACCATAAAAAAGTTTGGTCATTTCTTCAACAATATTGGGATTAAAATATGATTTCTTAAATTTCTTATTTCTTTTTTATAATAAAAAATGTTAGAACCCTAAACTTCTTAATAGAAGAACTTGTTAGGTGGTCTTGGGCCTATCTCCTTCTCAAAAACTAGCTTGTCCTCGAACTTTTGAACTTTTCATTATCCCCTTCTACAATCGATGTGTGATAATTTTTTATCAAAACCTTTCTTGTTACTAGCTTGTGATAAATTCCTCACGTTCCTCCCACAACCATTGTGTGGTAACCTCAACAGAGCTATGAGCAATAAATCTAGGGAGACTTAAGTCAAGAGAAAACAACCGCAACACATACCATCCATACAAGAAATCCAGGGACCGTTGTGTAGCAGCTTTGTCCTGTGTAGAATTAGAGTATGGCAAAAACCAGTGGGATGCTACTGTGATCCCTATTATGCCCTTTTGAGTTGCCTGCAAGCACAAAATACTTGGTAACCTATATCATGCCCGAAAATCATTTTTGTGAAAATTAAGTTTGATCTTTTGAGTTTATAATCCAAGTTATTAGTCAACCTTCTTTGTTTGAAGATTTTAATGATTGACAAGTAGTCTTAAGTTTGTCCTTGCTTTGTTCCTAGTATTTAATTCACTCATTAATAATAATAAAAACATGATAGCGTAGGATTCTAATTAGTGTTGTACCTGGTATTTTGCCTTGTATAATCTTACAGCAGCAGCATGAGATTTAATCAGATTGTGTCCTACCACATATGGTTCTGTTGATGAATCTCCACCAGTACAATTTAAATTCTGCCAAGCTGAACATCTATTTGGTGCACCACCACCAGAAGCATAGCCTCCCGAAGTAAAGATATTTGGTTCATTCAATGAGATCCAGTGCTTAACTCTATCTCCAAATTCTCTAAAGCAAACATCTACATAGTCCTCGAAGTCTTTCCTGTAAGATAATCAATGATAGGTTTTGGTTATTTACACTATCATATACAGAGAAACTCAGATTATTAAGTCAAAAGAGCTTTAAAAAAAAAAAACAGAGAAACTTAATCAAGTTACTTACACAATCCTAGTACTTAGAAAACTCCCATACTCAGAATCTAAGGCTTGAGGAGTGTCCCAATGGAAAAGAGTCACCAGGGGTTTTAAGCCTGAACATGATAGCAATGAACAAATTGAATTTACTTGTCCACATGGTGTGTAATGTAAACTTAAATCATGCAATTAATTATTATAAGATTGAATCATAATTAACCATTTGCTACGAGCTCATTAATGAGGTTGTTGTAGTATTCGATTCCTGCTTTATTCACTCCCCCACTCAGCTTTCCTTCTGAAGTAATTAAAAACAAAAGATGCCATGTTAAAACATAACAATTTTGCAAAGAGAAATTACATGTGGATATATATATATATATATATATAGAGAGAGAGAGAGAGAGAGAGAGAGAGAGACGAAAAAGATGATAGTGTGGATGGATATTGCGAGTGGTTTATACAGAAGATCTTACTTGGCAATATTCTAGGCCATGAGATTGAAAATCTGTAGGAGTCTAAGCCCATGTCTTTCATGATCTTAACATCTTCCTGTGACATTTAATATTGGAAAATAAATAAGAATATCACCCATCTCACTCAAAAATATTTGTTTTTTCCCAATTATATGACTTTCAATGTGCTTAACATTTTTTTAAAAAAATATTTAGTTATTATAACATAAAAAAATTATCAAACAGATATCAAGAACCATAATGTATGAATATATTAAAAAAATTAATTATGCAAAGTTTTAACCCTAGATCTCATATTTAATTTGTACCAAAAAACCACGTGCTTTTAATTAATTATAAAGAAAATAATTTGAAAGAGAAACACCACTAATACTAGCTGGACTAACTTTAGGCAATAACCTCACTAGAAGTTTAGACAGTATTCAAAAGTATACGAACACTAATAATCTGTGTATTGGAGTTATTCAGATTCATAGTGTTCAAATTTTTAGTGGCTAGTCATTTAATAGCTATTTGGGTTTTTTTATGTTTTTTTTTTCAATTTTTACTCTGTTTTTAGCAATCTCCAGGTGATGTAACAAATAATTTTTCATTCTTCTGCTTTGATTATTCTCTGAATGGCTATTTTAATATATTTATTAATTATCATTAAAAAAAAAAGCTAGCTAAGCTATAATTATTTAGTTACCTTGTAACGATGATATTGATCATCAGCCACGTCTCCATTGCTACGATCAGCTATTTTTTCTGCATTTCACCGTACATATATTAATTTCATTGCCTTAATACTAAACAGGTTATATATATCAATAAATATCTTGATTATTACAAGGTTTTTTCAATTAAAATTTATTAAATAATCTTTTTTTAGATTTTTTATATCAGAATATAAAAATCATCAATAAACACCTAAAATAATAATTTGATATTTTTAAAATAAAAAATAACTTTAAAATATTTTAAAAAACAAGTCCAGTCATGTTACTAAACACAAAAGTCCCTAATACAATACAAGTCGATCTAAACGTTTATCCGACAAACACCATGAAGGAGAATTAATTTCTAAGAGAAAGAGAAACCAGGAAATTTATGCGTAAATGTATCCCATATGCTTAGTCCTTTGCCATCTTGGAAAGCTGCACCTTCGTACTGAAAAAATATACGACATAGTAGGATTTAACATTCTATGAAGTACGTAATCAAAAAAAAAATCGAACTCGAGATTTCTTGAAACTGAAATAGAGGTGCCAATTCAATTATAAATCTATTGGCTCTCATGAATTAATTAAACATGGAATAAAATCACTATAATTGATGGCAAGCTAAGACTAGAAATGACCTGGTAAGCTGCTGATGCTGCCCCAAAAATGAAACCTGGTGGAAAACTCTGACGATTAAAAGAATGAATCTCATGGCTAGGTGTAGTAGAGGCTACAATATTACTGGCTACCAAGCCAAGAATGAGAATGCACAACACATAGCTTTGAGTTGCCATGGTTGTTAACAACGGTAACTGATATCTGGGTGGTGTGCAAATCAAGGGTGGCATGTGCCCTTTATATAGAGAAGTCGAGCACGAGGAAATGCGCCATGGGAAACTCCAAAGATAATATATCTGTATTAATCAAAACCCACGCTAGTATATTTGAAGTTCTTGCTAGTTGGCATTTATATTTATATTAAAAACAAGTTGTTGTCACGTATTTTTTTCTAGTTTTTGTAGGAGATTTGTATTGACTTTGACTAATTCAACTTAATTATGCGTGTACGGGATTTGTATTCTATTACTTGGGTTAAAGATGAAAACATCATGCGATCATAGCATTTGCAAGATAAGTTTAATGATATCTCCACTGCTTGCAATCCCTTTCCTTCTGTGTTTTTTGAGCATGTTCATAATAAGACTAGAATCGTTTTGCTGATAATTTGGCCGAGTGAGTTTCTTAACAAGCTAATTTAGTTGCATGGTTTTAGGTTTTTTAACAAGCTAATCAAAGTCACCGAACTAGATTAAATGTAAATCCAAGTTAATTACTCATAAAATTTGGTACATTGATGCAAATTAATTGCTCAAACTGGCCATTAATTAAATTCTTTGAATAAGTAAGTTTTGTTGTTTTAAGAAATGTAAAGTTTCTTGATATAATTATTGATTTTTTACGGCAAGATTAGAAATTGTTAATGATCATCTCCATTCCCGAGAAGAAATTAATATTACTATATAAAGTTATTGTACCTTCTTCTTTTTTTGTTCAAACCCAAGAACTTTGAGACACGAATGGAAGTTAACTTGAATTCAATGCATACTGATCCAAATTTTAGTAAAAGAGAAGCAGATTACTAATAAGTTAATGGCAAGCTAGTTGGTAGGTAAAAAGAGTTCTTCACAAGGGAGAAAGAAACATAGCAAAATCAAAGGCAGGAAAACAAGAGCAAAAACTATATATACAAGCCAACATTAATTAGATCATAGAAGAATGCTTTCAGGACTTCTTACATATGTGTGTGTGTGTGTTGTATTAACATTGAAGTATGTACTCATTAAATTAGATTTAAAAAATATAAATAGTACTTTAGGATAATAAATAATTGAATGGATACAATAGAATATGATGGAAGGGAGACTCATCGTTATTCTTACTTGGAAACCTAAAATAATGTACTTCATGATCATTTCAACATAGAGTAATATAATATTTGACCATGCATTATGTAACATGGGTTTTTTTTTACCGATTTTAAGGATGCATCCCCTCACATAGATTTGGTACTTTTAGAGAAAAACAATATGCTAGAATTAATCAGGGAAGTGAGCAAACTTTCTTAACCATTAATTCAACCCCTTCAAGTTAAAATCCTTAATTTTTAATTAAGATTTCTTAATCCATTAATTCAACCCCTTCAAGACATAGAAAATGCTATGAATTTATTGAAAACATCAAAAAAACGATTCAAAATGATGAGAGAGAATGATTGGAAATCTTTATTGGAAGAAGTGTCATCTTTTTGCATCAAACATGATATTGATATTCTAAACATGGATGATGAGTACAAGCTTCATGGGCATTCAAGGTGAAAATCTCAAGGGATTACAAACCTACACCATTTCCGTTATGAATTGTTTAACAATATCATTGACATGCAACTTACTAAGTTGGATGATCGTTTTACTAAGACGAGTACGGAGTTACTTCTTTGTATGCATGTTTAAACCCAAGTGACTCTTTCTCTACTTTCAACAAAGAAAAGCTTATTCGTCTTACTCTTTTTTATCCCAATAAATTCTCTATAGTGGACTTTATGGTACTTGATGACCAACTTGATACGTATATTATTGATCTACGTAGTGATGATGAGTTCTCTGGTATTGAAAGTATTGTTAGTCTTGCAGAGAAAATGGTAAAAAAAAAAAAAATTGATATTTCCATTAGTATTTATGCTTATCAAATTGTCATTACTTTACCAGTTGCAACTACTACAGCGGAGATAGTTTTTTCTGTTATGCATATTGTCAAGAGTAGATTGCGGAATAGGATAGGAGATAAGTGGATGACTGACAATTTGGTTGTATACATTAAGAAATATATCTTCAATGAGATTGATAATGAAGTTATTATGAAGTAGTTTCAAAATATAAAAACTCAAAGAGAACAATTATAATGTAAGTTTTTTCACTTTAAGAGTATTTTAAAATTAATTTTACTTGATATGAATTAGAATATATGTTTCAAATTTATTTCTAATGCATATCTACAGGCCTGTTTGGGATTGTGGTAGTGGTGGCGGTTTAAAGTGTTTTTCACTTAAAAATACATCAAAATGAAGTTTTTTCATTTTAAAAAAATTATTTTTGACATTAGCACATCAAAATAATCTAAAAATATAAATTAAAAAATTATTTTAAGCAAAACAAAAAATCAAAATTTTTTGGAGTATTTGTTAGTAATTTGCCTCCTCGTTTAAAAAACTCTGACTCCTGGCTAACACAGTATAGAAGAAAAAAGAACTCTCTTTTTTATTTCTTATCAAAAATTGTTATGTAATTCAACTTGTGAAATTCTAACGGATAGTATAATATAAACCAATACACTTAGTAAATTTTGTAAGTTTCTCTAATAGAAATATATGGTCCTTAGTTGGATTTTGTTGATCACTTGAATATATATATATATATATATATATATATATATATATATATATATATATATATATATATATATATATATATATATATATATATGCATTCCTTGTCATGTTCCTCATCTAAGCACTACCACAATCTTTAGATTTACGACATAATTTTTCATCGGTATTTGCACTACCAGTCCATTGGTAATTAATTTATCAACGAAATCACCGACAGAAATGCTCCATCGGTGAATCTTTCATCGGAATTTTTTTATCTGTTGGTAAGTCCGTTAGTAATAAAAAAATATTATTACCGATGGATTTACTGACGGAAAAAACAAGCAAAAAAAAATTACTCGCTTCATTCCGTTAGTAATTCCCTCGAAAAAATACCGTATGTAATTCCGTATATTTCTATTGGAGAAACTTACAAAAATATAAAATAATTAAATTAATATTAATCAACACTCTATAATACTCAAGATGCTTGGAAAAAAGAAGAAGAAAAGTCAACTCAAACAAATTTGCAACAAAAAAATAACACAAAAAAATAAATTCAACTAAAAAAATTCATATGAAAAAAATTTAAAAATCCTATAAATAAATCAACTAAAAATTGATCTCATATGAAAAAACAAATCCTACAACAACATTCATACAATTATTAAGAACAAAACAATTAAAAAACAAATATAGTGAAAAAACACGAAAAAAAAAGAAAATGTTTTTTTTACCTTAATGTAATTGCAAGTGAAGCTAAGAGGAGAGAGAGAAAAAATAAATTCGTAAAGTATACTAATTAAAAAGAAAAACTAAGAAAAAATAAGAAAGGAGAAGAATACATACTTGAGCATGGAGGAGAAGAGAAGGAGTTGAGGAGAGAAGAGAAGAAAAAGAAGAAGAAGAAGAAGACATCCATGAGCATGGAAGAGAAGTGAAAAAGTTGAGGAGAGAAGAGGAGGAGAAGAAGAAGAAGAAAGGAGACAGGTCTATTGTGAAATTAGGGATGTTAGACTTTTTATTGGGGCGTTTTACCGACGGTTTTACCGACGGATAATTAAATATTAATATTTTTAATCATTCCGTCTGTGATTCCATCTATAATATTTAAATTAAATTTTGAATTTAATCAAAAATTTTCAGAAACCGTCAAATATCACCGACAACTTTTCAATCCGTCGGTGATTTCGTCTGTAATATTTAATTTAAATTTTTAATTTAAGCTAATTTTTTTAGAAAACCGCCAAATAACACTGACGACTTTTCAATCCATCGGTAATTTTGTCTGTAAAGAACAGTAATTAACAGTGTAATTAAAAAGTGAATAGTTCCAGAGCTCTCTATAAAATACCGACAGAAGTTTCCGTCAGTGATTCCCTTTGCAATTGACATGGTGAATAGTGTTCATAGTTTACCAACGATTTTACCGACAGAATTTATTCCGTCGGTAAAAATGGCACGTACGTCATCATTTTTTTTATTTTTTTAAAACATTTTTCCCACTGTAATTCTCTCGAAAAATATTGAGGGAATATTTCTGTCAGTAAAATTCATCGGCAATTTACCAATGAAAATATTTCCTCGGTATTTCCGTTTGTATTTATCAATTTTCTAATAATGAAGCCATGCACATTAATAACATCCAATATAGTAATTATAAAGAGAAAATATAGAAAAAAAATAAAAATTGTATATCAAAAATATGTTAAATCGAAAGGTAGCATCATCTTGTTTTGAAAATCTCAATGCTCATGTCACAAAAAGTTGTAAGACTAGAAGCTTCATAAGAATGAGTTTTTTTATTTTTTATGAAAGCATAAATCATGGTCTAATTAATTAATATCTTCCATTTGGTACAAATTAATGTGATTGTACTGGTAGCTTTTAAGATCCACTAATAGCCCCAGCTATTTAAATATTTGTTGCGGTTTTATTTTTTTTTAGAATAACAATTCTCAAGTCTCCCTTTTTTAAGATATTTAGAAGGCCTTAAATATGCCAAAAACTCTATCTTAACTAGGAAACAAGAAAAAAAATCTAAAATTATAAAGGAAAAAAACATGAAATCCAAAAATAACAGGAAAAATCACAAAAACTACCACAATCAGAGCCTCAGAGTGAGATTTTCAAAATCTAAAAATCCAACAGTTGAAGTATTGATTTCATGGTTAATTTTAGAAAAACAACCTTCAAAAACTCCTATAAATATTTGAGCATGAACCAATGGTCAGATCAAAAGTTATAGTCTTTTCTAGCCGTAATTCTGGTTTGGCACAACCAGACCTCCTCTTGGATCTAGACCTGTTTCAATTGTCTATAAATGTATTTGTTAGGCCTTCCACATAATCTGTCTAGAGCAGATTCTCATCTAGTTGTGACAGACTCACACCTAATTGCTCAGAATCACCAGTTATCGCAAACCCAACTACATCATTAATGATTAATAATTTTGTTGGGCTTACCTTGTATACAACAGGCTATGTATTCTATTTTTGTTATTGTTGACAAATTCTCGAAGACGAGTCCTCTCCAACCTGTGGAGAATGAATTAATTGGTGGATTAAATTGGGCTGAATTGAATTAGTTAAAAAAATTAGATTAAATTGGTATTTAATTGGACTGCAATGATTAGAAAGAAACAACTAGGACTAAAGTGAAATTATATAAATAGTCAAGTGGTTCTTGGAATATTTCCCTCTTTTCATTACAGTCCTTGATTTTTGAATTTTTTTCAATTTAATTCTATTAAGGCTTTAAATCTTGAATTCTCTCTCAATTTAATTCCTAAATCAAATCTCTTCAATTTAGTCTCTTTTTAATTTAGTCCTTGTTTCTCAATCTCTTGTGGTTTCAACTGAATTTTGTCATAAATCCCTCTTTTTTATTCAATTACACCCTTAATTTGATTAATCTATACCTCTAAATTTAATCACTTGCTGCAAATTCATCCTTGATTCTCAAACAAAAATTCTCAAACTCAATTTTTTTACTCGTGATACTCGATTATCGACCCAATTTCAAACCCCGGCTGTTTTTGTATTATTTTTAATTGTTTATTGTATTTTTGCATTTTGTATTTTTTTTTTATGATCTTCAAGATGTTTGGACTCACAAAAAATTAATAGAAATGAAGAAAATAACAAAATGATTAAAATAGCTAAAATTATTGAAAAGACATATTTTTTGGATTTTTCTAATTTTCTCTAAAAATATACAAAAAATAGAGATAAAAAAATAGATTACAACAGTGCTAATAGTGTGTGTAAAGTTGTAACTACGTTTGTGGTGGTGCCTAGTGTAGAGTTGGATGATTCCTTATTAGTAGTTTTTCTTTTCATGTTCTCTGTTGCATTTTGCCTTGAATAAAGAAACAGAAACGTCATGCAAACACTTGCCATGGCTAACTTTTTTTTTCTCCATTCCTTATTTATGATGTTATTTAAGAATGGTTACTGTGTTGTCCCATATTTTTGGTTCATATTATCATTCAGAAAAAAAACAAATAAAAAATAAAATGAATAGTAATGATTTTAGAACATAATGAAAAAGACAATGACTTGAATATTTTTGCTTCTTCTCTCACCAATCGTTGCATTTAAATTATTGGTGTAGATAACTGTTTGGTATTTGTTATTAAATCTAATTTAGTAGGTCAGTTTTCAAACATTTTAGTTTGACTTCTAGACTAGTTGAATTTAAATTGAAACTGTAGAGATGTTTGGTATTTGTTATTAAATCTAATGTAGTAGGTTAGTTGTCAAACATTTTAGTTTGACTTCTAGACTAGCTTGAATTAAAATTTAAACTGCGGAGAAGTTATCTTGACATAAATTATATTCAACTAGCCTGAAATAAAAATTTAAGGATAAAATTAAAAAGAAAAAAATAGAATTGACAAAAAAAAAAATTCTCAACCCAACTTTTTTTTCAATTTAAATTTAAATTTAAATAGTAGTTATTTCGAAGTGATCTAATCAATTTGATCAGCTCAAAGATAACTATTAAAAAAAATTAAGAGGGAAATTAAAAAAAAAACCTTAAGTGTTCCACGAAGAATCCATTTTATTTATTATAGAAAGTAATACCGAGGTGTTTTAATTTTCATGCATAACAGAAGAATATGGACGAACAAATAACTAATTCAATTTTTTTTTTAGGAAATAAATATTTTTTTATGATAATATATTCTTACAATGGGTGGCTAACTAAGAGAAATGTTGAGGGAAAAAGAAAAAAAAAATCTTTGTGCACCTTTTCCTGCCAAAGTTCAGACTCTATTCTTTAGAGCAGAGCCTAAGATTTCAAATCCTACTCGCCCTGTGTGGTAAGATTATATAAATATATCTTAGTCTATTCATATATTATATGAAATAACATTTCTTTTAAATCAATCGATGAGCTTAAACTTTGATATTCTTGACTGTATGTAGACTGGGACTGATACCGCGTGATTGAATTACCAAATAAAATAATTTTTTTAATCCATGATGTGCATGGAAATCAGGGAAAAATCACTGGGCAAGTGGTCATTTCATGCATATTAAAATGTTAAATCACGAGACTATTATGGCTGCATTGAAAATTCAAATAGACAGATTTCCAATAAAATATAAACAAACCATGAGATCTGAGCTTGCATTTAATATATGAATTAAGTTGTATGCTAAACTATTGTTTTAATTTGTATCCCTTCAAGAATTGTGTGTTTATACAACTCAAGTGGCTTAAATTAAAGATGAGTTCCACACGGCTAATCGCATGAGATTGCTTGATGCATGTCCCTTTAAGAATTGTGTGTCTACACATGAGATTGCTTGAAAAATATTAGTGTAAGGTGTAGAGACAAAGACAGCTGTCCTAAAATTAAAATAATAATAATAAAAAAAAAAAACAAAGTAAAACGTGCATGCTAGCAGGAGATACATGAGGGTTGATCACCAGAAGATTTTTTTTGGATTGATTAACATTAAATCCGGTTAAACAAATCAATCTTGGAATCTTTCATCTCTTTTCTTATCTAATCCAAATTTAAAATTAAATTATATAAAAATTATTCTAACATGATCCAATTGATTTGACAAATTCAAAAGCAAACTAGATGACTTTTTAAAAGTTATTTTTAACTTAATTATATAATAATAAAAATAGACGCTTGTAAAATTAAGAATAATTTAAATATTAAAATAAATTAAATATTAAAATATTAATTTAAAATTGCAGTAAAATCATAGAAAACAAACCGGAACAAATTATAAAAACTAATTTAAAATCAACTAAATATTAAATAATAAAATTTTAAAAAAATTGAATATAAATATAATATTGAATAATAAATTTAAAAAATCCATTGTTGTTGGTATGAACAGTAAAAAAGGGTATAAAGTAGAATTATAAAGGCACATAGACTAATTAATAATATTTGTGGCTCCTAGTATATATTTCATCAATTTCATATCCAAGACTTGATGAAGACATTTCAGATTTATATTTACAAGTCCAATAGATCATATTATGCACGTTTAATTACTTGTTATAAGTGTTAAATAATATATTTATTTTATTTTATTTATTAAGGATAAAATAATATTTTTAGTTTAACATATATATAATTTTTTTGTATTTAAATTAAAACAAACACTTATAAATAAACAAATTAATGAGAATTCTAACTTTTTTTTCTTTTTTTATATTAATTTGGATTGCTTTAACAATAAGCTAAGTGTAATTCATATGGTATTGTTTCGATCTACCATATATACATATTATAAGTCGGTGCTCTGGCTAGGAAATCAAGAAAATGAATAATATAACTAATAGAATTTATATGATTACATTATACTTTTTAGAGGGATGACTAACTTGGAGAAATCTTGAATAGAAGAAAAATCTCTTGCACGTGTTTCCTGGCTTATAATTTCCTGGCCATTAATAAAAAATTATTTCCTGGATACAAAATAATAGACTTTTTAACTGATCGAAAATTTTAATTCCACTTGCCCCATCGATGAAGCTTAGATTCTGTAGAAATTAATCATTCCCGAGTGATTGCATATTTAACTCTTGGAAGCTTAGCCAAGTTCATGTAATTAAGTGGATATGTACCCGGCTAAATTCAAGGTTCGAATTCCACTGAGATCGGAATATATATATATATATATATATATATATATATATATATATATATATATATATATATATATATATATATATATATATAAAACTGGATTGAAGTGAGATTTAGACTTAATAAAGAAAAACTGATCTGAAAAGTAAATTCTTATTGTTAAGACCTAAAAAAATAATTCCTTGATTTTCTATTGGAAGTCCCAATAAAATTAAATTGTGATTGAGTGTATTTCTAAAGTGTATTGGTTTGAAAATGGATCAAATTAATATTTTATTTTATTTTTTAATTATTTTAATATATTGATGTAAAAAATAGATAAATAGATAAATTATTTTAATATATTTTTAAATAAGAATCACTTTTAAAAAGCAAGTTTACACCACAACACCAAATACTTTTTAAATATATTATGACGTTAGTTTATGCATTAATTAGTAAAATTAAATTTTTATCATTTATTTTTGTATTTGAAGTGTGATTGAGTGTATTTTTAAAGTGTATTGGTTTGAAAATGTATCAAATTAATGTTTTTTTAATTTTTTTAATATGTTGATGTAAAAAATAGATAAATAAATAAATTATTTTAATATATTTTTAAACAAAAAATCACTTTTAAAAAGCAATTTTGCACCACAATACCAAACACAAAAACAATTTTAAAGTTGCATTCTTCGTATTAAACTATGCTTTCAAAGAATTTTCATAAATTTTTCGAATGCTAGTCTTAAATATAAAAATATATATACACACGCCAAGAGAAGAAATAAATTTGTAACCAAAAGGGAATTCGAATAAGATCCTAAATATCATGGGGCAGCATCCCACGTATCAAGGCCCAGAGTGATAAATTACAGCGCATCATTTAAGTATAAAGATAATGTATATACTTGTCGATTATTTATAGTATCTGAAAATACTTCGATGGATAAAACGTTTTTTTTTCCCACTCCCTATATTTAAATATATATATATATATATATATATATATATATATATATATACTTTAAAAAAAATCAAATTGATAATAAACCCAATATGTAAGAGGTTTTCTTTTAAAAAAAAAAAAAAACCTCAGTATATAAGAGTTGATAAACCAATTAGCCTTTATTTTTATTAAACTGGAATTGTTTTTCTAAAAAATACTGAAAGAATCTCTACAAGTAAACATATTAATTCTTTTTAGATGATAAGAGCATTAATTGTGATTAAATCTTTTATTAATTTGATACATTGAGATGAATTTAATAAATTTCTCTCGAGATTCAAACATAATTAAAAAGTTAAGAAAAAAGAATCTCCTTGCTGCCGAGACAATTCTTAAATGTAACAGTTTTTTTCATGGATTGAAGATTTATGTGCTCTAATCTATAGATAAGATGCGACGGGTCGAAACAAGGACACTTACAAGAGACCAAACCCAATCATATGAGCCCAGCCAACCAGTTCGTTCACCCCATTTGTGAATATCCAGGTTTTCGTCATTTTTTTGAGGTTCACAGACATGCCCTAAACATAGTTTAAAACTCACATCGATTTGACAAGTAAATCCAGTGATTTATTACTAGAACCAAGTTAGTTTTAAAAAATTAAAGAAAATAAAAAACTTAAGTGATCTGGTTGACCAGGTAGATCTGGTCATAAATTTGATTGCAACCTGTTAATTTTTTTTTTAATCAAAATAACATTGTTTTAATGTATAAAAAAATTAAAGTTTATTAGTTTAAAAACTATTTAGCTTCATACGGAGAATTACATCAATATATATAGCACACAGGCATCAATATCCACCCCCATTTGTCACGCTTACAATGGCACATCAGCAATTCTTGGTTCAGAAATTCTATTGTTCTTCAGTTATTGCTAGTAGCTGTATCTTATACCAGCTAGCCTAAGAATATTTAAGGCATGTTGAATTAAAGAAAGAAAGAATGAATGAATTAATGAAGAACATGAAAGAATGAAAATATGAAAAATAGCTAGAAAAAAAGAAGAAGAAGGCTTCATAAGATAATAATAATAATAATAATAATAATAATAAAGGCTCTTGAAAGTTCTAGGAGAGGTTAAAGAACTTGGATTAAGGATAGAAAGTTGACTCGTAAAATTACGAGTTCATATTTAACAGGATTATAACTCATGAAAAACTCAATTTCTACATGAGATTTCAACTTGTAATTAATCCATCCATTTGTCTTTTTATATATTAGGTTTATTTCATAATGTGTTCCAAAGCTTTAAAATTAATTAATTATGTTTATATGTATATATATATATATATATATATATTCTCACATATTATTCAAAAGGTTCCTTTTCACATTTTCTCACATAAATGACAGTGAATTCATGAAGCCCAAATGACTATGAGTTTATAAGACTTCAAAAATAATAATCACAATTGGCCCATAGTATGTAAAAAAAAATATAAAAAACAAGAAGCTCTTGGCCCATAATGTCAAGCTTCTTTTGCTCCTCTTTTCCTTCAGGGTTTCCATACCATTTCTCAATTGATGCCATTTCTCTAGCTAAAATCACCATCACATATCTATTAACAGAGAACCAAATACTTTTGAGATATATTCAAAGTGGTGTTATTAAATCTAGCTTGGTTGATGGTAATTCATTGATTTAAGACTTAATTTGTTATGAGTTTTAAATTAAATTATGTAGGAATTTACTTAGTCAAAACTTGGTTTAATTTAAAAAAAAATCAAAACAATATTGGTATAATTTTTTTTAAAAAAATCTTGAAACAATATTATTTAATATTAATTTAAATCAATTCAGGTTAATTTACCTAACTTATATTTGTCTCGTTTAATAATTTTACTAGAAACAACTATTTAACAACTATGAAAACATAAAATTAAGATATATCAATCAAAAGAATAGTGTAATATTTATTATTCTTTCAAAAATCAATTTATAAAAAATCGCATAATCTCATATATTCAATAATTGTAGAATAATCTATCATTCTTATAAAAATCTCATATATATTGAATGAGTGGACCCACAAATTTCAATGGTTTTGGATTTGTATTTTTTTTTATAAATTTAGTATCATTCCGAAGTCCAACCAAAGTGCCTTTTTTAGTTTGGGATTGTTTACTTTTCGGTAATTTAAGTCAACAATGAGCTTCTACTTAGTTTTTTTACTGGTGATATACTGCAAGTTAGATTTTTTTTATTTTTAAAAAATATAAAATATTAAGATGTTAAAATTTTAATGTATACTTAAAATATTAAAATAATGATATATTGCATAATATATATATATATATATATATATATATATATATATATATATATATATATAAAGATGTGGCACATTAGATCAATCCGATCAATCATGGTCAACCTGTAAAATCTATAATTTAGGGTATAAGATCATGATAAAATCATGGAACTTATATTAAAATAAATTGGTTATCCCAATTATATTGAACCAAATATTGAAAGTTGAAAGTGAAAAGAAATTTTAATTAAAAAAACAAAAAAAAATGACTCGAGTAAATTTATATCGGTGGCCAACGTAACACCGCGGGTCGGGCCAGATGTTTTTGAACATAAGAAAAAAGTTCAGGCAACGTTAAGATTTCTAAAGAAGTAAAACAAAAATTGAGACTCGGGTCATTGAGTCGACTGGGTTTAATAAGTTTGGTTAATTTAACAATATATAAAATAAGGCAACCCTAATTCAATAATATAAAAAACTAAGCAAGCCTAAACAAATCTCCTAGATCTGGGTTAATTTTCTAAAATTACAACTAGTAAAATCGTAAATCTGAACTCAATTAAAAAGCATAATTCCCAATCAATTTAATATTTAAGGATAAAATTAAAAAAAATCAATCTAAAAACTTGTCAAAGAAAAAAATAGTAATAAAAAGAATAAGAATCAAATCTGATAAAAAATAAATAGAGGATAAAATCACACAAAAAATAATGAATAGGTTAATATCACAAAAAAAATCAATTTTAGAAACCATCTCAAATAAAAAAAAATAACAATCAAAAGAATAGGGACCAAATCCTAAAAAGAAAAATTTGGAGGATGAAATAGAAAATAATTTTCTAATTTGAAATAATTTTTCAAATACAAAATTACAATTAAAAGAATATGAACTAAATCCAAAGAAAAGAAAAGCTGAAGGGTTGTTGTGAATTTTTTGAGGGATAATATGCAAATCAAGGTGGAGGAAAAAAAATAATAATAATAAAACTTGTGTTAATAGGATGGAATCACCATGCACACGCTACTTAGAGAGGTTGGCTCCATTAAGACTAATTACAAAACACCAAGGAAAACTATTTTTTCCGTTGTAAACCACCATACACATAAACTGAACATGGAGGGGCAATTATTTTTTAATTGTTATTGATATCAATTAAAAGATGAAATTAACATAAGACCAATTGATTACAATGAAAATTTCAATATGAGATTATGAATAAGCCCCTAAAGTCAAGCCTTAAAAATTTTAATTTTAAGAGCATTAGAGTAATTACACTAGGGTTTGAAAAGTGAGATTGAAAAAAAAACCACTAGGCCTAATTTAAGTGTTATTTTTTTTAAGGGTATTATAATAAAAATCTCAATTATTAACCAATTTAATGTTAAAGGATAGAATCGAAAAAAAAAACTCAATTAAAAAAATTTACCAAAGCAAAAAAAAAAAACAATAAAAAGAATGGGCATCATATCCGAAAGAAAAAAAATGAAAGATGGTGAAGTTGAAAAAAAAAACTCAAATTCAAATATGACAGATTAACAAATTGAAACATGATGACATTGAAAATAAAATTCAATTTTATAAATTAATTAAAATACAATACAGGAAAAAAAAGAAGGGATCAAATCCAAAGAAAAAACATTTGAAGGGCTAATCTTCAAATCTAGAGGGTCGTACATGAATCTCTAGGAGGAGAAAAAAAAAGGAGGAAAAGGTTGTCGGTGTCAAATTGAAGATCTCTTGATCACATGCATCGTCTAGAGAGAAAAAGAACGTCGAAACAAATTAAATGACATGGCGGAACAACAGTTTCTACTACTAGAGTTAGTCGAGTGTGCTGCATGTAGGCAACAAAGAGACTAACACAACTTTTTTTATTTTTTATTTATTAAAATACCACATTGCCTCTATAACCAAATAATTATTATGAAAAAAATCATTGTGAGATTACGAATAAGTCTTTGGAGTCGAGTTTTGAGAATTTTGATTTTAATTATATTGTGCTTAAAAAGTGAAATATAAAAAATAGCCCTCAACCATAGATAAGTATTTTATTTTTTTATTTTTTTCTTTTAAAAACAATCAATTAATTTAATTTTTCAAAAAAAAATACAAAAAGACTGAAATTTAATTTTGTCCCTAAACAATTCTAGAATGAGAAATTAACCCTCTAAAAAGGCCATTTTACCTCTGAAGCCAGTTCTTTATGTTGTTTTTTTTAATGGAAAAACCATGTATCCAATATTTCAATCCACAATGATTCACAGCATTTATGCAATGGTTTTCCCACGTGTTAATTGATATTATTTTGCACAATTAATCATTTTAATTGATGTAAAAAAGGATGGTAAATGGGCTGTTGAAAGCAGTCGGCAGTCAGAACATCTGCTCTTTGTATTGGTAGCTGCTCAAAAAAAGTCTACGAAGGGCAACCCACCCACCCACCCACCCACCTAAATAGTATCATGCTTGGAGTTTCTTGCAGGTTGCAATTGTACAAGCCAGAAAAGAATGCAATATCTTACTTTCACATGGACTCCAATGAAACATGAATTACGCAATAAAACTACAACAAGGACAAATTATATTACCAACAATAAACAAGAAAATACATTGTTGGCAATGTTATTATTAAACCTAGCCTGCCTTATCTTTATGACCTACGGACTCGGAATCTAATTTAGGTTGGGTTTCAGAATAAATTAGGTATGATTTAACTTGGTTAGATTTAATCAATCCGATTAAAATATAATTTGATTTTTTTTTAAATAACATTGTTGTTTTTTAAATTTTAAAACGATGCTATTTTAAATTGATCTGACTTGAGTCAGACTAACTTATCCATTCCTATCCAACCTGTAATCAAGACTTTGGATTAGGTCATGGATCTAACCAAGTTTAATAACATTAATAAGCTAGACCACGATGTAATTTTTTAGAAAACAACGCTATTTTAATTTTTTTTAAAAAATATTAAAATGATATTTTTTTAGATCGACTCGATTCAACCAAAGTTACTCACCCAACCCATTACCAAGTCGATTGGACCGATTCATAGACCAGACATGGTTTAATAACTTTGATAAATATTACTAGGATTTTCAAGCCGATTGCAACAAAACAAGATGAATCTCAACGAAAGAAACAAGTCTGACAGGAGCTAGGAATCGCAGGATCCAAGCCACAAGGCTGCTCAGTAAAGATTTCTTCTCTTGCTTCATCTTCTGGCACCCTACAAACTTCTACAACTTATGAATCATAAGTGCAGGTCAGACACTTCCACCAAAGGTCAGAATTCATTGAACATTCGGCAAAATTATTTGTATTAGCTCTGTCATGCTGTGCTTCTCTTCAAGATGATAATGTTTTTAAATGGGAGTAATGGCAATCGATATGAAGTTCAAAACTTCTGGTTAGATGCTTTTAGGGTTTTCAAGTGATCCATTCAAACTTCCCAGATTCACTGTCACTAATAACTGACTTTCAAGGAAGCTTCTCATGGACAATCTCTAACCTTTTGTCTTTAACCAACACTCCTGCATAAAGTAATCTTCCACTAAGGACAAACTTGAGCTGATTCCTGAAGACAAAAGCCGACGGCCAACAGTCATATCTACATCATCTCTTTTGCTGAGGCAAGGTATATGTATCAATGAAACGTAATTAAGAAGCTAGAGACCTGGTAAAGTAAAACACAACTGCACAACTGACCTAGAAGGCAAGGAAAGAAATACAAAATACACATGCAAAGCATGTGAGCCTACCATTCGAGACCACAATAAAAGGCAGATGCAAAACTCGGCTACTCGCCACAATCTGATACGCTATTCCAGTGATAGTAGTACTCTTAACTCCAACCAGCTAAACGAAATGCCATGACAGGAGGTGCACCAGTTTGAGAGGTTTTTCCAGATCATATGCACAACAATTAAGAACTAAGAAAGAACAGCATAAATTTTATATGAACAGACTTCACTGTTGTTGCAACTTCTCGACAGAGTTTGACCAGCAGCAGTGTGATTATATGTGTTATGATGATGTCCAAATTACAAGTCGCAAGAAAGAAGATACTGTTGTAGAAAGAAATCACGACAGTTCGAAGGAATGAAGAGGACATTTCAACAGGCCAAGCAGGTTCGCAAATCATATGATAGATGAACCAAGTGATGGTATGAAACATAATAGCATTATAAAAATTACAGGAAGTACAAAACTCCCAATTAAAGTGAAAAGGGATTGGCAAAAAGATTACCAAAATGATAAACCAAAAAATTCAAATGAAACTGGAGATCTTACTAGGCCTCATTTCCTATATAATTTATCTGGAAAGTCATCAAAAGAAGAGACCCGCTGCAAAAGCCAACGATTGCCTTCACTTGCATTCCACACCTGCTTCAGCAGCACGACGAGGCTTGTTTTTCCGCCTACTTCTGTTATGCCGAAAACCATTAGACTTGGTTGAGTCATCAGTACTTGATCTGGTTCCAACACCATTTTCTTCCTTTACAGAATCAGGTTTCTCCTTTGCCTGTGAATATCGCTTCCTCTTCTTTCCATTTTCTGCTGCCGTTGGACTTTTTGTCTCTTTGCTTGTGATACCAGTTTTTCCATTCTCTACCTCTTCATCTTCAATTTTTTCAACTTCTTCCTCATCAATGTCATCTTTCAGTGGTTTTTGTGGCCGTCCCCTTCTCTTCTGCGCTGGAATTTTCTCTTCCTCGCCACTTCCAGTATCATCATGATTGCTTACAGTCAACTTCTTTCCCTTACCTCTGCCTCTACCCATAATTCTATAACTCCGTAAAAGAAAAACTCATACAGATGAAGAATATTTCTGCCAAATGAAAGAAACAAAAGTTAAGCTTTTGACCACAAAAATTCGAAGGCAAGCAGCACAGCCCATGATTTCGCAAGAATGAACCATCCGAGCAGAGTTCACATATCACGCTAACCAGAAGCAAAAACTACAAAGCTTAAAAAGATTTCCATTCTCAGATCAGTGGTGCTTGATAAATGAATAATTTTAAGACGAACTAGCCCACCTCCACTGCTGTCACTAAAAGAAAACATTGCGTCTATATCCAGAGATGTTTTTAAAGATGACTTCACACTACCTTCCAAATACTTTAAGTAATAAATGCATGACATCATTTTTAAGATTCCAAATGCCTAAATGGTTTCACTTATCTTAATGCATAGGCTACTATGATAACTCCCTCTCCATCAATGGCCTATTATACAAAATGGATCGCTCAAAGAGGCCAGATGCCATTTTCTCAGCTCAGAACCCCCAAACAAGAACAGAACTACAGATATGAAGCTGAAAATTCATTTCATGATAAAAACATATACTTTACCCTGAGCAACACAATTACAAATCAGTTTTTCTTCCTATCAAATGTCTGCTCAGTAGCTGAAACAATCAAATTCTTAAAGATACTCTCTAGAATCAATTGAGTAACTAACAGCCTAGTTTTTTCATGCCCATTAATAATAAATCATATGACTCTCTCTCTTTTCCTATATTTCCACAGCAGCTAAATGCAGCATCAGGAAACATCCATCTCTAAATCCAAATCAGAAATATGCAAAAGCAAACAAAACTTGACGTGTTTAAGACAAAAAGATTGAAACAGATACCGCATAGCTTGCAATAGCTAGAAACGCAATAACATAAACAACAGTGAAAGTGAAATCAAGAAAAAAAGACACATCTATGTAGTATTAACTCAAAATTAAGGGTCACTAATTTGATACCTTGAAAAGTGATCAATCAAAGAATCCAAACACAGTAACTCACAATACTTTCAAAAACCACATAAATCTCCTTAAACGATTTCAAAGTAAGATCCATCAGAAGCATAAAAATCTAAACTTTCACAATATATAGACATAGTAGAGCTAAACTAATCATCAAAAACAATCTCTAAGTAGCTCCCCAAAGCCCACAAACATCAAAAACTAAAAAACCAATACCAAAAAGCAAGCATGTCCAAGAAAACAAAAGAGCTCAACGAAACTAACCTGATATTGAACAAACCTTATTTGCAACTTTATCAAGAAACCCATCACTTCGAATCTGTTAAAGAAAGCAAAGGCGAACAAAAAAGACCAAACCCAGATGGGTTTTTCTCTTATAGAGACAAAAGCAAAGATTTTTAACACTAAACTATGATCTAAAGAAGAAATACTTGATACCCAGATCAAGAAACATTGAGATTCCAAGATTTGCAAAACAAAAGTACAACTATAAGTGCTGTGTCTCAAAAACAAACGTGGCCCAAATGGAAGACAAGGAGAAGGGGAGATAGAGAAGAGTTGATAGATATTTGTTGATTGGCTCCTCAAGTCTCTGTGTGATGTAATCTGTGTATAGGGAGGTGAGTGTAAGAAAATTGAAGGACAAGGGTATTGTGGTAAAGGTGGATCGAATGTTGCTATGTTAGTGGCATACTTTTGTGTACTTTTTTACTATACTATGAAACTTCTGTCTGTTGTTTTAGTAGTTCAAACTTTGAAAACATGGAGCTTTTGTCCGTGTTACCCATCTCTTTGCATGTGTTTGTTTCCAAAGAAATCTACACAACCCCCTTCAAATTCTTTTGATTCTCCGTCCTTTTTTACATTTTAAGAAATTAGTGTATGGATACTGAACAAATATAGTAAAAGCAAATAATGTATTCGTATACTTTCTTTTTTTAAATACAAGATTCTGATATACATGACGGAAACAGAGAAGAGACTACATGATTCTTTGTATTTCATGTTTTAAAAATATAAAATTTTATTTTAAAATTAAAAATTATACTAAAAAGAATTTATTTTATATTTTTATTTTTATATTCTTAACTAAATAAATTTCTTTTATATTTATAATATTATCACAAACTAATCAAACACAACCAAATTTTTTAAGCTGGTTCATATCGATAGGAGAAGATTTATTTAGCATTAATATCTTAGTGTCTATGTGATAGCTTTTGCTACTGTAATTTAAAAAAAAACCTTAAAAAATTACAATTTATGGTTTTTATTTAACCAATGTTTTAAAAGAGGTTTCAGTGATACCATACAAATGTGTTAATTAATTAAATATTTTAAAAATTACTATAAAAACAAAACATAAATTACACCGTAGAAACAAACAGAATTTTAAGTTTCTGATTTTTTAGTAGATAATATATTTATTATTTTTATTAGTCTTATTACTTACAAAGATATTTTAAATTTTGATGTTAATATAAAATAAAATAAAAATTTTTCAAATATTTAAAAAGGTAAACCCGCTTTACTTGATTATATTTTATATTGACTTTCATATCATAGTTTATAATTATGATTATCACTATTATAGCCTGACCAAGAAAGAGAAAAGAATCGAGAAATAAAATTGAAGGTAAGAATGAGATATAATGATGTTTATAAAACTCTTTTTTGATATTTGCTTAAAGATGAAGTCATAATTTGTCATAATTATTAAAGCCTTTTGATAGATTAAGAAACCAAGATGATTGCTATCCCCTTCCAAACCATCTCTCATTCTCCCCATTAATGCAACTTCAAGTAATTTAATTCTATAAGCAATATTTAGTGAGTAAATGTTTTAAGGGATTATTGATTGGTCGATATTGTTGTGGTGAGATAAAAAAAATAATATCAAATTAAATATGCGATTGTATGTTTAGAAGATGATTAAAACATAAATTTTTTTTTTGAAGAACTCTTTTATTTTTATATTTTAAAATTTTTTTTTTTTATATTTTTAGATCATTTTAATATGCTGATGTTAAAAATATATATTTTTTAAAAAATATTATTTTAATATATTTTAATAAAAAAAACACTTTCTTAACAAACTATTACCCTCAATCTAAAAAAAAAAACACCGCCCAAAAGTCTTGGGTTTAAACTATTGGAGGATGAGGTGAAATTTCATGATAGGGGAAAGAGATGCGTCTCTTAAAAAGTTGTGTGTGTTGATTTTAAATAAGATTAACGTTAAAATTATCTCCATGTATAAGAATATATATGCCTTCCAAATCAAGCTGATAAATATATTGCTGTTTTTTTACACGTATGGTAACCTCAAGATTAAAATGGAAGAAAATTAAAGAAATGAGTAAATCTTTTTAATCAAATTTTATCTTGAGCAGCTATTAATCTCGAGTGCAGCCAACCAACATGAAAACACCATATTAATGTATGGTGACTGCAAGTTACCACAAGAATTTTGAGAATTAAAATCATTAATTCTATTATATTGGAGTTTTATGGTTATTAATATTATGATAATTAAAAATTTAAATAATTATTAATTTTAAAACTTATAAAATTAACCGAGATTTGTATAGAGTGATACGAATATTCATAATAATAATAATAATAAAAAAAAAAAAAATTATCAATCCCAAGCCAAGATGAATTTGTCAAAATTGAGGTATCCAAACAAAACCACATAATGTAATTAGGGCCACAAATTTTAGTCGTGTTTAGCAGACAAAGTCTGAACCTAGCTAGCTCGACATTTCATGTAATGGATGACAACCGAATTTGTCCAGACATTGATGAAGAAAGTCATAAATCTTGACATCTTTTTCACATTACGTAAGGGGGCATGCATTTCCTATCTCATACTAATTTGAATATGGATTTCTTACTCAAGCTTGACTTTCTTTTAAGCACTAAAAAATGATTACTTATCTTGTAAAACATGCCTGTGATCTCTTAATTCAATCCAATTATGAGTTTTTAATAAGATTTCATGTTTAAGATTATATTAAGTGTCGGTGATTGAATTTTAAATCTCTAAAACTCATATAAAAATAAATTAGGTTTAATGTTAAAATAAGGTTTCTCAAAATATCCATCCACCCATTTGTTTTTTTAAGAGACTTTTTAAAAAATAAGATAAAGGTGATCGATGAGAATAATATAAAAAATAAAATGAATTGAATTCTATCTATTAATTTCAAACATGTAAATTCTACTTATTTATGAATTTAATTCAAATTAAACACTATAATTGAATTCAATTACAATAAAGAATTGATTCTAAATAAATTGTATACAATCAAGGAGGGAAAACTCGTGTGGAGAAAATGAGAAAAATATGTCTTGGGTAGATCATTTTTTTTTAATTTTTATTTATTTATGTATTCTAACTATTAATCTATTCAATAAAGTATATATTATTATATGGTAACATTTATTTGCTGTTTCAAAATAAAATAGATAGAGATAGTGAAGACAAATAAAACATGTTTTTATATATATTTTTATTTTAAAATAACATAAATTTATTCAAAAACTATTCTAGAGATATATTTTTAATATCTTTATCTCTATTCCTCCAACAAAACACATTTTTATTGCTTCTGTATTTGTCTTTTTTGCCTTCAAATACTAACCAAATGCTATAACTCGAAACACTTCATTGAAAGTAATAAAAATTTGGAATTGCGTTAACAAAAAGCAAGAATCCACATTTTCCTTCAACCAAAAAAGGAAAAAGAAAAAAACACTTTGGTCAACATCAAGTCATCATAAATATTGAAATTTCATCAATAAAATGTCCTTTTTTCTTCTATATTAAGGACAATAAATTTTGGGAACATTTTATGCTTGTGGACCTCACTACAAGAAATAATGCACATACTATAAAATGATCCAAGGAAAACCACTAATATATGGACCCCTACTGCCTTAGAGCACATTGATAAACACATGATCTCCAAGTCGAAATTTGACTACACAGGCTCTAGTCTTGTGTTTTGTCAAATAATCTTAAAAAAAAAAAAGAATTTGATTCATATAAATCATGGGTATGATTACAAGACGAATGCCAATATGATGCTACAGCTTTAATTTTTCATACATGATATGTATTGTATAATGCTTTTACTAAAACATCATAATATTAATTGTTTGAGTGATAGGTTAAGCGGGCTAATCCGGATAAGTCAAGATATTTAAGTAAAATTTAAAATGATATAATTTTAAATTTTCTTTTAAAAATAAAATTAAATCAAGTTTTGATCGGATTAATTAGTTTGCCCGCTAGATCATTCAAATTTAACCAAGTTAACTCTAACATGAACGGTTCTGATTGTTTAATTTAGCAAAGTTAATTCCTTTCTAGTTTTATATATATATATATATATATAATCCAAGCTGGTTCGAGTCCTAGTTTAAACGGTTAAAGTTTAATAACATTAGTTAGAACTATACAAGATGCTTGTACCATTTTTCAGTCCAGATTTCCCTTTCAATTTCTTCTTTTTCCCCGTGTCTTATGTCTAACAATTCGTTACCAACAAATCGTGTTAAATTTCTTGAACCCTACTTGACCGTGACTTCACACAAATAACAACCATATTTTTTCCTTTTCTACTTTATAGCATATTCGGTGAAAAGTGGCATGCTTTACAAAGTGACACAAATATTTTGTTCGATTGATTTAACGATATAATTATAGAGGGATTTAGAAATAGTATATGAATATTTGCCTCATATATAAAAAATATTAAACCTAGTCCAATACATAACTTGAATAGGATAGATAAATTATATAAAATAATATTATTTAAAAGAATTTTCTATTCGAGTTGAAAGGTGAGAGCAGCTCGACGTCGTGAATCATGGCTGTAAAAATGAGGGGAAAAAAAGAGGAAAAGATTCATCGATATTAAATGGGTGGTCGCTGGTCAATCTGTCATTGATTAAACACTCTGGTTTATGTACCAAATACAACCAGAGTTAATTGCTCAATGAGAACTTGGGTATAGAATTGTTTGGAATTGAATTTGATTTTTTTTTATTAAAATTTAATTTTTTTATTTTAAATTATTTTTTAATGTTTTTGATAATTCTAATATACTAATATTATAAATAATTTTTTTTTAAAAATTATTTTAATATATTTTCAAGCTAAAATACTTTAAAAACAACCTTTATCACACTTTTAAATACCCCAAACCTATACTATCACCCACCCACAGGTTGAGCTGGCCGACGTGCAGCCTTGGCTTTAAGCTGAGTCAGACCCCTAATCAGGTATTATAACTATGATTTTTACTGTTATAGAGTGTTTGGTACTGGTATACATAATAGTTTTTATTTAAAAATTTATTAAAATAATTTTTTTATTTTTTACATTAATATATCAAAATCATCCAAAAATATTTAAAAAAATTAATTAAGTTAATTTGATATTTTTTTCGAGCATAAAACAAGCTGTAAACACTCTCTAGTATTATTTGCATGACCAGCTTTTGCTTATCAAGACTAATTCCACCTCTGTAGTCTAGTATAAATTACCAGGTATTTTTGGCTGGTAAAAACTGAACTACATGAAAGATTACAATAAAACATTCAAGGCCTTCCTGATCAGATGTTCAAAGGAAAGATTACAACCTGCAAGGTATATGAAATTTCAAGTAATTAAAGAATCATGAGAAATACAAAACCCTAAAAAAAATGCTTTGGTTATTAGTTATGGCTCAGTAGTTTCTAGAAAGATTTGTTACTTACAAAGGCTACATTTGGATGTTCAGAAACACTGACCCTATTAACTTCCACCAAACATTAGGAATCAATGCCAGTATATATCCCAACTCCATCTCTGTGTACTTCTTTAGAGTCTTCATTAGCTTCCTCTGCTCCTCTAACCTGCTCCGCACACAAGGAACATGTATCAGAACTACACAAGGTTCAGGCGCAAAGTCTCAGAAACTGTTAGATGAATGTGAAATCAACAATGTGTTTTCCTTCTTTAGATAAGCTGCTCTTTAGTCAACTACATGTATTGAAATTAGAGTTTGTTCAGTTTCTTGGTAGTCAGTTGAATCTGTTCTTTAAATTCAAGTGATTGACCAAAAAAAACTGGAACTCAAAAGTTACCACCATTTGTATAAGCTGAAATGCTGAATTCCAAAAATCTACGTGTGTGTGATCAAGTCACTGGCCACAAACAACATGAATTTATAAGAATATACTTCAGAAATTCTAGCTTTAAACTTGAGTTGAATGCTACTTTGAAAGCTGTCTGTGAAAAGGGTTACCAGGTACAATGATTAAGAAACTTAATCCTAACGCGATAGAGTTGTATTCGATGACTATTATATATTATATAACATTGGAGAAAATACCTGCTTTAATGCTCACTTCATTATTTTCTCTCTCTATTTCAACTCCAACAAACTCATCCTTCTCCTCAACCTGACTACAGGCAGGCTCCTTCTGCGCTTTCCTTTCTTTCACGATCTTCTTCATGGTATTGCGAACCTCTTTCCTTTCTCCACTGGTAGCATAAATAGCTGACAGCATCGCAAATGATCCAGGTTTTTTCAAGTCCCCTCTTGTAACATCATCTATCATCTTTTCAGCCAAATCTCTTCTTCCATGGATCATACATCCATTGAAGAAAGCTCCAGCAATTGATTTTGTGACTTCTATTGGCATTTCCTTCACTAATTCATAGGCATCTACCAGCCTCCCAGAACGAGACAACATATCAACAACACAAGCATAATGCTCTTTCTTGCGATCAACCATGTACCTCTCTTTCATGGACCAAAAAATTTCCAACCCTTTCTCAACATAACCACTGTGGCTACAAGCAGAAAGAACACAAAGCAAAGTCACATCATTTGCCTGAATTCCTTCTCCATGCATTCTCTCAAACAACTGTATTGACGTGTTCACCATGCCATGCTTGCCGTAGCATCCAATCATAGCATTCCATGATGCAACATTTTTGTTATGTATCTTCTCAAATACAGTTCTAGCTTCTTTGAAACTGCCACACTCTGAGTACATGTCAATAAGAGCACTAGCAATAAATGCATTACTAATATCAAACTCCAATCTATATACCAGTCCATGAATCGCTCTACCTCTTTGTATTGAACTAACCATCCCACATGCTGGTAGCAATCCTGCAACGGTCACAAGGTTAGGCTTAACCCCTAAAACCAACATGTCCTGAAACAACTTAAAAGCATCACCAGCTCTCTCCCCCTGAACAAAACCTGCAATCATTGCATTCCAAGTAACCAAATCAGGAACCAACCCTTCTCTAGTCATCTTCGACAAAAGTGAAAATGCTCCATCACTGTCTCCTCTCCTAGCATAACCGGAAATCAAAGCATTCCACGTGAAATCATTCGGTTCCAATCCCTCCAGCTTCATTCTCTCAAACAAAACAAGAGCTTCCTCAATCTTCCCTACATTACAATAACCAGAAATCATCGAAGTCCAAGAAACAATATCTCTCTTCGCCATTCTATCAAACACTGTACGTGCATAACCAATACACCCACATTTACTATACATATCCACCAAAGCATTAGCCACACAAACATCACTTTCAAAACCCAATTGTTTGACCATACAATGAACCTCCTTTCCTTTATTCAAATCCAATAAACCAACAAAAGCTTTCAAAACAATAGAGAAAGTATACTTATTGTAAATAAAAACTGAATCTTTCATTGAACAAAAGTACCCTATAGCCTCTTTGTAATACCCTTCAAATGCAGAGGCTAAAACCATCCAATTCAATGCAAAAACATTTGGGTTTCGGATCCTCTTAAAGACTAAAGTTGCAGACTTTACGTCTCCACAACTTGCATACATGCCAACAAGCTTTGAATTCAGTGACAATATTCTCAAATCAGTCCCTCTAGTAACTAACCAAGCATGAACTTGCTTCCCGCCTCTTAAAGCTTTAAACTTTAAGCACTTTTTTAGCAAACCAGCAATAGGGTCTAATGAAATGTTGCTTCTTGACACCAAAAATGGGGTTTGCATTATCATGTATAATCTTTGATTAATCCCCATTTTAAGACCAAACCCATGAATCTATTTAGCAAGTGAAAACATAGTATGATCAACATAAGACAAAGGGCAGTGTATACACTAATTTAAACTACAACTTGGGTCTTAAAGAGGCACACCATTGATGAAGTGCTTTCATGAAAGCAATAGCCAAGTTCTTTGATGGTGAGGGATTAGTAGATTGGTAGCGGTCAGGATTTGGAAAATCATACTGTAGGTAAACTTTATTTTTACCTTTATAGTTTTACCAATGTTTCAATTCTATCTCTATAATTTAAAATGTCACAATCCTACCCCTGTATTTTTTTTAAAAAAAGTTTAGAATTTTCCATATATTGTTGATTAATTACTAATAAAAGCTAGCGTTTATTCATATTTATTTTAAATTTTATTAGTTTTATTTAATAATTTCCTTTTAAAAGCCATATATAAACACACTTAACATTTTTTGAAAAACATAATTCAAAAGGTAGGCCCGTATGATGGAAAGGGTAACGATTGAATCTTTTATAAAATAGAAGGCTGAAATTGGGAATTTCTAAGGTAAGGGGTATAAGTGGAATATCAACGCATCCTAAGGGACAACAATAAAGCTTACCCTATTGCTATATACTATAGGGACATTTATTAGATTGATTTTTAATAATCTGAGTAAAGAGAGATTGGAATTGGTACCTGAAATCAGTCCTCGACTATGGATGATATAGACCGGTTTGGATTAAATAAATAAAAAATATATTAACTTAATCAAAAACCAACTCTAAATTCATTAAATTTTATGGTTATGAGCCAAATAAAACAATTGGTGTTAATTGCTCAAGCTTAATCAAAACTTGGTCCTTACAGGCTTAGGTACATCTCCAATCCAGTTCTGTGCCCCAACACAAGCTAGTGTCAAAGCACTTGGGTTCTTGAAGTTATAGTTATGAACTTTTGACAACCCAAAGCTTGAATTTGCAGATTGGTTGTCATTTTTTTTTTAATTAAAACAAAAAAAATTTTAATTTTTTTTTTAAAAAAACTGCATTGTTTTAGTTAAGAAAATTTAAAATAATATCATTTTAATAAAAAAAATCATTTCCAATTAAAATAATATCATTTTAATAAAAAAATCATTTCCAATTAAAATTTAACCTGGATTATATTCTGAATTGACAAGTTATTGATTTAATACAGTAGGCTAAACTAGATTTTATAACTAAAGGATACTTTGGTTTTATATATTATTGTGGAATATTTATTAATGAATTTATGTATTTGAGAATTTTCTTTCTTTGGTGTTTTTTAAGACTCAAATATGAATAATAATATAAATAAAAAATCTATACATTGCCTTAAAAATTATTATTATTTGAGATCGAGTTAGTCATGTAATGGTTTATTAAACACTTATTTTTATAAATAAATTTAATTTTACTTATTATATGATTATAAAAAATAAAATTTTGAATTAGAGTTTTTGATGATTTTTTTTAACATAATTATATGTTTTTTCTTGTATTATTTCCGTATGCCTGATCTTAACATCTCCTAACATTATTTCATTCCAGGTCTGAATGATGGATCTTCTTGAATGCACCAAATTAATTACTACCATCACAAACCTCTTCACCCTTTTCATGTCTTCCATTGCCTCTTCATCTTGTTCTACTAAAAGGTGTAACTTTCCTTCTTCAAAGCAATCACATGCCTAGTCTGCAAGAACTGTCTGATCTTCTTCCATTACACCAAGCTCAAAGTTCTTTCTACAGCAAACTAGTTCTAGCAATAGAATGCCAAAGTGTAAATATCTACTTTGGTTGTTACAGGCAGGTTTTTGAACCATCCAGGTGCTACATACCCTTTGGTTCCTCTGATTACTGTAATTGTTTTTGTGTGGTCTGTCTTCAACAGCTTGGCTAGTCCAAAATAAAAAATTCTTGCCTTCAGAGTTTCGTCGAGGAGGATATTTTGAGGCTTGGTATCACAACGGATTATCTGGGAGCTGCATTCTTCATGGAGGTAAAGGAGCCCTCTGGCTACGCCGAAAGCAATTTGCATTATTTGGTACCAGTTGGGCCTCGAGTCTCCAAACAGAAAGTTTGCCAAGGAGTCATTGCTCATGTATTCGTAGACTAGAAGGAGTTGTTACAGAATCCAGTAAGTTGGACCGAGTTCTTGTGATTTGTTCTGCCAATAACTCTCACTTCTGTTTTGAATTCCTGTTCGCCTTCTCTGGCTATCTTTCCTAACTTCTTTACTGCAATGAGGGGTGTATCTTCATTGGCTAGCCCCCTGGTAAACAGTTCCAAAAGCACCACCTCCCAGTTCTTCCTTGAAGCCTCCTGTAGCTGTTTCGTGTTCGTTGCAAGTAAAAACTTACCGGATTCATGTCTAGCAATATGGCATTGTGTAGATGAATTTTTTTTTTGTTTTTATTTGTTCAATCCAGAAAAGATAACATAGATTCCTAGCAGTGAGAGAACATTCAGAGAAATGGAGCTACCTAAAAGCACTGAGCCTGTTATGATCAAAGTTGATCGATCATTCGTCTTTAAGATTGAACCAGCAGTCGAGGTTCCTTTCTTTACTTTTATCTTTGATCATCTCCTAATCTGCAATAACTCTTGTAACCACAACCTCCACTGCCTGCGTCTCCCCCTCCCTTAACACTCAAGGCAGATATTTGATGGTATGACAGACAAAGTATTCCAGTCCATAGCCCAGTTTCTGCTACTAGAAGCATTCTTTGGGTAGAGATAGTGCCTAAAAACTCCACCATAGTCTAGAGTTGCCCTCTGGTAGAAATCTTGCATTGATGCTGAATCAGAGAATACAGAATTAAGTATAGTACCATTTCTTGATATAAGATACATATAGACAGACTGGTTAAATAATTGGTAGTTGATGGATAATTTGTGGTGTACAGGAGGAGATTCCCATCAGGTTGTAGAATAAAAATGAATCTTCCAGCTGAATAATTCTTTTCCAGGTAGGGAGCAATTAGCTGACCACCTTGATTCAGATCCTGTGTGGGCAACATTCGATCTGTTGGTTGATCAAAACTCTGCCACAACTTGACACCAGCTGGGCTTGCTAGCACAAAGTTTCCTGCGCCAAGCATGGCTGCATAGGCAGCTCCACATCCACGAGAATTGGTGCTCCTCTATATTTGTCTCCCTGACTGGTCATTTAGGACCAACTGACCATCCGTGGTAGGTTGTACTCTTGATCCCCTCTGAACTAGATTATTTCCGTTAGCTGATCAGACTATGGTTCTTTCATGTATTTTGTTGAACCCAGCTTCATCAACTTGTTGGAATCCAAAAGCAAAATCTCCAGATGGTGAAGTCCATGAAGAGTTGTCATTTGCAACAGTGAGAGACGAGCCCAAAGATATGTTTCTTGGTGGAAAATTCCAACTAGCATAATTAAGTCTTCTGCAGCCCAGAATAAAGAAATGAAGTTGAAATCCTACTTTACTGATTGCATATATATATATATATATATATATATATATATATATATATATATATATATATATGTTAGAGAGTAATTATTCCGGGGTCTTCTTAATAATTTTTTAACTTAAGATTATTATTTAATATGATATTAGCTTTTTAATGATCAAATGATTAAAAGTTTAAATCTTAATTTTATTTTTTTTAATGAAATTCATAACATTAAGTATAAAGTTTTTTTTAAAAATTAAAGTATAATATATAATTATTTTTAGAATCTCATTCAATAACTTAATTTTTTAAATTAAGATAATGCGTTGACAAACTAGGGCCGGCAACCTCGTAAAGCAAACTAGAAAGGGATGTGTGCTTGGCCCTTGCAATAAAGAATCTCTTTAATTAAAGATGATCAATTTTGATCCTACACATTAATTAATATATAACTATTATTAAGGTCTTATTTAATAACAGACGGTTTTTTTATCATAATATAATAGTCTTAACAATGAAGTAATCAAGAATTTAAATCTTATCATCTAATTTTTTCTTGAGAGTAATATATAATTACTCTAGGGACCTCGTTCAATAACTTCAAATTTTACATTGAGATGACTGGCTGACAAAATACAGCAGCCCTATATGCTTACTTTACGCTAGATTACATTGTAGTCATTCGAGGTTGTTTGTCCTCGAGGACCAACTGACCATCTGTGGAGCTGCACTCTTGAGCCCCTTTGAGCTAGATTATTTCTATGAGCTGACTATGGTTCTTTCAGGTATTTTGTTGAACTATATAGCTAGTAAGAAGCTAGAATCACCGTCACGATCTGAATCCCGGATTCATGACTGGCATATAGGCATAAGCAAGGTTCTCCTCCAAGGTTCCATACCTATACGAACCCAAACTTACATACAAACTTATCCTTCAAAACTCAATCAGAGTTCAACGCAACACTAATAACAAAATAAACTTCATAATATAATTTGATTGTTTTAATACAAGAATTCATATAAATTCATAGTTTTGGAGCACTAACTAGACATAAAGAAAAAAGTATAAATTACAACCAAAAGAGCAGGTTCTGAAAGTTCAACAAAAGTGACCTGCTATCAAGCTATATGCCTGAAAAGGATAAATAATGAGAGGGTGAGTTCAACAACTCAGTGAGTAGATAACGTTCAATATACACACACAAGGTAATACAACAATGAGAAATATATATACTATTATGGCTTTATGTTTTTATAGGAAGGTTTCTTAAATAGGCCATAACAAGAATATCAGAAGGTAAAGCTCGCCAGAAAATCAAAATACAATGAGCATGAGGCTCCGTATTGTGGGATGATCGGTCCACACAGGTTGGTGACTCCCAGCCAACTAGGGTTCGGATACGATGTGCACAAAGACTAACACTACCCCGTTAGCATGGGTATTCGACCGGTATACCATAGGTTCATAATCATAATCAAACAAACATATTCATATCTCAAGGCTCAACTCATGACATCAATCAAATGAGAAGCTATCAATTCAAAATATATACTGGTTCATATCAAGAATTCAGATTCAACAATTGATCATGCTTTATCATAACAAGGATAATAATCAACATATATATTATCAAGAAACATGATCCAATTCATATTAACAAATCAAATATTTATAATATTTCTCATGCATATGAAAAATTATCCACTCACCTGACTTGAAAGCAAATAGCACTCAAAAGCAGATACCGAAGGAAATCCTACTGATGTCCCACCGGTAGAATATCAGGATTATCTGAATACAAAGGAGACATATTCAAGAATAACTCAAAAGAATATATAACTTATTTAATACACTTATCTAAGGGTGTATTCCATAACCCTATATGTTTTTAGACTAAACTAGTTATTTTTCCTAAAAACCCAAAATCTAACGGTTTTCCCGAAATCTAATCCATAATAAAACAAATAATAAAATTGGTAATAATTTACTAAATAACCCTCAATTATTCATCAAACCAATCTGCAAAAGCTAATATTACAACTAGGGACTAATCTGAAATTTATCATATTTTTAAGGGTCAAATTGTAACTTTTGTCAAATTGAAGGACCAAACTAAAAATATCATGAATCCATTACTATACTGAAATTCTGATCATAATTAATCCTCATTTCTATCCAGAATATCTCATTATGCTCCAGGGATCATTCTGGACTTTTACCAAATTTTTAGGGTCAAATGGTAATTTTTGTCAAATTGGAGGACCAAATTAAAAGTGTTAAAATTTCATAACTATACAGGAATTCTGCCCATAATGTATCTTTTATTCTGTTCAGCAATATGCTCCAGGGACCAATTTGTAATTTTCCAAAGTTTGGGGACTAAAATGTAATTTTCATAAATTGAGGGACCAAACCGAAATTTTATCATCTTCAACCTCCAACCCAGAATTCCAACAGAAAACCTACTATTCTTTCCAGATTTCTAATTCAAAATTCAGCATTTACACAAATCATAACTCAAATCATCATCTTTACCTATAATCTCTCAAAATCAACTAAACAATTAATTACCCACAACAATCAACCCTATAACATTCAATTTAATTCATCAATTAAACCCAAAACATAAATTTTCAAAACCCTAACATTCATCAAAACCAAAATTTAAAGCTAAAGAAAATATATTATACACATCAAAGCATAAATCTTACCCTTTTAACTTATTTTCCTTCAACTCCTTTTATTTCCCTTATCTTTCCCTCTTTTCTCTTCTTCTTCTTATTTCTCCCTTCACTCCTGTCGACTTTCTCTCTCAAAATTTTGCAGGTCTCTACTTGTTTTTTTTCTTTCTATTTATATTTATTGTGTTTATTCAATTACTACAATACCCTTATTTATTTATACTCTTATTTATTTATACTCTTTCTTTAAACCTCCAAGGATTTTGTTGCTTTTTCATTCTCTTTATATTAAAACATTACAATCACCAGCTTGTTGGAATCAAAAGCAAAATGCCCAGACGGCGAAGACCACGAAGAGCTATTATTATCAGCATTGAGAGACGAGCCCAGATTTAAGTTTTTGTAAGTCTGACCATCGGTGGGAAATGGCAGCAGCAGAAGAAGAAAAAAGGAAAAACAACATGCATGGTAGTGAAAAACCCATGCCGTAGAAATTTTGTTCTTTAGGAAATTGCAGGACTTAAAGCCAAAAACCTTTTCTCCATTTATGCTGAGAATTGCAGCTGGCAGAAATGATTCCCCGTCCATCCACAAGTCAAATGAAGAAGGCGAAAACTTTCTTTCTTTCTTGATGATATTTCGTGGTGGAAAATTCCAACTAGCATTGAATCTTCTGCAAGCCCGACTAAACAAATTCTAAAATACCACCCTTAAAGACTATAAACTCTATCAGGTTAACTAGATTTGGCCAGCTCAATATCTTATCCAATTCAACTACATTCTCTACCCGAGTTAGGCTTCAAGTGTTAGATTTCCTAGATCAACCTGTTTAACAACTATGTTCTGTTGTCTTTCTTTAGGTGCTTGTAAATTTCAGTTGTCATAATTTTCCTATCTTGATTTGAAAAGCATTTAAGAAAGATTTCTCTACAAAGTCAACTTAATTTTGTCCAAGTCTTCGGCTACCTCTTCAATTAAAGTGTGATCAGTTTTGGTCAGGTTTGCATCGTTTTGATGCAACAAATGATAAAGAAAGAAAGAAAGAAAGAAAGATTACTTATTTCTTAAGCATTATACTGTCTAACTAGATTACTATAGCAGTCCAACTAATTTAAACACTGGAGATCAATGATGTACACCTATCTCAAAACGATTCGATTGAGCTAATAAACGAGGATGGATCCGGAGGAGCAGAAACTTCAACAGTTCCTTCCAGCATCAGAGTGACTTTCTTCATAGTAGGTCTCAGTGATGGATCCTCCTGAACGCACCAGATTGCAATCATCACAAACTTCACCACTCTCTTCATGTCAAGCACTGCATCTTCATCATTTGCCACGAGCAGGCCTACTTTCCCATCTCTGTAGCAGTCATATGCCCAGTAAGCCAGAACCATCTGATCTTCATCCTTCACTTCTGGTTCAAAATTTTTCCTGCAACAAATGAGCTCTAGCAACAAAATTCCAAAGCTGTAGACATCTACCTTGACAGTAACAGGCAGGTTCTTAAACCATTCGGGGGCCACATATCCTTTAGTTCCTCTAATCGCAGTCGAAGTTCGAGTCTGGTCTGCCTTCAATAGCTTGGCTATTCCAAAGTCAGAAATTATTGCTCTGAAAGATTCATCAAGAAGAATGTTTTGAGGTTTTATATCACAATGTATGATCTGTGTGCTGCATTCTTCATGCAAGTAAAAGAGTCCTCTTGCAACTCCAAAAGCAATCTGCATTCTTTTGAACCAATTAAGTCTTGGATTTCCAAATAGGAAATTTGCCAAGTTGCCATTTCTTATGAGCTCATAAACCAGAAGGCGATGTTCCCCTTCGTTGCAGAATCCTAGTAGTTTCACTAAATTCTTGTGATTTGTTCTCCCAATTGCATTCACCTCAGCTTTGAATTCTTTCTCACAGTCTCTCACCATCTTGTCCAAATTCTTAACTGCGACAAAAGTTCTTTCGTCGAAATCTAGAGTCCCTTTGTAAACTGTTGCAAAAGCTCCACTACCAAGTTCTTCCTTGAAATTACCTGTGGCCTTTTCTAGTTCACTGAAAGTGAAACTTCGAAGAGTTACACCTGGATCGGTTGGCTCTAAGTAAAGCTTCTTTGTTTTCCCATAGCCAAATTGGAGAACATCCAGAAAAGCTCTTAGGATGAAGAGAAAGTTAAGAGACACAGAACTAATTACCAACAGTGATCCAATGATGATTATAGTCGAACGACTTTTTTTTTTTGGAACATCATCATCTGCAGGGTTCAAAGTAGTGTTATCTTGCCGTATTTTTATCAACGCTCTTCCTCCAACGCTGGGATCAAACCTCCCATTAGACAACGGAATTTTCTTCTTCCAACAATTCCCATCTCTGAAAATTGCAACAGCACAAAAACAATCACTCAAGCAAGCCTTCCTGCACCACTCCTCAGTTACTGTACTAAAGTGTTCAGAATCAGACAGTGGCCAGTCTGTATTTTCCTTCTGCTCCAAGTAGAAAAGTTCTGTTTCTTGTGATGCTTCTTCACAATTCTGCGAAACAAAGTTTTGCCTGCATCCCTTCATCACATCATTGGGATCCAAGAAGGTATACCCCGGTGGACAGCTGCACTTTGGTTTCTGGTCATTTCCAAGATTGCAGTAGCTGTTGAATCCGCAAGCTCCACAACCATTCTTTTCTTGAATACTCATGCAGATGTTTGGAGGTATGAAGGAAGAGGTCAGAGGAGACCATCTCAGAGGCCAGCCAGCGGCACCAGGATTCATGCTCTTCGGGTAGACATAATGCCTAAAAACCCCATCATACTCAAGAATTGATCTATGATAAAAGTCACTAGTTGGTGGAGGATCTGATGAAAGCATGACTAGCATCCTTCCATTTTTTGCTGCAAGGTAAATGTTGCCAGACTGGTTGAAGCTCAAAAGAAACCCATTGCCTTCAGTTTTAGATGACCAGTAGGGAGAATTAACAGAACCTATTGGGAAAGCTAGGGTGTAAAGCACAAGATTCCCATCAGATTGTAGAGTGAACTGATATCTTCCAGTTGAGCGATTCATGCTGGAGTAACCAGCAACAAGTTTGCTCCCTTGACTGAAAGTTTGTGTAGGCAATAGAGTGTCAGTCGGTTCCCGGAAGCTCTCCCACAAATTGACTGAATCGTGTCTTGCCAGGACAAAGTTTCCACTGTCAAGCATAGCTGCATAGGCCACCCTGCTACCAGCAGTATCAGCACGCCATATCTGTTTGCCTTTTCGGTCATTAAGCACTAATTGGCCATCTTTCATGAGCTTAACTTTATCCCCTCTTTGCACTAGATTATTTCTGTTGGCTGACCAAAGGATGGTTTTTCAGGTATTTTGTCGAACCAGATTGCTAGTAAGAAGCCATCATCTGCCACCTGCTGGAAACCGAACGCAAATTCACCAGATGGCGATTGCCAGGAATCGTTGTTCGATGCGGTGAGAGATAAGCCTAAAGTTATTTTCTTGTAAGATTCAGCAGTGGCAGGAAATGGTTGTGGCAGTATAACAAGAAACAAAAGACAGGAAGAATATGGTACCAGAAAAGCCATCACATGAAAGATAACCTTCATTGAAACCTTAAAGATTGACATAAGAACATAACTGACACGTACGACCACACATATCAATGGAACCAGGGTTTTATAATTGTGATAGAACACAGTAATCAACCTACATTCCTGACGGGGCAATCTATAAAAGTCATGTCTCGACCGTTTTCAAGGAAACTGCTGAAGGTTTCTGGTCAAGGATTATTGCAGTATAATGTTGGTATCCAGTCCTGCTCAAGAAAATAGAACTGAAATTGATAGACAGATGAATGGTCTATGTTAACAGATAGAGCTTTTCAAAAAAAAAAAACAATTAACAAAATAATACTTTTTTAACCTATCTATTTTTTTTATAAAAAAAAATTAACCTGCCCTTCCAACACGCTGATTAAACCTTACCTCGAGTCAATTCTCAATTTGAATTTTATGATTATACTTTTGATTTTAAAAAAAGACAATTAAGATAACCATATACATTCTAAGATATGCCATTCAGATTCCAAGATGCTTAGTCAAGGATCAGCACAAATTCTTAAAGTGTGTTATAAGTTGGAACTTCACGTTGCTTGGGTCAGTTTCTGTGTGTGGAAAGACATGGAGTCATCTCCTTGCTGAAAAATGAAAAGGGAATGGTCTAATGTTAATTTCTATACATTTAGGGTAGAAATTTCTTTCTTTCTTTGAAACATGGAAGCTTCGAAAACACTACAAATCATGTTCTGAGTCATCATATTATATTGATGTTTTTCAATTATATATTTAGATAGCGTTTGATTATTATTTTTTAATTTTTTTATTATTAAATTTAAAAGAAATGAGGATTTGAAGTTCTAGATTTAAAAAGCCTAAAATTTAATATGAGTGTTCATTAGTTGTTAAAAATGGTTAATGTTAAATTTATGCTTATAATATTTAGCTGAGTGTTTTCATGTCTTCTTTTATAAAAAATGAAGCTAAAAATTAATGCGTTTTTACTTTTTAGATAGCGTAGGAGTTTACCAGAATATGATAATAAAATCTAGAAATAGACAAGAGCTAAACTAGAGAAGACAATGACAAACAATGAATCATGCATTCCGTTAATTTTTTCAGACTCAAGTGTTCGGGTTGTATTCTAGCCTAGGTGTTTTGGTTTTTATCCAAGCCTAGTAGAGATTGGCTTGGTTCCAAGCCTATATATTTAATTTACTCATTTTCAAATATTTTTTTTAAGGATGTAAATTAATTAAAAGTTTGGTTTTTTCATTTCATCAAAATTAATATGAAAAAAGTATTTGTTCAAAATAAACAATAAATTATTTTATACAATTTTTTAATAGTTTGTACCAATTAAAAAAATAAATTAATTTTTATATAAATTAAATAAGATTATTAATGAAAAATGATTTTTATTAAGAGATATAAGAAGAATTTTTTTTTAACCAAATGATTGAGTTTTTTTTAACAAACTAAATGAATATCATTATTAAAAATGAATATAATAATTAAAATATATATAATGCAAGGAAGTGACCAATTGGATTTAACAATGAAGACGTGGAGAGTGAAAGATAATCAAAATTATGACTTTATGAAATTATTATCTTAACTTTTTTAACTGTGTTAGATTTTAAATTGGCGTGGATGCATATATTTTATTTAATATATAATTGAATTGATTATTTATTTTATTATTAAGTAAATCATTATTTAATTATATTATCTTCTTAAAAATGAATTATCTTTTTTACATGATTACAAATACTTTATTAACATGATTTTGATGAGCGAGAAATTATCATTTTAAATTAGTTAAAAATATTAAATTTATTAAAAATAAAAATAAAAATAATGATATCTATTATTTTATACATGTTAAAATAGATTTTTATGCATGATGTTATGTCTTGTTCCTCGTCAACTAAATAAAAAATATATAAAAAAATGCATCCTATCTTATATATTAGTACCGAACACAACTCGTCTCAACTTTTGTTTCATCTTTTCTCTTTCTTCCCAATTATCTCCATCTCTCCCGTAAAAAAGAGACAGAGACAAAAATCTCCACAACACAACATCCCAGGATACTAAACAAACGCTTGTACCTTAAGGACTTGGTCATTTTCTTTGCTGCAATTTAAGGACTTGGTCATTTTCTTTGCTGCAATCCTGTTTACGGCCTCCACTTTTAAGATTCTACTTTGCTGGAAATCTGTTGGGGATTCTGCGCTCCCCCTGCGGAACGGTGGTGTTCATGATGTGCGCTCTGATACCAATTGTTGGAATATTGCCAATTATGTGGCTGTCATTGTCAAAGAAGATGGCTGCCATGTGAGAGTTAAAGAGGGTCGCTGGTGCAAAGATTTGCAGCCCCTTGACATTGTCAAAGAAGGAGGCTACAATGGTGGGTTGTTGGTGGCGACCAACAACCATTGTCTAATGTCAAAGTTTGGTAAGTTTGGCAACCACCATTGTTGACAAAAGAGCAAGAGGAGCTGTCATTAAAGCCTATAAATAGACACCAAGAGTGCAGCACAAAATGAGAGAGAGAGTCTAGTAGTAGAGCTACAAAAGAGAGAAGAAGAGAGAAAGAAAGAGAAGGGCCGCCACCAGCAGCCTGGCTGCTTTATGCAAATGCTACCCTATGTAGCAATGAGAGATGGGAGTTGAGTGAATGTGATCCTACTCCGTGTGTTGTATTCTTTCTCTATCTCTAGTAATATCGATCTCTCCCGTGGATGTAGGTGATTTGCCGAACCACGTTAAATATTGTGTCAGTGTGCTTAGTCTCCTTTGAGCAATGATCATGAACACCACCGTTCCGCAAGGGGGAGCAGAAATCACTAACAATTGGTATCAGAGCTTATGGTTTAAAGTGGTGTTTGATTTTTTGCTCAAAAATAAAAGTTGTCAAAAATTATGTTTTGACCATACCATTGTGTAGAAGAGGCAAGAGGACAATTACCCACATAAATGGCAAAGGGGGTGATTGTTGGAATATTGCCAATTATGTGGTGTCATTGTCAAAGAAGATGGTCGCATGTGAGAGTTAAAGAGGGTCTGGTGCAGCATTTGCAGCCCTTGACATTGTCAAAGAAGGAGGCTACAATGGTGGGTTGTTGGTGGCGCCAACAACCATTGTCTAATGTCAAAGTTTGGTAAGTTTGGCAACCACCATTGTTGACAAAAGAGCAAGAGGAGCTGTCATTAAAGCCTATAAATAGACACCAAGAGTGCAAGACAAAAATGAGAGAGAGAGTCTAGTAGTAGAGCTACAAAAGAGAGAAGAAGAGAGAAAGAAAGAGAAGGGCTGCCACCAGCAGCCCTGCTGTCTTATGCAGCTGCTACCCTATGTAGCAATGAGAGATGGGAGTTGAGTGAATGTGATCCTACTCCGTGTGTTGTATTCTTTCTCTATCTCTAGTAATATCGATCTCTCCCGTGGATGTAGGCGATTTGCCGAACCACGTTAAATATTGTGTCGAGTGCTTAGTCTCCTTTGAGCAATGATCATGAACACCACCGTTCCGCAGGGGAAGCAGAATCCCCAACAAAATCCACATATAGTTTTTCCTTATACTGAAATATTAGGAAAACTTGTTTGCATTTTCTTGGAATCTATCAACAGACTTGTTGAGAGTCTTTTAAGACACCGAAACCACATACATTCTAATTTTGATGCAAGAAGGCAACAAATTGAAATTACAAATTAATACGTTGTCCGATTATTATTGATTAACTACCGAAGAAAACTCCCGCCGTGGAATATATTTTTTCCGAACAATAAAACTTGGTTTTCAGCTTATTATGCCACTTGAATGAACATGGACATGGTGGGATGGCAACTTGAACAATTCCTTCCAACAGATCAAGATAACCTTTTTCATGGTAGGCCTCGAGAGAGGGTCTTCCTGGATGCACCAAAGGGCAATCATCACATATTTCTCTAGTATTTTCATATCACTTGTGGCCTCTCGGATCATCATCAACTAAAGCATCAAGTGTGCCTCGTGAAAGCAATCATAAGCCCAATCTGTCGGAATTTCTCTATCATTCTCGCTGTTTCAATACCAACACTTCTTCGGCAAGAAATGATCTCGAGCAAAGATCACTCCAAAACTGTACACGTCAACCTTTACAATGATTGGTTTAGACCCGAACCATTCGGGTGCAACATACCCTTTTGTGCCTCTAATGTTGGTTTTTGTATGTGTCCGATTGATCATCAAAAGCTTTGCCAACCCAAAGTCGAAATTCGAGCATTAGAGGAGCCATCAAGAAGGATGTTTTGTGGCTTTATATCGCAATGGATGATTTGGGTGCCGCATTCTTCATGCAAGTACAAGAGGCCTTTCCCCGTCCCCAAGGCGATTTGAGTCCTCCGGTGCCACTGGGTTTCAAGTCTCCAAAGAGTAAGCTTGCCAAAGTACCATTGCTCAAGAACTCATAAACCAAAGAACCTGCTCGTCCTTCATCACAATACCCTAGCAGGTCGAACAAGATTCTTGTGATGTGTTTGGCCAATCATTTTGACTTCGCTTTGAATTCCTCGTCGCCGTCTTCAACTAATCTGCCTAACTTCTTGATCGCAATGGAAATAGGGACCGTTGAACCGATTTCTATTACCCCTTTATAGACAATTCCGAAAGATCCTCTTCCCAGCTTCTTCATTGAATCCATTTGTAGCATCCTCTAGCTCTTTGTAGGTTGAACACCGCAAATTCATTCCCATGGAACTTTCTTGTTGGTGATTTTCTCGTTGCTTCTTGTGATAGAAGAAAGAACTCGAACATAAGAGGCCGCCCAATACGAAGATGACAATCACCGAGCCACCTAAAAGCACCGACACGATAAAGATCGAATCGTCCCGGTTATTCTCTCGCAATTGGAGGTCGACAAAGAGTGTTCTCGCAATGTGGAATTAGCTTTACTTACTTTAAGAAAAGCCACGTAACTAACCGCAATTTCTTTTCTCCCATTGGAGAGAGGTAACTTCTTCTTCCAACAGCTTATCATATTTTGACACAACGCAAAGACAAAAACAATCCCGCATACAAGATTTTCTTCAGTTCTTCGACTACAAGGCTTAATCAACTCGTAATCGATGGTGGCCAGGTGTTTCAAGTTCCACCGAGGTGTATAAATCTTCCCGAGGTCTCGCCCATCTACTTCATAGCCTTGATGGAAATCAGGTTTGCGGCTTCCATATTTATCATCTGGATCGAATAATGAATAACCAGGTGGGCATTTACATGTTGGCCTCGATCATCCTTGAGTTTGGCACATTGTTGAAGCCGCAAATCCCACTTCTCCGTGGTCCGTTGAGTCCTAAACAAATGTTTGTTGGTATGGTCGTAATGACTGTCCAGGTCTCATTACTCAAGGAATTCTTTGGATGATGAGATATTGTGAAGACTCCATCAAAATTGAGGGTTGCTTTGTGATAATAACCCGTTACTGGAACCATCTCATCTGGTGTAAGATTGTGTTGTATTAAACTCAATATCTAGAAGGTCAAGGAAGGCAACCACCCACCATCACTTGCAGCCACCAGCCGTCAGCCACCAGCTGCATGCCGCCAGCCGCCTTCACACCACCGTCCATAGTCGCCTTCACATTTAAATGTTGAATTATCTTGTTTTTGATTTCATGTATAAATAGACAGCTAAGGTTATGTTATTCTGTGTGGAGAGAGTAGAGAGAAACACTAGAGAGAAAGAGAGAAAGAGAGGGTGTGTATTCAAAGCTTTTGTTTAATTGTTATAAGCTTTTGTTCTTGAAATAAAACAGTGTGTTTTATCCCCTCTGAGTGTTTCAAAGCCACCACCAGTGGTTCCTCCCACCAACAATTGGTATCAGAGCCCCGTTCATCAGAAAACAGAAGTATTTTGGGATAGCCCACACGCGCCACCTGAAGATTCTGCACTGTTTGACCACGCGCAGCCGACGTGCCCGAGAGGTTGAAGACGAGTGCCGTCCACGCGCGCCATATTCAAGCTGGTTACGCCGAGCCGAGCTGTAAGCCGCGCCTCGCCCGCGCCGAAGAATATTCCCGAGAATATTCTCGTTTCAAGCCGAGCCGCTCGTTAGCCGCAGCCGGAGCTATAGAATATTCCCAGAATATTCCCGTTCAACCCCATGAACCGCCCGACGCCCGAATTGGTTTTTTGACCGGTTTATCCATTTTCTGACCAGATTTCTACAAAGTCAGACCGGTTCCCTACTATTTGGACCATTCCGGATCGATCTACAGTGTCCGGTTTGTCAAATTTCAGCTCACAGAAGATGATATAGTCATTCAAAGAGTAAAATGGCTACAGAAAATACACAAACACTTATCCCGAAGCTGACCAAAGACAACTATGATAGTTGGTGCATCAGATTGAAGGCATTCCTTGTTCACAAGAGTGTATAGACATTGTGCAATATGGTTATGATGAACCAGAGTCCAAAGAATCAGAAGATGCTCTACCAGAGGCACAGAAGCAAGTCCTTAAAGCCAATAGAAAGAAAGATAACAAAGCAAAGACCATCATCTATCAAGGTCTTGATGAAGCTACATTCAAGATTATTGCTTCTGCAGAAACATCAAAAGAAATATGGGAGGCTCTCCAACAAAAATACAAAGGTGCTGACAGAATAAAAAAGATTCGTCTCCAATCTTTGCGAGGTGAATTTGAATTATTGCAAATGAAGTCCTCAGAATCTATTTCTGACTATCACACAAGAATTATGGTGATAGTCAATCAGATGAGAAGAAATGGAGAAGCCCTCACAGATGCTCGGATTACTGAGAAAATTTTGAGATCCCTAGATCCAAAATTTGATTTTGTTGTTGTCGCTATTGAAGAGTCCAAAGAAGTGGACAAGTTGACAATGGATGAACTTATGAGTTCTTTGCAAGCTCATGAGCAAAAGATCGTGAAAAGAAATGGAGATAAGGCAATTGAGCATGCCTTACAAGCAAAGTTGTCTCTCAAAGACAGATATGAGCAAAGGGAGACCTCAACAAGTGGATATACCACTCAAGGAAGAAGTCCACAAAGACGAGGAGGATTTCAGCAATTCCAAAGAAGAGGATCTTGGAATACAAGCTTTAGAGGAAGAGGTGGCAGAAATACCACTAGAAGAGGTCAAGGACAACAATCATTCACTTCTAGAGGAAGAGGAGGCGGTTACAACAACCGTGACAAGAGGAATATCCAGTGTTATAATTGCAAACAATTTGGGCACTATAGCACTGAATGTCAAAGGAAAGCTCCATTAGAGGTACGTGAGCATGCCAACTATGCAGAGGAGGATGCCAACAGCAGAGGAGCATTTGCATTATTTGTCCAACAAGGACTTGACAAGAATCAAGAGAATATTTGGTATTTTGATTCTGGAGCTAGCAATCACATGTGTGGCCAACGAGATCTATTTAACGATCTAGATGAGACCATACAAGGTCTAGTCACCTTTGGAGATACATCAAAAGTTCCATTCAAAGGTAAAGGCAACATCCCAATCAAGTTGAAGAATGGCAATCACAACTACATCGCCGATGTCTACTATGTCCCAGCCATAAAGCAGAACTTGGTGAGCATAGGTCAACTTCTGGAGAAAGGTTATACACTTTTCATGAAGAATTATCATATGATAGTTACAGACTACAATGGGAGATTAATTGCCTATGTGAAAATGTCCAAGAATAGGATGTTTCCTTTAAACATCCAATATGATGCAGCAAAATGTTTGAGTGCCATCACCAACAGTTAAGAATGGCTCTGGCACCTGAGGCTTGGACATCCGAATTTCACAAGTCCGAAGATGCTAACAAGCAAAAAGATGGTCAAAGGTATGCCCCACATTGATCATCCGGATGAAGTCTGTGAGAGTTGTGTCCTCAAAGAAACATCACAGATCCAGTTTTGCCAAAGAAGTTAACTGGAAAGCAAAGAAGCCACTGGAGTTAGTGCACACAGATGTGTGTGGTCCCATAAAACCTATGTCGAATGGACAAAATAGGTACTTCCTTACTTTCATTGATGATTTCAACAAGAAGACATGGATATACTTTCTGAAGAGGAAGTCAGAAGTATTAAATTGTTTTAAAGATTTTAAAACAATGGTTGAGAAGCAAAGTGGCTATAAGATCAGAACTGTGAGATCTGATCAAGGTGGAGAACATACAGCAAGTGATTTTGAAGTCTTTTGTACACAATAAGGCATCAGACATCAGACAACACCAGCCTATACACCACAGCTGAATGGTGTAGCTGAGAGGAAGAATCAAATGATTCTTGACATGGCGAGAAGTCTACTCAAAGCAAAGAAGCCGCCCAAACAATACCGGGGTGAAGCCGTATCATGTGCAGTGTATTTATTGAATCGCTGCCCAACCAGAAGTTTGCAAGCTGTCACTCCACAAGAAGCATGGAGTGGTCACAAACCAAGTGTTACTCATCTTCGAGTCTTTGGTTGTGTGGCATATGCAAAGATCCCAGATGCAAGAAGGACCAAACTCGATGATAAAAGCGAGAAATGCATCTTTGTCGGATATGGTGAGAGAAGGATGGGATACAAGCTGTATAATTCCATCAAAAAAAAGGTAATTATGAGTAGAGATGTTATCTTTGAAGAAGATAAAACTTGGGAATGGAAAAATGACCAAGAAGCAGTCAAATGGATCAGCACTGATTTGATCCTTGAAGATGAAGTGGAAGTACCACCAATACTTGCAGAAGGTCCGATATTATCGGCAGATGAGCCACAAAGTCCGGAACACAGATTCCCTGTATTCAACAGGAGAAACACATCAGAATCATCATCAACACCAGCATCAACATCCTCATCGTCAGAAGGACCAAGAAGGATGAGAAATCTAGACGAGTTGTATGACGCCACTCAAGTTATGGAAGATACAACTCTGTTTTGTTTCTTTGCAAATAGTGACCCACTTAGCTTCAATGAAGCTATCACAGAAGAGAAGTGGATAGAAGCAATGGATGAAGCAATACATGCCATTGAGAAGAATGATACCGGAAGCCGACTTATCTACCGAAAACAAGAAAGCAATAGGTGTCAAATGGGTCTACAAGACAAAGAAGAATGCAAAAGGAGAAGTGCAAAGATACAAAGCAAGATTAGTGGCGAAAGGCTACAAACAGAGAGAAGGCATTGACTATGGAGAAGTATTTGCTCCAAAGAGTCCCGGCTAGAGACAATCGATCGATGATGATCTCATTAGCCGCACAACATAGATGGAAGATACATCAACTTGATGTGAAGTCAGCATTTCTGAATAGCTTCCTAGAAGAAGAGATCTATGTTGAACAACCACTTGGATACATTGATGCTGAAAATGAAGGCAAAGTATACAAGTTGAAGAAAGCTCTCTACGATTTGAAGCAAGCTCCGCGTGCTTGGAATACCAGAATTGACAGGTATTTTCAAGATAATGGATTTGAAAAAATGTCCATATGAACACACAATATATGTGAAGAAAGAAGCAGATGGCAGCATATTATTTGCGTGCCTATATGTTGATGATTTGTTATTCACCGGCAACAACCCTACCATGTTTAAAGCCTTCAAGAAAAGCATGGTACAGGAGTTTGAGATGACAGACATTGGTCTGATGGCACACTTTCTTGGCTTAGAAGTGGTGCAAACAGAAGAAGAGATTTTTGTATCCCAAAGCAGTTATGCCAAAGACATTCTTGAAAGGTTCAAGATGGAAAGTTGCAATCCGGTATCAACTCCAGTTGAGAATGGAGTGGAATTGAGGAAGAGCAAAGTTGGAAATGTCGATCCAACTTACTTCAAAAGCTTAGTAGGAAGCTTAAGGTACTTGACATGTACCGGACCGGATATACTCTATGGAGTTGGTCTTATCGCGAGATACATGGAGACACCGGACCAATCTCACTTGAATGCAGCCAAGAGAATTCTTCGCTACATCAAAGGAACAATCAATGAAGGTATGTTTTATACCTCAAGTACAAATTTCAATCTCACTAGTTACTCGGATAGTGATTGGGGTAGAGATTTGGATGAAAGAAAAAGCACAACAGGGTTTGTCTTTTTCATGGGAGATACATCTTTCACATGGTCATCCAAGAAGCAATCGATAGTAACGTTATCAAGCTGTAAAGCTGAGTATGTTGCTTGCCAACTCGCTTGTATGCCATTTAATATGGTTAAGGAATATGTTGAAGTTTTTGGGATTTCCTCAAGAAAGTCCTACGAGCTCTATATCGATAATCGATCGCGATTGCATTAGTAAAGAACCCGGTGTATCATGAAAGAAGTAAACACATTGATACACGTCATCACTTTATCCGAGAGCATGTGAAGAACAAAGAAGTTGAGCTGATATCCTGCAAGACAAATGATCAAGTTGTAGATATCTTTACAAAGCCATTGAAGGGAGAAATATTTAGCAGATTGAAGTTCATGCTTGGCATGACATCCCTTGATTGAGTTTAAGGGGGAGATTTGTTGTATTAAACTCAATATCTAGAAGGCCAAGGAAGGCAACCACCCACCATCACTTGCAGCCACCGTCACCACCACCAGCCACCACCGCATGCCGCGCCCACCTTCACACCACCGTCCACAGCCGCCTTCACATTTAAATGTTGAATTATCTTGTTTTTGATTTCGTGTATAAATAGGCAGCTAAGGTTATGTTATTATGTGTGGAGAGAGTAGAGAGAAACACTAGAGAGAAAGAGAGAAAGAGAGGGTGTGTATTCAAAGCTTTTGTTTAATTGTTGTAAGCTTTTGTTCTTGAAATAAAACAATGTGTTTTATCCCCTCTGAGTGTTTCAAAGCCACCACCAGTGGTTCCTCCCACCAACAGATTGAACCTTTCATCATTTCTTTTTCGTACGTACAAGTAGCCTAACTCATCAAAGACCACTTGGATATAAGCATTTGATGAATTTGCAGCGTCCCGAGTACCTGTGGTATAGTATTGATCATATGGGTATTTGTTGGGCAAGTTTATTGGATTGAGGACTGCACTTCCAGTTCTTAGCAAACGGAACTGGAACCTTCCTTGAGAGAAGTTGGTTTCTGATTTCCTAGAAGAAAGTATCCCTTCTATCTTCATTATCTGAGTAGGCAACAAAGTGTAAGTAGGATAGCTAAAGCTCTGCCATACTGCTTGAGATCCAGAGGTGACATTGAAAAGCACAAAGTTTCCTGTATCATTCATTACACCATGGGTGACTGTGCCTACGCTGAAACCTGATCTCCATATCTCTGAGTCTCGAGGATCTTTAAGCACTAGCCCACGGTCTGCAGTTAGCTCAACCTTTGATCCTCTCGGTGCAGGATTTCCTCCGTTAGCATAACAAACTACGGTTCTGTCAGGAATTTTATAATACCATATGGCAAGCAAGAAGAAATCATCATTCTCGCTTATTTGGCGGAATCCAAATGCAAAATCATTGGAAGGAGAAAGCCATGGAGGATTCTGACCCATGGCAGTGAGGGATTCGCCCACATTAACAGTACCGCTCGTTTGACTTATGACAGAATGTAGGGACACGAGGAAGTAGAACAGAAGACATGAGAAGGCAAATTTAGAGTCCATTGCTAGTAATAGTTGGGTGGATTTAGCTGAATGAACAAGAAACTTGGTAATATATACATATAGGAGTGAGGCTAGTTCGGCGTTATGGAAATTAGACGTTGACGGTTCCAAGCTGCTAAGATTTCTTGTCATATATTTAGATAGCATATATTCGGTTACTATTTCTTAATAAAAAAAAACAGAAAAAAATTAGGACATAAATATGTTTTGTCGTTAAAACAAAGATAAAAATAGATTTTAGTCTTTATCTTATAAATGTTTTTTAGCCAATTTTTTTGTCTTTTTAAAAAAGAAGTTAGATGTGATATAGACAAAATCAAGTTTATTTTTTTTCATAAATGTCTATTTAAAAATTTTACAATCACAATCTTTACCTTTGTATCAGATATATCCTAACCATTTATTTTAATTAAATTAATTTTTACTATTAGATCTGAAAACTAGAAAATATAAATGCAAAAAACATTAAAAATATATGAAAAATATAAATAAAATAGAGAAAATGTTGACAAGACAGAATCTAGCTAAATTATCGAACAAGCCTAGCTAGTGGTGATTGGCTTGGTTCCAAGCCTATATATTTATTTATTTTTAATTTTTTTATTTTCAAATATTTTAAAATATTTTTTAAGGATGTAAATGTATTAAAATTAAGTTTGGTTTTTTCATTTCATCAAAATTAATATGAAAAAATTATTTATTCAAAATAAACAATAAATTATTTTATACAATTTTTTTAATATTTCGTAACAATAAAAAAATAGATTAATTAGAGTAAGTAGTTAATTTTTATATAAATTAAATAAAACAATTAATGAAAAATGATTTTTAAATAGAGTAAATTAATTTTTATATAAATTAATTAAAATTATTAATGACAAATGATTTTTATTAAGAGATAGAAGAAGAGTTTTTTTTTTACCACATTAGTGAGTATTTTATTAACAAACTAAATGAATATCATTATTAAAAATGAATATAATAATTAAAATTAACATATATAATATAAAGAAGTGAAAATTGGTCATTGCTCATGCTTTTAAAGGAATTGGATTTAATGATGAAGATGTGGAGAGTGAAAGATAATCAAAATTATGAATTTATAATGAAATTATTATCTTAACTTTTCAACAATGTTAGATTTTAAATTGGTGTGGATACAAATATTTTATTTAATATATAATTGAATTGATTATTTATTTTATTATTGAGTAAATCATTATCTAATTATATTATCTTCTTAGCAATGAATTATATTTTTTACAAGGATTACAATTGCTTTATTTACATGATTTTGATGAGTGGAGAAATTATCATATTTTAAATTAGTTAAAAAAATAATATTCATTACAAATTAAAGTGAAAATAATGATATTATTAACTTGATTTTGATGTGTGAAGGCAACTGGGTGCCGCCTGTAACATTTTGAATTAAAGAGAGGAAAAGGCTATAAAGCCCTTGAAGGCTTAAAGAGTGGGTATAAATGAATGAGGGGTAGTGTGGTAATTAGATAAAAATAATAAATATAAAAAAAAAGAAAAAAAAAGAGAAGAGGGATCTGAAAATTGAAGTAGCAAACCATGAGAGAGAAGAGAGAAAGAAGAAGAAGAAGAGAAAAGAGGAAAATTAGAAGGGAAATAAAAAGGAATTGAAGGGAATAAGTTTAAAGGTAAGATTTAGGTTATTAAATGTATAAATATATATTATTGAGCTTTTAATTTCATTTTTGATAAATGTTAGAGTTTTGAAAATTTGTGTTTGGGTTTAATTGATGAATTAAATTGAATGTTATGGGGTTGATTGTTGTGGGTAATTGATTATTTAGTTGATTATAGAAGATTGTGATGATTTTGAGTTATGATTTTGTTTGAATGGTGAATTTATGTTAGAAATAAGTAAAGAACAGTGGGTTTTCTGTTGAAATTCTGGGTTGGAGGTTGAAGATGATGAAAATTCAATTTGGTCCCTCAATTTGTGGAAATTACAGTTTAGTCCCCAAACTTTGGAAAATTTACAGATTGGTCCCTGGAGCCTATTCCGAGATTCTGAACAGAATAAAAGATGAATTATGGGCAGAATTCCTGTATAGTTATGAAATTTTAACACTTTCAATTCAGTCCTCCAATTTGACAAAAATTGCAATTTGACCCTAAAAATTTGTTAAAATTCCAGAATGGTCCCTGGAGTATAATGAGATATTCTGGACAGAATTAAGGATTAATTATGGTCAAAATTTCAGTATAGTCATGGATTTATGAAAATTTTAGTTTGGTCCTCCAATTTGACAAAGTTACAATTTGACCCTTAAAAATATGATAAATTACAGATTAGTCCCCAGCTGTAATATTAACTTTTGCAGATTGGTTTGATGAATAATTAAGGGCTATTTAGTGAATTATTATCAAATTTATTATTTGTTTTATTATGGATTAAATTTCGGGAAAACCGTTAAATTTTGGGTTTTTGAGAAAATTAACTAGTTAGTTCAAAAACATATAGGGTTATAAAATGCACCCTTAGTTAAGTATATTAAATAGGTTATATGTTCTTTTGAGTCATTCTTGAATATGTCTCTTTTATATTCAGATAATCCTGATATTCTACCAGCGGGATGTCAGTAAGATTTTCTTTGGTGTTTGCTTTTGACTTCTGTTTGCTTTCGAGTCAGGTGAGTGGATAATTTTCCATACGCATGAAAAATATTATAAATATTTGATTTGTTAATATGAATTGGATCATGCTTCTTGATAATATATATGTTGATTATTATCCTTGTTATGATAAAGTATGATAAATTATTGAATCTGAATTCTTGATATGAACCAGTATATATTTTGAATTGACTTCTGAATTGATAGCTCCTCATTTGATTAATGTCATGAGTTGAGCCTTGAGATATGAATATGTCTCGTTTGATTATGATTATGAACCTATGGTATGTCAGTCGAATACCCATGCTAATAGGGTAGTGTTAGTCTTTGTGCACATCGTATCGAACCCTAGTTGGTCGGGGAGTCACCAACCCGTGTGGACCGATCATCCCACAGACGGAGCCTCATGCTCATTATATTTTGATTTTCTGACGAGCTTTACCTTCTGATATTCTTGTTATAGCCTATTTGAGAAACCTTCCTATAAGAACCTAGAGCCATACATGTATATATATTTCTCATTGTTTTATTACCTCGTGTGTGTGTATTGAACGTTATCTACTCACTGAGTTGTTGAACTCACCCTCTCATTATTTATCCTTTTCAGGCTTATAGCTTGATAGTAGGTCATTTTTGTTGGACCTTTAGAACCTGCTCTTTGGTTGTACTTTGTACCTTTCCTTTATGTCTTGTTAGTGCTTCAAAACTCTGAATTTATATAAACTCTTGTATTAAGACAATTCAATTATATTATCAAGTTGATTTTGTTATTAATGCTAGCTGTGTTAAACTCTGATTGAGTTAGGATAAGTTTGTGTGTAAGATTGGGTTCGCATAGGTATGGAACCATGAAGGGGAACCTTGTCTATGTGACGGTCATGGATCCGGGATTCGGGTCGTGACACCGCCGGTCAATATTGGTGGCTCTGGAACTTCTAAATTGAATTTACTATAACAAATTCTTCAAGAAGCTGAAACACTAGCCCGAGATGTTTTTAGTATAATGATGAAGGACAAAACCTGAAATCAGTGTATTCTGAGGTTTTGAGCAAAACCTAGCAATGCTTATTCTGTAATATTGCGGGTTGTTAGATACTAGCTGCAACCTGCTTTCTGCAGAGAATCAGCTGGTGTAATCTGCAGAGCTTTAGAGCTAGTAATATCTAACATAGAAAATTAGGATTACCTGGAAAATAACTTATATTCAGAGCATAGCTCCTGAGTTTTAGATCATTGGGGAAACATTTATGTTAAAGTTACAGTTCTATAAGCAGCTCTTTAACTTCATACAGCAAAAAGAAAACATCATCTCGACCCCGAGAAGCGTAAACTAACCTGAAAAGGGTGTAAAAGCACAAGGCAGTTGCAATCTATAATGAATTAATGATAATGGCTGTGATTCTGAGGAGCTGGTTTCAACTAGCTATACTAAATGGGCTTGGACATGGTGGAACAGGAACTTGAATTATGCCTTCGAGCATCAGCATAACCATCTTCATGGATGGTCTCAGGTTGGGGTCTTCCTGAATGCACCAAATAGCAACCATCACAAACCTCTCGAGCTTCTTCATATCATTCAAGGCCTCCAGATCGTTTCCAACCAAAGCATGCATCATGCCTTCTTTATAGCAATCATAATCCCAGTCTGTTAGAATTGCTCTCTCCTCTCCTACTTCTGTATCTACACTTCTTCGACAACAGATAATCTCCAACAACAAGACACCAAAACTGTACACATCCACCTTCACTGTGATCAGCATGTTCCTAAACCATTCTGGTGCCACGTACCCTTTAGTTCCTCTAATGGCAGTAAATGTTTGGCTCTGATCTAGAGACAAGAGTTTTGCCAATCCAAAATCAGCAATCCTGGCATCGTAATGTTCATCGAGCAGAATGTTTTGAGGCTTTATATCGCAATGGATGATCTGGGTATTGCACTCGTCATGAAGGTACAGAAGTCCTCCTGCAATTCCAAATGCTATTTGGGTCCTCTGGTTCCAACTGAGTTTTACATCTCCCAAGAGGAAGCTTGCTAGGGCACCATTGCTCAAGAACTCGTATACCAACATACGGTGCTGTCCTTCATGACAAAATCCAATCAGCCGTACTAGATTCTTGTGGTGTATCTGGGCGATCGCATCAACTTCAGTCTTGAATTCCTTGTCACTTTCTTTAACAAACCTGTCTACCTTCTTAATAGCAACAGGAACTCCAGAACCTATTTGTACTAGCCCTTTGTAAACGATGCCAAAAGCTCCCCTTCCTACTTCTTCCTTGAACCCATTTGTTGCTTCCATAAGCTCTTTGTAACTAAAGCAGCGCAGATTGGATTGCACAGCTCTTTCAACTTGAGGAGTCCTAGTGAACTTGTTGTGATAGATGAAGAAAAATGCAAAACTAGCCACACCAACCAATACGAAGTTGAAAAACACTGAACCACCCAAGAGCACTGAGACTACTAGGATCAAACTATCACGGTTCTTCTTCGGGATTGGAGGAGGTCCTGGTAGTGTGTAATTACCTTTTCTCACTTTCATAAATGACGCTCCATTTACACTCTCATCTTGCCTCCCATTTGAGAGTGGGAGCTTCTTCTTCCAACAGGTTCCTTCTCTAAACACAATTACATTACAGAAGCAATCTTGTAGGCAAGCCTTTTTACAGTCTTCAATATTATAAGGAGTGTACATCTCATAATCTGATTCTTGCCAATCAATATTGGTGAGCTGTACCAATTCATAATCTTCTGGGACATTTTGCACATCTTCTGCACAGACCTGTGTCGGAAAATCTGGTTTGCAGCCTCCGTATGGATAATCAGGATCAAGTAGAGAAAATCTCTGTGGACATCTGCAGATTGCCCTCTGATCTGTACTGATTGTGCAGACACCATTAAATCCGCAAGGTCCTGTACCTTTCAGTCCACGAACAGAAGTGCAAATATTTACTGGCATGGTGCGAACGACAGACCAGCTTTCATTACCAGGAGAATTCTTCGGGTGAGAGTACAGGACGAAAACTCCATCAAAATGTAAAGTTGCTCTATGATAATTTTCAGTAGCTGGGACTCCTCTTCCTGGTGTCAATACCTCTCTCTTATTGCTTGCTCTCAAAACATACAAGTATCCGGACTCATTGAAGACAACTTGATATCCAGCATTTGATAAGTTAGAATCTACTGTGTTGCTCCAAAAGTAGGCTTCATATGAAAACCCAGTTGGCAAATTGATGGTATTAAGCACAGCATTTCCGTCCGGAATCAAACGGAACTGGAACCTGCCTCGTGAAAAGTTGGTCTCTGATAGTCTAGAAGAAAGAATCCCCCCCTTTTCCATTATCTGTGTAGGCAACAGGGTATCAGTAAGCAACTCAAAACACTGCCACAACTTATCTCCATTTGCATTTGCAACCTGGAAGTTGCCTGTGTCGTTCATGAAACCATACGCTGCCTCACCGTTACCAGGACCAGATTTCCAGATTTCTCCACCTTGAGGATTGTTAAGCACTGCTCCAAGTTCAGCAGTTAACTTCACCGTGGACTTTTTTCGCGCAGGTCTATCTCCATTTGCATACCAAACTATGGTTTTGTCTGAGATTTTGTTGTACCATATGGCAAGCAAGTAGAGATCCTTTTTGTCTAGCTGACGAAACCCAAAAGCGAAATCCTCAGCAGGAGAAAGCTACAGTGTTGCCTCATCGCCTGCAATTAGGGAGTCTCCCACCGTTGCATTTCCATTCCTTTGAGCTACCAAAGAACTTGGGAACAGCAAAAAGAAGAAGAAGTATAGAATACAAGGAAGATCGGATGCCATTTCTTTCAAAAACTTGCACAGACTATACCATGGAAAGAAGAACACATACAGAACATATAAAAGGAGACCCCGAGACTGTTAAAACTCATGAGAGTTTGCCTTTGAAGTTTGAAAAGTCTTAGTTAGACTTAGTCTTTGTTATTGTTTCATGTCAGATTCTTGCTCTGTAATTTTCTGTTTTCAGTTGGTAGAAATATACTGGGAAAGATGTACGGGTGTAGTAGATTATTTATAAAATAAGCTACAGGAACAAAGTCGAAGAAGAAAAAGAATGAGAGAAATGATATTTTTTATTAAGAGTTTTTTTTTAAAATACATACTTTTAATTATTTTTTATAATTTTTTTATATTCATGTATTATGCTTCTGATTACAAGGTTATTTATAGACCTCAAGTCCTAAATAATCAAGGATTTAAACTACTCAAGGGAAATTATAATCTAATAAGAAATCTAACATTCTAATTAAATAAGAATTTTAATAAATGAATCTAATACAAATTTTTTTTATCAAGGATTCATACATTAATTATAATTTCTTTTTTAACTAATATTAAAACTCTTACAAACTCTAAATCTTAAAATATATTTTTACTTGGATTATTTAAATTGTTTTAATATAATCTCTTATGCTTGTCCAAAATTATCTAAAACCATCAAATTAATTTTTATATAAATTAAATAAGATTATTAATGAAAAATGATTTTTATTAAGAGATAGAAGAAGAATTTTTTTTTGCCAAATGATTGAGTTTTTTTTTAACAAACTAAATGAATATAATTATTAAAAATGAATATAATAATTAAAACATATATAATGTAAAGAAGTGAAAATTGATCATTGGTCATGCTCTTAAGGGAATTGGATTTAACGATGAAGATGTGGAGAGTGAAAGATAATTAAAATTATGAATTTAATTATGAAATTATTATCTTAACTTTTTAACTAAGATTTTAAATTGGTGTGGATGCAAATATTTTATTTACTATATAATTGAATTGATTATTTATTTTATTATTGAGTAAATCATTATTTTATTATATTATCTTCTTAGCAATGAATTATATTTTTTACAATGAATACAAATACTTTATTAACATGATTTTGATGGGCGAGAAATTATTATTTTAAATTAGTTAAAAATATTAAATTTATTAAAAATTAAAATGAAAATAATGATATTTCTATTTATTATTTTAAACATGTTAAAATAGATTTTTATGCATGATGTTATGTCTTGTTCCTCGTCAACTAAATAAAAAATATAAAAAGAGACAGAAAATTAACTCAAAATTATTCCCGAGACAGAGACAAAAATCTCCACAACACAACATCCCAGGATACTAAACAAACGCTAGTACCTTAAGGACTTGTATTTTTTTTGCTGCAATTTAAGGACTTGGTCTTTTTCTTTGCTGCAATCCTGTTTACGGCCTCCACTTTTAAGATTCTACTTTGCTGGAAATCCACATATAGTTTTTCCTTATACTGAAATATTAGGAAAACTTGTTTGCATTTTCTTGGAATCTCAACAGCTTGTTGAGAGTCTTTTAAGACACTGAAACCACATACATTCTAATTTTGATGCAAGAAGGCAACAAATTGAAATTACAAATTAATACGTTGTCCGATTATTATTGATTAACTACTGAAGAAAACTCCTGCCATGGAATATATTTTTTCCGAACAATAAAACTTGGTTTTCAGCTTATTATGCCACTGAATGAACATGGACATGGTGGGATGGCAACTTGAACAATTCCTTCCAGCATCAGCATAACCTTTTTCATGGTAGGCCTCAGAGAGGGGTCTTCCTGGATGCACCAAAGGGCAATCATCACATATTTCTCTAGTCTTTTCATATCACTTGTGGCCTCTGGATCATCATCAACTAAAGCATCAAGTGTGCCTCTGCGAAAGCAATCATAAGCCCAGTCTGTCAGAATTTCTCTATCATTCTCGCCTGTTTCAATGCCAACACTTCTTCGGCAAGAAATGATCTCGAGCAGCATGACTCCAAAACTGTACACGTCAACCTTCACAGTGATTGGTTTAGACCTGAACCATTCAGGTGCAACATACCCTTTTGTGCCTCTAATGTTGGTTTTTGTATGTGTCTGATTGATCATCAAAAGCTTTGCCAACCCAAAGTCAGAAATTCGAGCATTGTAGGAGCCATCAAGAAGGATGTTTTGTGGCTTTATGTCGCAGTGGATGATTTGGGTGCTGCATTCTTCATGCAAGTACAAGAGGCCTTTCCCCGTCCCCAAGGCGATTTGAGTTCTCTGGTGCCAGCTGGGTTTCAAGTCTCCAAAGAGTAAGCTTGCCAAAGTACCATTGCTCAAGAACTCATAAACCAGCAACCTGTTCTGTCCTTCATCACAATACCCTAGCAGTCGAACAAGATTCTTGTGATGTGTTTGGCCAATCACTTTGACTTCAGTTTTGAATTCCTCGTCGCCGTCTTCAACTAATCTGTCTAACTTCTTGACTGCAATGGAAATAGGGACTGTCGAACCAGTTTCTATTACCCCTTTATAGACAATTCCGAAAGATCCTCTTCCCAGTTCTTCATTGAATCCATTTGTAGCATCCTCTAGCTCTTTGTAGGTTAAACACCGCAAATTCATTCCCATGGAACTTTCTTGTTGGTGCTTTTCTGTGTGCTTCTTGTGATAGAAGAAAGAACCTGAACATAAGAGGCCAGCCAATACGAACACGACAATCACCGAGCCACCTAAAAGCACCGACACGATAACGATCAAACTGTCCTGGTTTTTCTCTGCATTTGGAGGCGGACAAAGAGGGTTCTGCAATGTGGAATTAGCTGTCCTTACTTTAAGAAAAGTTATAGAACTAACTGCAATATCTTTTCTCCCATTGGAGAGAGGTAACTTCTTCTTCCAACAGTTATCATATTTTGACACAGCCGCAGCACAAAAACAATCCTGCAGGCAAGACATTCTGCAGTCTTCTTGACTACAAGGCTTAATCAAATCGTAATCAGATGGTGGCCAGTCGGTGTTTCGAAGTTCCACCGTGGTGTATAAATCTTCCTGAGGTCTCTGCCCATCTACTTCACAGCCTTGAAGGAAATCAGGTTTGCAGCTTCCATATTTATCATCTGGATGACTAATGAGTAACCAGGTGGGCATTCACATGTTGGCCTTTGATCATCCTTGAGTTTGCAGACATTGTTGAAGCCGCAAATCCCACTTCCCCGTTGTCCGTTGAGTCCTAAACAAATGTTTGTCGGTATGGTCGTAATGACTGTCCAGGTCTCATTACTCAAGGAATTCTTTGGATGATGAGATATTGTGAAGACTCCATCAAAATTGAGGGTTGCTTTGTGATAATAACCCGTTACTGGAACCATCTCATCTGGTGTAAGATTGAACCTTTCATTATTTCTTTTTCGTACGTACAAGTAGCCTAACTCATCAAAGACCACTTGGATACCAGCATTTGATGAATTTGCAGCGTCCCGAGTACCTGTGGTATAGTATTGATCATAGGGGTATTTGGTGGGCAGGTTTATTGGATTGAGGACTGCACTTCCAGTTCTTAGCAAACGGAACTGGAACCTTCCTTGAGAGAAGTTGGTTTCTGATTTCCTAGAAGAAAGCATCCCTTCTATCTTCATTATCTGAGTAGGCAACAACGTGTCAGTAGGATAGCTAAAGCTCTGCCATACTGCTTGAGATCCAGAGTTGACATTGAAAAGCACAAAGTTGCCTGTATCATTCATGACACCATGGGTGACTGTGCCTATGCTGAAACCTGATCTCCATATCTCTGAGTCTCGAGGATCTTTAAGCACTAGCCCACGGTCTGCAGTTAGCTCAACCTTTGATCCTCTCGGTGCAGGATTTCCTCCGTTAGCATACCAAACTACGGTTCTGTCAGGAATTTTATAATACCATATGGCAAGCAAGAAGAAATCATCATTCTCGCTTATTTGGCGGAATCCAAATGCAAAATCATTGGAAGGAGAAAGCCATGGAGGATTCTGACCCATGGCAGTGAGGGATTCGCCCACATTAACAGTACCGCTCGTTTGACAGATGACAGAATGCAGGGACACGAGGAAGTAGAACTGAAGACATGAGAAGTCAAATTTAGAGTCCATTGCTAGTAGCAATTGGATGGATTTCGCTGAATGAACAAGAAACTTGGTAATATATACATATAGGAGTGAGGCTAGTTCCGCGTAATGGAAATTAGACGTTTACGATTCCAAGCTGCTAAGATTTCTAGTCACCAAAACTTGATCAACACTCCAGACATGTTATGGAAATTAGAAAGATGGTGGTCATACTTTTTCCACAAGGGTTTTGAAATTGCACGCCTCATTGTTTCTAACCCTAACCTAGCAAAGCCTGATGCGCTGTTCTGTCCCTTAGGAGTAGAGGCTACTTGATTTAAGCTATGATCAATGCATCTCATTCTCATAGATCAGAAGGAAAATTGCAGCTGTCTTGGAGAATAATGTATAACGAAAAAGAATAATTAAAAAAATAGTGTTTTTATTAGGTATATGGTGTGAATTGTATCAAAGTTTCAACGAAAGATTTCGTAACCCAAATTTTGACGCTAAATTCCAAAAAATTTTAAAACAATCCAAAAAATGCATAAAATTCCAAAATAACATGTTTTTAGCCAAAGGCGAGTATGGAAATTAGCCAAAAAAGGATTTCGACTTCTTTAAAAAAAATAATAAAGATAACCATATGCATTCTAAGATATGCCATTCAGATTCCAAGATGCTTAGTTAGGATCAACAAAACTTTTAAAGTGTTACAAGTTAAGAGATTAATACAGGTTCTGCAGATTTAACAGTACATATTTTCTTAGTGAGTCTTGGTGGACTTGGTGATCTTGCTTGTTCACTAGCAAGAGATTAATTCTGTCAAGATTCTAACAGAGACGACAACCTTCCAATGAACCATATTTATTACTTCCATGAATTTTCGAGTATTACACATTTTTCCAGAGAGTATAAAGGATGAATACATGATTTTTAATACCTTTTATAAGACAGCTAAACTCACTTTTCATGCATCAAACCCGCGTTTTGGAAATTCTACTAGCATAGTTAATTAATTGGCCAACGATCGATGGGCATGCCTTTAAATTCTTAAAGTGTTATAAGTTGGAGATGATTGCGGAAACACTTGTTAGAGGGATGGAACTTCACGTTGCTTGGGTCAGTTTCTGTGTGTGGAAAGACATGGAGTCATCTCCTTGCTGAAAAATGAAAAGGGAATGGTCTAATGTCAATTTCTATACATTTAGGGTAGAAATTTCTTTCGTTCTTTGAAAAATGGAAGCTTCAGTGTGTCCTTTTCCATGTGAGAGAAAGGGAGAACAATATTTAAATGACATATTGACATAGAATAATCAAACCCGCGTTTTGGAAATTCTACTAGCACAGCTAATTGGCCTTTAAATTAGGCCCAGAAAATTTTATATTTTTCAGTTTTAGTTTATTTTTCCTTTTTAATTTTGGAATTTAACACTTTTGTTTTTTCTATCTAATTGGGATCTTGATTTACTTTCTTGTAATGGCCGGTTTTTTACTTATTTAAACAGTAAAAGTCCTTATGTTCAGGGGATTTGTTTGGCAGAATAATCATTTAAACAAGAATAGAACCGCTAGGGTTCTTGTTTGACCCTTCTCGCGATTTCTTGTTATCTTCTTGTTCTTTTGATTCGTAATCTGACTAAAAGTTATGCTTCGTCACCAAAACTGAATCAACACTCCAGACATATTATGGAAATTAAACAAAAGGTGATTTTACTATTTACCATAGCAAGACTTTTCAACCACCCGTTATGGGAGTAGTGTCCTGTCATTCTGCTTGGGGACGATCCTTTCAATACAACAGTCAAAGATCGGTTGGAGCATTCATTAAGAAATCACCACACATTCATTTGGAAAAAGTAGAATGAATCCTCGAGTAGACAATGTCTATCCACAAATCTACAAAATGCCCTCCAAACTATACAAGTTGTTTCGATTTTGCTACAAAATAATTTTTTGCATCAATTTTACTCTCAAACCTTCAAAAAATCTTAATAAAAAATTTCCATCTGTTTTAAAGTTTTGTCACTCATATTTTCATCCACCTTTAAAGATTATCAATTAAGAACTTTCGTGATCTGTTTTTAAAGTTTTTCATCAATATTTTCATCTAAATTATATTTTTATTGTAAGAAACAACGTCATTTTATAAGAAATTTAACACTTTCCCTGTTACGTGATTCATATAAAAGTTCCCAGTTGAGAAATCAAGATTTGAGAATAAAATGGTTACAAACGATGAATTGAATTGGTTAAAGAACATTCCAACGTTGTACAGTGTTGGAAAAGTCTTGCCTGAAATTTAACCCAGTTTAAGGTTCAGTTTCTGAAAATATTATCATGCATACAGCTGTAAGAACAGGATCCTGATGAAGTGACATTGAAGGGAAGTGAAATGGAAACAGGTTTATAATTACGACTTCAGCACTCTCATTTCTGAATTTGAAAAGTCTTTTACGTTGAACATGATAGAAAATTAATGAGAGGTCTAAACTTTTTGGGGCCTGTGATAATGGAAATTTAACATTAGTGACAAATAATTGAGTGAAGTGATGCTGATGAGTTCTGCATTTATCATCAATATTCGTATTCTGATAGAACCTCATCCAATAGATTCGTAAAATTTATATTTTTTTGTACTTAAATTTATTTTCAGTTGCATTTTTTTTTTAATTTAATCATCAAACAAAACTGTAAAACAAGAAGAATTCGTGTGGCCAATCTCATAATCGCATGAAAAGGTTCTTTTAGTTCATGTTTTTTGTTTTTTTTTCCTTTACAATACTTATAGTTTTTGAAATTTTAGTTTTTATTCAAAATTTTATTTTATTTATTTTTCGATCCCTAGGTTAAGGGATGAGAGAGAAAGCTGCTAAAAACAAAATATAAAAGAGAAATTCATCAATTGGGTATATTTTGACAACAAGAAAAAATCATTCATGGTATCAACATGTTATATTTGACAATAGAAGTTTTAATGATGTGTTTTTTACCCTTCACCTTGCTAAAAAAAGTAGATCGAGATTGAAAAAAAAATTAGATTGTTTTGACAAATTTAGAGGTGTTTTGATTTAAGAGATTGATTTATTGATATTATATGGATGATTATTAGGTCTTTTTTGTGAAAATAAATTGAAAATAGGTTTTTAGACTCTTAAAACTCATATTCTATTTTGCCGGCCACTAGAGATGACCATAAAATATTTCAAAAAATGACAAATTATCTAACCGTTGTAAAGAAAATAAAATAAAAAAATTATAATAAACGATGCGTTATCCGCTCCATCAAAATAAAATAGCATAGATGCATTGACTTGGGTTTATAGGCCCAAGTGTGCCTTGGCAATAGGTAGCTAGTGAGGCTATTGATAATTTTTTTAATTTTATTCAATACCTTTCTTTTTATATATTTTTTACTTTACATTAATTTTTATCTAAATTTAAATTGATATTTGCTCTCTCTAATTTTTAAAATTGTTTAGTTCACCTTAGTCCTTTTTTTAATCATTTGGTGTTTTTATAATGTTTTAAAAAGATTATTATAATTTATATTTAAATTTTTGACTTTTATATTTGATATAAATAAACTGTAATTTCGTTATATATTTATAAAAATAAAAGTCATTTACTCTTGGTAATAAAAAAAAAAAAAACCTTCTCTCGTTCTCTCTTTTCATTTAGAATAGTGGCTCTCTTCCTTTTAAGAGAGGTCCTTACTTTTTTTTTCTTTAAGAAAGATTTAGAGTTCATTTTACTCTCCATATAAATTTCTTCTTTCGCATTCAACCCTACTCTTTCTTTCTTTTACAATTCCAGTCTTCCCTTTTTTTATTTATTTTTTAGACCTTTCAAAGAAAACACCATTTATTTTATATTATTCTTCTTATAATAAAAACTTGGGGTTTTACATTTGGAGTACTGACTTTGTACATGGGTATCACAATGGCGTGAGCGACCATTTAAGGGGCTCTCGGGAACGTCATTTTGTCAAGTCTCCTCTGGATAATATAATCATCTACAAGCTCTTGATGCACTCAGTGGCTATAGCACTAGGGCATTGTGGGTTACTGAAGGTATCAAGACTTGTTGGGGTGGCAAAGTCTGATTTTGTCATTGGGCTGCCATGAAAGTATGAGTAAGGAGTTGCACCTAATTAATGAGTTGTTGAAGGTCTAGTTAGGTAGAAGTGCATGTGGTAACGGGTAAATTTATTATATGTCCTGGCCCAGGTGTGTCTTGGTAATTGTGTGTCATGAAATGACTTGGAAATGTCAAAAACAAGTTTTAGAACCTAATGGCTTCTTTATCAATTTTTCATGAACGACGTTAATGATGAGGTCCCTAAATATCCAAGTAGTTTAGGAATAAAACTTATGTATTGGATAATTAGTTTATCTCTTAGTTCAAGCAATCTGATCTATTCTCCCTAACCAAGATGTTTGGTGGCTTGATATGGAAAACTCAAGTGATTGGTAGTTGGTAGCTTATGGTGTCTGGTAAGCCAATGTGACTGGTAGATGGTACTTGCAAAAGATTCCCTTTGATGGATGTGGGGGACTCTTAAGTCATTAATTTTATAGAAAGAAAGTGGAATTATATATATTTTAAAGAGAAAGACTTTGAAAATATATATGCTAAAAATATTAAGAATGAAGAGATTATGAGCCTTGAGTTTGAATTATTCATGGTGTATGTAATATCCCACATCGGCGGTGAAGCAGTGGTAGCTGGCCTTATTAAGAATGCTTATTGTCAACTTGTCATACACGTTTTGGGGTGTTAGGCTCAGAAGTGGGCTCGAGTCACCAAGAAGAAAACCGTGAAGGCGTTAAGGCCCCAAACGGACAATATATGGTAGGTTAGGTCGGGCTGCTACATTTGGTATCAGAATTGACCTCACTGGTTGTCCAGTTGTGCCAGTAGCGTCGTTGGGCTCCTTAAGAGAGATGGATTGTAATATCCCACATCGGCAGGTGAGGGAGTGGTAGCTGACTTTATTAAGAGTGCTGGTTGCCAACTTGTTATACGCCCTTCATCTTGCTGAAAAGGTAAGTCGGGTTTAAAAGAGAATTTGTATTTATTTTTTTGACAAATTTAGGGGTGTTTTGATTGAAGAGATTGGTTTATTGATATTATAAGGATGATTATTAGGTTTTTTCTAGTGAAAATATATCAAAAATAGGTTTTTAGACTTTTAAAACTCATATCTTGATTTGTCGACCACTAGAGATGACCTTAAAATATTTCAAAAAATGACAACTTGTCTAACCGTTGTAAAAAAAACAAAATAAAAAAATTTAATGAACGATGCGTTATCCACTCCATCAAAATAAAATAGCATAGATGCATCGACTTGGGTTTATAGGCCCAAGCGAGCCTTGGCAATAGGTAGCTAGTGAGGCTATTGATAATTTTTTTTAATTTTATTCAATACCTTTATATATATATATATATTACTTTACATTAATTTTTATCTAAATTTAAAGTAATATTTGATCTCTCTGATTTTTAAAATTGTTTAGTTCACCTTAGTCATTTTTTTAATTATTTGGTATTTTTATAATGTTTCAAAGAAATTATTATAATTTATTTTTTAATTTTTTTCTTTTATATTTGATATAAATAAACTGTAATTTCATAATATATTTATAAAAATAAAAGTCATTTACTCTTGGTAATAAAAAAAAAAACTTCTCCTATTCTTTCTTTTCATTTAGAATAGTGGTTCTCCATTAATTTTTTTTCTTTTTTTTTCTTTAAAAAATATTTAGAGTTCATTCTACTCCCCATATAAATTTCTTCTTTCACATTCAACCCTACTTTTTTTTTTCTTTTACAATTTCAATCTTCCCTTCTTTTATTTATTTTTTTTAGCCTTAAAAAAAACACTATTTATTTTATATTATTCTTCTTATAATAAAAACTTGGGGTTTTACATTCGGAGTACTGACTTTATACATGGGTATCACAATGGCGTGAGCAACCCTTTGATGGACTCTCGGGAATGTCATTTTGTCTTGTCTCCTCTAGATAATATAATCGTCTACAGACTCTTGATGCAGTTAGTGGCCATGGCGCTAGGGCATTGTGTGTTACTGAAGGTATCAAGACTTGTTGGGGTAGCAATGTCTTATTTTACCATTGGGTTGCCAACAAATTCTGAGTAAGGAGTTGCAGCTAATTAGTGAGTTGTTGAAGGTCTAGTTAGGTAGAAGTGCATGTGGTAACGGGTAAATTTATTATATGTCCTAACCTAGGTGTATCTTGGTTGTGTGTCATGAAATGGCTTGGAATGTCATTATAATTATATGTTCATCTTTTAGTTCAAACAATCTAATTTATTCTCCCTAACCAAGATGTTTGGTGGCTTGATATGGAAAACCCAAGTGATTGGTAGTTAGTAGCTTATGGTATATGGTAAGTCAATGTGATTGGTGTATGGTATTTGCAAAAGGTCCTCTTTGATAGATGTAAGGACTCTCAAGTGCTTAAGTCATTAACTTTATAAGAAGAAAGTGCAATTATATATATTTTAAAGAGAAACACTATGAAAATATACATACTGAAAATGTTAAGAATGAAGAGATTATGAGCCTCGAGTTTAAATTATCCATGGTGTATTTTATAGTTCATGAGTCCTTTTTTTTTTTGGAGGGGATGAGCTAAAGTGTAATTTTATCATTATGATATTTAATTTAATATGTATGTTGATTAGTTGTTAAAAGTGGTTAATGTTAAATTTATGCTTATAATATTGAGTTGAGTGTTTTTATGTCTTCTTTTATGAAAAATAAAGATAAAAATTAATGTGTTTATAGATAGCATATGAGTTGACCGGAATCTGATAATAATATCTAGAAATCGACAAGAGACTGTAGAAGACAATGACAAACAATGAATCATTCCGTTAATTTTTTCAGACTCAAGTGTTTGGCTTGGTTCCGAGCCTATATATTTAATTTTTTTTAATTTACTCATTTTCAAATATTTTTTTAAGGATATAAATGAATTAAAAGTTTGGTTTTTTCATTTCTTCAAAATTAATATGAAAAAAAGTATTTGTTCAAAATAAACAATAAATTATTTTATACAATTTTTTAATAGTTTGTAACAATTAAAGAAATAAATTAATTTTTATATAAATTAAATAAGATTATTAATGAAAAATGATTTTTATTAAGAGATATAAGAACAATTTTTTTTGACCTAATGATTGAGTTTTTTTTTAACAAACTAAATGAATATCATTATTAAAAATGAATATAATAATTAAAACATATATAATGTAATGAAGTAAAAAATTGGTCATTGGTCATGCCCTTCAAGGAATTGGATTTAACGATGAAGATGTGGAGAGTGAAAGATAATCAAAATTATGAAATTATTATCTTAACTTTTTAAAGATTTTAAATTAGTGTGGATGCAAATATTTTATTTAATATACAATTGAATTGATTATTTATTTTATTATTGAGTAAATCATTATTTAATTATATTATCTTCTTAGCAATAAATTATCTTTTTTACAATGATTACAAATCCTTTATCAACATGATTTTGATGAGCGAGAAATTATCATTTTAAATTAGTTAAAAAAATTAAATTTATTATAAATAAAAATAAAAATAAAAATAAAAATATTTATTTATTATTTTAAACGTGTTCTGTCGCACCCGACATCGCGGCGGTCCTAAAATAATTCTCTTGAATTATGAAAAAATAACAGATATCTGGCATCTTGTTCTTTTAGGAAAAAAAAAGTCTTGTTTAAGGAGTCGCTACCTAGTATTATGGTCACTAGAAACCTTAACTAGTCAACAAAGATTCTATGGTTCGGGACTGATTATGTAAAAGAGAAGATATTATCACCCCTTAAACGTTCTGCCTGAGACAGACTGCATTGCTGGTTTTGTCTTAAATTACTAAACATTTATTATTTTATGCTATGATGATTTGCTTATAATATTCCTGACTCTGTCGCTAGTAAATATTCAACTTCGGATACTTCCAACTCTGGCGTTGGTAAATATTTTACGTAGTTATAAAAACAAAATAAATTTAAATCAGTATATCTTTTTATTCCTGACTCTGGTGTCAGTGAATAAACAAATAAAATAAATTTATTTTTTATGCATACACAATTTTTATTTTTTCTTGCTAAATGAAAATAAAATACAATGAATAATATAAATTTAAACCAGTATCTTTATTCCTGACTCTGGCGTCAGTGAATAAACCAATAAATTTTTATTATTTTTATTCATGTATACACATTTTATTTTTTTATTTTTTTGGGCTGGGTCGGGCTCAGCCCACATGGGCTGGGCTAAGCCCAGCCAGCCCGGCCCGGCCACTGGCCCAGGCCAGTGGCCCGGCTGGGCTCAGCAGCACGCGTGCGTTGCACTGTGCAAGTGAATTAAAATTCACTTGCACAGTGTGAAAGACACTTGAAATAATGCAGAAGAAGAAGTCTCTTACCTGGTCTGCTGGAGGCGAAGGCGCGCGGTTGCTGATCAACCAGCCATTTTCTTGCTTTCCCTGCCTTTGAGTTTATTCCTCTGTTTTTTGTTTCGTTTGGTGACACTCCCTTCTGCAGGTTCACTCCCTCTCTGTTTTCGTCTTCCCCTCTGGTTTCCCCTGTTTATGTTTTCTTCGTCTCCTTGTGTTGTTCGTCTTCCTCTGTTTTCTTATTCCTTTCTATTTGCTCTCCTGCGTTTTTTTCGTCCTTCAGTCCCTCGGTTCTGTTTCTCCGTTTTTGTCTCTGGTTCTCGGCCCTGGTTTCGTTCTTTTTTCCCCTGCTTCTCCCCCTCGTCCTCTGGCTTTTCGTGTTGTTCTTCACTGGTTTTCTTTTTTTTTTTGGGTTTAGCTTCAGTTGTCTCCTCTGTTGCTGAGGCCTTTCTCCTTGGTCCTTCTTCAGTTTCCTTCGTCTGGGTTTTCCTTCTCCCCCCCGGTTTTTTTCTTCTTCTGATTTTCGGCCCCTCCTCCTCTGTTGCTGAGGCCTTTTTCTGGGTTTTGCTTGAGTCTTTGTTCCCGGTTTTTTGTTCTATCTCCTGCTTTTTAGTCTTCCTATGTTATTTGTCTTTCCCCTCCTTCGGTTTGTTCGGTGCCCTCCTGTCTTCGTCTGTCCCCTGCTCTGGTTTTCGGGTCCCCCTTTCAGTCCAATTCCTCCTCTCCGGTGCGCATCCCTTCTCCTGCTTTTATAGTTGGAGAATGGCATGCGTTTTTCTTGGCAATGAAGACCCCAGGACCGTTATTGCAGGAGCAGTGATGGCAGGGGCGTCCGTTTCTCTGGCTTGGCGAGCGGAAGAAGACGAGCAGTTCTTTTTTTATAAACGACGCCGTTTGACTGTTAAAAGGCCATTTATGTTTTAGTCCCTGAGGTTTTGAAATTGTCGTAAGAAAGACCCCTGGATAAACTGTATATTGACCCCTGCATTTTCGCGCCATTTTCAATGTCATCCTTGGATTTTAATTTTGCAATTTTGACCCCAAACTTCAATTAAATCCCTGAGTTAATTCCAAGCTCAATTAGGTCTAAAACCTGTCAACTCTAATTAACCCTTGATTTGATTAATTAGATTAATTTCAAAGTTTAATTAAATCCCAAAACTTCCAATCATGTTGCTTTTAACCTAAAATTTAATTCATTCTTTATTTATTTTATTTTACTTGTTTTTTTCATCATTATCATCATTTTTTTTATCCTTTTCAGTAAATAAAATAATAATAATAATTAAAATAAAATGATCAAAAATTGAGTTATGATAATTTTAAACATGTTAAAATTGATTTTTATGCATGTTATGTTATTATGTTTTGTTCTTTGTCAACTAAATAATATATATATATATATATATATATATATATATATATATATATATATATCTTATAATCATTACCAAACACAACTCCGTGTCTTTCATCTGGTCTCTTTCTTCCCAATTATCTCCATCTCTTCCGTAAAAAAAAAAGACAGAAAATTAACTCAAAATTATTCCCGAGACAGAAACAAAAATCTTCACAGCATCCCAGGATACTTAAACAAATGCTAGTAGATATACACTCACTAACATTATTTGTACATATACATATATTTAGAACGCTACAAGTTAAAAAATCAAATATAAATAAAGTATTTAGATTTGTGTGTAGCCTTGTACACAACCTAGTGCTGATATTCTAACTTGTTTAACTTAAAAAATCATATCATATTTATATGTCAAAATCTATCAAAAACTCACATCAAATTTACATTTCAAAGTCACACAATGACAAATCAAATATACAAACAAATCATATTTATTTTAGATATAATATTATTTTTCTAATAATTCAAATACTTTTAAATAATATTTATAATAATCACTCACTCTATATCTTACACACATATCCACATACTCATATTTCATAAATACTTACAAGATATATTTCATATTCATATACATATATATTATACAAATACTTCCAAAAATATACTTATACCAAATACTTATGCTTACGTATTTCCAAGAAATATTATTACTCAAATACACATATTATACAAATACTATATGGGTATATTATACAAATACATATATATTATACTTGATGAATTTGCAGCGTCCCTAGTACCTGTGGTATAGTATCGATCATATGGGTATTTGGTGGGCAGGTTTATTGGATTGAGGACTGCACTTCCAGTTCTTAGCAAACGGAACTGGAACCTTCCTTGAGAGAAGTTGGTTTCTGATTTCCTAGAAGAAAGCATCCCTTCTATCTTCATTATCTGAGTAGGCAACAAAGTGTCAGTAGGATAGCTAAAGCTCTGCCATACTGCTTGAGATCCAGAGTTGACATTGAAAAGCACAAAGTTTCCTGTATCATTCATTACACCATGGGTGACTGTGCCTACGCTGAAACCTGATCTCCATATCTCTGAGTCTCGAGGATCTTTAAGCACTAGCCCACGGTCTGCAGTTAGCTCAACCTTTGATCCTCTCGGTGCAGGATTTCCTCCGTTAGCATACCAAACTACGGTTCTGTCAGGAATTTTATAATACCATATGGCAAGCAAGAAGAAATCATCATTCTCGCTAATTTGGCGGAATCCAAATGCAAAATCATTGGAAGGAGAAAGCCATGGAGGATTCTGACCCATGGCAGTGAGGGATTCGCCCACATTAACAGTACCGCTCGTTTGACTTATGACAGAATGTAGGGACACGAGGAAGTAGAACAGAAGACACGAGAAGGCAAATTTAGAGTCCATTGCTAGTAATACTTGGATGGATTTAGCTGAATGAACAAGAAACTTAGTTCCGCGTTATGAAATTAGACGTTGACGATTCCAAGCTGCTAAGATTTATAGTCACCAAAACTTGACCAACACTCCAGACATGTTATGGAAATTAGAAAGAAGGTGATCATAGTTTTTCCACAAGGGTTTTGAAATTGCACGCCTCATTGTTTCTAACCCTAACCTAGCAAAGCCTTATGCGCTGTTCTGTCCCTTAGGAGTAGAGGCTACTTGATTTAAGCTATGATCAATGCATCTCATTCTCATAGATCAGAAGGAAAATTGCAGCTGTCTTGGAGAATAATGTATAAGGAAAAAAAATAATTGAAAGGAAAGCAAAATGTATTTTAAAAATAGTGTTTTTATTAGGTATATGGTGTGAATTGTATCAAAGTTTCAACGAAAGGTTTCATAACCCAAAATTTGACGCTAAATTCCAAAAAAAATTAAAACAATCCAAAAAATGCATAAAATTCCAAAATAACATGTTTTTAGCCAAAGGCGAGTATGGAAATTTTGTCAAGATTTAACAGTACATATTTTCTTAGTGAGTCTTGGTAGACTTGGTGACCATGCTTGTTCATTAGCAAGAGATTAATTCTGTCAAGATTCTAACAGAGACGACAACCTTCCACTGAACCATATTGTTGCTTCCACGAAGTTTCGAGTATTACACATTTTTCCAGAGAGTATAAAGGATAAATACATGATTTTTAATACCTTTTATAAGACATTTGTCATTGAAATAGACCTGCAACAGAACCTGCTTTAATTTAATTATCCTTTTCCCTTCATTAAACAAAAAACTTATCTGAAATAGAAATTAGCTAAACTCACTTTTCATGCATCAAACCCGCGCGTTTTGGAAATTCTACTGGCATAGTTAATTAATTGGCCAACGATCGATGGGAATGCCTTTAAATTCTTAAAGTGTTATAAGTTGGAGATGATTGCGGAAACACTTGTTAGAGGGATGGAACTTCACGTTGCTTGGGTCAATTTCTGTGTGTGGAAAGACATGGAGTCATCTCCTTGCTGAAAAATGAAAAGGGAATGGTCTAATGAAAAATGAAAAATTTATTTCTTATTCTTTGAAACATGGAAGCTTCATTGTGTCCTTTTCCATGTGAGAGAAAGGGAGAACAATATTTAAATGACATATTGACATAGAAGATTACTTATGGTGGAATTAAAATGTTTTTTAATCATATATTTAGATAGCATTCGGTTGCTATTTCTTAATAAAAAAAAACAGAAAAAAAATTAGGACATAAATATGTTTTGTCGTTATCTTAGTCTTTATCTTATAAATGTTTTTTAGCCAATTTTTTGGTCTTTTTAAAAAAGAAGTTAGATGTGATATAGACAAAATCAAGTTTATTTTTTTTCATAAATGTATTTAAACATTTTACAATCTCAATCTTTAACTTTGTATCAGATATATCCTAACCATTTATTTTAATTAAATTAATTTTTACTATTAGATCTGAAAACTAGAAAATATAAATGCAAAAATCATTAAAAATATATGAAAAATATAAATAAAATAGAGAAAATGTTGACAAGACAGAATCTAGCTAAATTATCGAACAAGCCTAGCTAGTAGTGATTGGCTTGGTTCCAAGCCTATATATTTATTTATTTTTAATTTAGTCATTTTCAAATATTTTAAAATATTTTTTAAGGATGTAAATGTATTAAAATTAAGTTTGGTTTTTTCATTTCATCAAAATTAATATGAAAAAATTATTTATTCAAAATAAAAAATAAATTATTTTATACAATTTTTTAATATTTCGTAACAATTAAAAAATAGATTAATTAGAGTAAGTTAATTTTTATATAAATTAAATAAAACAATTAATGAAAAATTATTTTTAATAAGAGTTAATTAATTTTTATATAAATTAATTAAAATTATTAATGACAAATGATTTTTATTAAGAGATAGAAGAAGAGTTTTTTTTTTTACCACAATAGTGAGTATTTTATTAACAAACTAAATGAATATCATTATTAAAAATAAATATAATAATTAAAATTAACATATATAATATAAAGAAGTGAAAATTGGTCATTGCTCATGCTTTTAAAGGAATTGGATTTAATGATGAAGATATGGAGAGTGAAAGATAATCAAAATTATGAATTTATAATGAAATTATTATCTTAACTTTTCAACAATGTTAGATTTTAAATTGGTGTGGATGCAAATATTTTATTTTATATATAATTGAATTGATTATTTATTTTATTATTGAGTAAATCATTATCTAATTATATTATCTTCTTAGCAATGAATTATATTTTTTACAAAAACGACTACAATTGCTTTATCAACATGATTTTGATGAGTGGAGAAATTATCATTTTAAATTAGTTAAAAAAATAATATTCATTACAAATTAAAGTGAAAATAATGATATCTATATATTATTTTAAACATATTAAAATAGATCTCTCTGCATGTTGATGTGTGAAGGCAGCTGGGTGCCGCCGGTCAATATTGGTGGCTACTGACCTTCTGAATTGAATTTACTATAAAAAATTCTTCAAGAAGCTGAAACACTAGCCCGAGATGTTCTTAGTATAATGATGAAGGACAAAACCTGAAATCAGTGTATTCTGAGGTTTTGAGCAAAACCTAGCAATGCTTATTCTGTAATATTGCTGGTTGTTAGATACTAGCTGCAACCTGCTTACTGCAGATCATGAGAATCAGCTGGTGTAATCTTCAGAGCTTTAGAGCTAGTAATATCTAACATAGAAAATTAGGATTACCTGGAAAATAACTTATATTCAGAGCATAGCTCCTGAGTTTTAGATCATTGGGGAAACATTTATGTTAAAGTTACAGTTCTATAAGCAGCTCTTTAACTTCATACAGCAAAAAGAAAACATCATCTCGACCCCGAGAAGCGTAAAGTAACCTGAAAAGTGTGTAAAAGCACATCACGAACCTCTCGAGCTTCTTCATATCATTCAAGGCCTCCAGATCGTTTCCAACCAAAGCATGCATCATGCCTCCTTGATAGCAATCATAAGCCCAGTCTGTTAGAATTGCTCTCTCCTCTCCTACTTCTGCATCTACACTTCTTCGACAACAGATAATCTCCAACAACAAGACACCAAAACTGTAAACATCCACCTTCACTGTGATCAGCATGTTCCTAAACCATTCTGGTGCCACGTACCCTTTAGTTCCTCTAATGGCAGTAAATGTTTGGCTCTGATCTAGAGACAAGAGTTTTGCCAATCCAAAATCAGCAATCCTGGCATCGTAATGCTCATCGAGCAGAATGTTTTGAGGCTTTATATCGCAATGGATGATCTGGGTACGTACTGCACTCGTCATGAAGGTACAGAAGTCCTCTTGCAATTCCAAATGCTATTTGGGTCCTCTGGTTCCAACTGAGTTTTACATCTCCAAAGAGGAAGCTTGCAAGGGTACCATTGCTCAAGAACTCGTATACCAACATACGGTGCTGTCCTTCATGACAAAATCCAATCAGCCGAACTAGATTCTTGTGGTGTGTCTGGGCGATCGCATCAACTTCAGTCTTGAATTCCTTGTCACTTTCTTTAACAAACCTGTCTACCTTCTTAATAGCAACAGGAACTCCAGAACCTATTTGTACTAGCCCTTTGTAAACGATGCCAAAAGCTCCCCTTCCTACTTCTTCCTTGAACCCATTTGTTGCTTCCATAAGCTCTTTGTAACTAAAGCAGCGCAGATTGGATTGCACAGCTCTTTCAACTTGAGGAGTCCTAGTGAACTTGTTGTGATAGATGAAGAAAAATGCAAAACTAGCCACACCAACCAATACGAAGTTGAAAAACACTGAACCACCCAAGAGCGCTGAGACTACTAGGACTAAACTATCACGGTTCTTCTTGGGATTGGAGGAGGTCCTGGTAGTGTGTAATTACCTTTTCTCACTTTCATAAATGACGCTCCATTTACACTCTCATCTTGCCTCCCATTTGAGAGTGGGAGCTTCTTCTTCCAACAGGTTCCTTCTCTAAACACAATTACATTACAGAAGCAATCTTGTAGGCAAGCCTTTTTACAGTCTTCAATATTATAAGGAGTGTACATCTCATAATCTGATTCTGGCCAGTCAATATTGGTGAGCTGTACCAATTCATAATCTTCTGGGGCATTTCGCACATCTTCTGCACAGACCTGTGTCGGAAAATCTGGTTTGCAGCCTCCGTATGGATCATCAGGATCAAGTAGAGAAAATCTCTGTGGACATCTGCAGATTGCCCTCTGATCTGTACTGATTGTGCAGACACCATTAAATCCGCAAGGTCCTGTACCTTTCTTTCCACGAACATCAGTGCAAATATTTACTGGCATGGTGCGAACGACAGACCAGCTTTCATTACCAGAAGAATTCTTCGGGTGAGAGTACAGGACGAAAACTCCATCAAAATGTAAAGTTGCTCTATGATAATTTTCAGTAGCTGGGACTACTCTTCCTGGTGTCAATACCTCTCTCTTATTTGCTTGCTCTCAAAACATACAAGTATCCGGACTCATTGAAGACTACTTGATATCCAGCATTTGATGAGTTAGAATCTACTGTGTTGCTCCAAAAGTAGGCTTCATATGGAAACCCAGTTGGCAAATTGATGGTATTAAGCACAGCATTTCCGTCCTGAATCAAACGGAACTGGAACATGCCTTGTGAAATGTTGGTCTCTGATAGTCTAGAAGAAAGAATTCCCCCCTTTTCCATTATCTGTGTAGGCAACAGGGTATCAGTAAGCAACTCAAAACTCTGCCACAACTTTTCTCCATTTGCATCTGCAACCAGGAAGTTGCCTGTGTCATTCATGAAACCATACGCTGCCTCACCGTTACCAGGACCAGATTCCAGATTTCTCCACCTTGAGGATTGTTAAGCACTACTCCAAGTTCAGCAGTTAACTTCACCGTGGACTTTTTTGGCGCAGGTCTATCTCCATTTGCATACCAAACTATGGTTTTGTCTGGGATTTTGTTGTACCATATGGCAAGCAAGTGGAGATCCTTTTTGTCTAGCTGACGAAACCCAAAAGCGAAATCCTCAGCAGGAGAAAGCCACAGTGTTGCCTCATCGCCTGCAGTGAGGGAGTCTCCCACCGTTACATTTCCATTCCTTTGAGCTACCAAAGAACTTGGAAACAGCAAAAAGAAGAAGTATAGAATACAAGGAAGATCAAATGCCATTTCTTTCAAAAACTTGCACAGACTATACCATGGAAAGAAGAACACATACAGAACATACAAAAGGAGACCCCGAGACTGTTAAAACTCATGAGAGTTTGCCTTTGAAGTTTGAAAAAGTCTTAGTTAGACTTAATCTTTGTTATTGTTTCATGTCAGATTCTTGCTCCGTAATTAATTTTCTCTTTTCAGTTGGTAGAAATATGTTGGGAAAGTTGGATAAAGTGTGGTAGTTATTTATAAAAATAAATATAAAAATAAAGTTAAAGAACACTAAGAATAATAAGAGAAATGATATTTTTTATTAAGAGTTTTTCTAAAAAATTATATTTTTAACTTTTTTTTTTATATCTTTTATTATTTATGTATTATATTTCTGATTACAAGTTTATTTATAGACCCAAGTCCTAGATAATTAAGAAATTAAACTACTCAAAGAAAATTCTAATTTAATAAGGAATCTATCATTTTAATTAAACAAAGATTTAAATAAATTAGTCTATTACAAATTCTTTTTTTTATCAAGGATTCCTATATTAATTATGATTTCTTCTTTAACTAATATTAAAATTCTTATAAACTCTAAATCCTAGTAATTTAAATCCTAGTTGATATTGAATTTCAACACTCCCCATCAATATCAACTATCATCATTTTTTTTTAATTTTCTTTCTCTTCACGATATCCTACCTTACTAGTGTTGATATTATTTGTTTTTAACTATTATCAAAAATTAATAAAGGTAGTTTCACCATTATAGTCAATATTAATTTTATTTTTCCAAACTATGTTTGTATTTCGAAATCTTTAACTGAATTCATAACATTTTCAAATGAGATTAACTTTCAAGCTTACACGTCTTTAATTTCTTGAATTAAAGCAAAAATTTCATTGTAATTAATTCTTTACTTTTGACTATAGTTTTTTTTTTTTCTAATTTTATCTTGTACCTTTTTTTTTCTTTTTTAGCATTCTTCTTTTTTTTATAAATCCGCCTAACATTTATTGATTTCTTTCCTTTGGGTTTAGGAATCAATTTTTATGAGTTATTTTTTTTAATTGATGCAATCTTTTCATAGCAATTCTCTCTAGTATTACACATATTTCAAGAGAGTATAAAGGATGAATACATGATTTTTAATACCTTTTCTAAGACATTTGTCATTGAAAAGTCATAAATCAATATCTATATTGCCATCCAGAAAGGCGAAATAGACCTGCAACAGAACTGCTTTAATTTAATTTTCCCTTTCCCTTCATTAAACAAAAAACTTATCTGAAATAGGAATTAGCTAAACTCACTTTTCATGCATCAAACCAGCGTTGAAGATTCCAAACTGCAAATTAAGATTTCTAGTCTGATCAAGGAATTTCTGAACAAGCAGACATGAATTTATTGTAATTGGACGTGAAAAACCAAACATATATATCTATGAACTAAATGACTGATTTAAACTTAAGTAAAGATTTGATTACTAAACGACATGTTTAACAAAAATAAACACAACTTTTTGAAACAATGAATTATGCTTGAATTTGGTCAAGAAATTCTACAAGCACAGCTAATTGGCCGATGATGGAATGCCTTTAAATTAGGCCTAGAAAATTTTATTTTTTTCAGTTTTAGTTTATTTTTCCTTTTTAATTTTGGAATTTAACACTTAATTTTTTCTATCTAATTGGGATATTCTTGATTTCTGCCTGGGGACGATCCTTTCAATACAACAGTCAAAGACCGGTAGGAGCATTCATTAAGAAATCAGTGCACATTTATTTGGAAAAAGTAGAATGAATACTCGAGTAGACAATGTCTATCCACAAATCTACAAAATGCCCTCCAACTATACAAGTTGTTTCGATTTTGCTACAAAATAATTTTTTTTACTCTAAAACCTCTAAAAAATCTTAATAAAAAACTTCATATTTTAAAGTTTTGTCATTCATATTTTCATCCACCTTTAAAAATTATCAATTAAGAACTTTCGTCTGTTTTTAAAGTTTTTCATCAATATTTTCATCTAAATTATATTTTTATTGTAAGAAACAACGTCATTTTATAAGAAATTTAACATTTTCCCTGTTACATGATTCATATAAAAGTTCCCAGTTGAGAAATCAAGATTTGAGAATAAAATGGTTACAAACGATGAATTGAATTAGTTAAAGAACATTCCAACGTTGTACAGTGTTGGAAAAGTCTTGCCTGAAATCTAACCCAGTTTAAGGTTCAGTTTCTGAAAATATCATCATGCATACAGCTGTAAGAACAGGATCCTGATGAAGTGACATTGAAGGGAAGTGAAATGGAAACAGGTTAATTACGACTTCAGCACTCTCATTTCTGAATTTGAAAAGTCTTTTACGTTGAACATGATAGAAAAAGAGAGGTCTAAACTTTTCTAGGGCCTGTGACAGTGAAAATTTCATGATAGAAAATGAGAGGTCTAAACGTTTCTAGGGCCTGTGACTGTGAAAATTTAGCTTCAGTATCTAAGGATGAAAAAAAAAAAATTTAAAAGTTAAATTTCAATAAATTGATATTTACCTCAATCTATTCTTTAAGTTTATATTATATCAATAAATTTGCAAGTTAAATTTCTTTCTTCTTCATCATCTTGCTTGGACTCTCTGATCTTTCCATCATCAATTTCTCGTTTATCTGCAATGATGAGAAGAGCTTCCTACTTTAAAACTTACAAACGAAGGAAAAAAGGTGGGAGGGAGTTCCTTCGCCACAAAGAAATTAACAGGTATAAACACCGAAGGAAAGAAAAGAATAACCTTGACTAGACAATGCAGTACGGAGGCAGAAAGAAAGAGACAAGCATTATCCATCTCTGTGTTGCCTTTATTATAGGTAAGAGGGAGTGTTGCTTCTTTACTATTGAGAAAGAAAAAGGCAGTCCCAGGAAAGAAGTCTTCTCGTCTTCCGTGCTACTGTATCGCTGGAGAAAGAATATAAAAGGCCGGTCTTCCCTCAAGTCTTTTCGTATTCTATTCTGGTTCCTTTCTTGACTTAAAAAAGCTCCTCTTATTTTCTTTTCTTTTTTTTTCTTGCGCTCCTTCTCCGCATGGAAATGTCATGGGTAGTTTATGAGAATTTTTTTTTTGTTTTTGAAATTTTAGTTTTTATCTAAAAATTTATTTTATTTATTTTTCGATCCTTAGGTTAAGAAATGAGAGAGAAATTTGCTAAAAAACAAAATATAAGAGAGAAATTCGTCAATTGGGCATTTTTTGACAACAAGAAAAAGTCATTCATGATTTCAACATGTTATATTTGACAAGAGAAGTTTCAATAATGTGTTTTTTACCCTTCACCTTGCTGAAAAAGGTAGATCAAGATTGAAAAAGAATTTGTATTTTTTTGACAAATTTAGAGGTGTTTTGATTTAAGAGATTAGTTTATTGATATTATAAGGATGATTATTAGGTTTTTTTTTTTTGAAAATAGGTTTTTAGACTCTTAAAACTCTTATTCTAATTTGCCGACCACTAGAGATGACCATAAAATATTTCAAAAAATAACAAATTATCTAACCGTTGTAGAGAAAATAAAATAAAAAAATATAATAAACGATGCGTTATATGCTCCATCAAAATAAAATAGCATAGATGTATTGACTTGGGTTTATAGGCCAAAATGTGCCTTGGCAATAGGTAGCTAGTGAGGCTATTGATAATTTTTTTAATTTTATTCAATACCTTTCTTTTTATATATTTTTTACTTTACATTAATTTTTATCTAAATTTTAATTGATATTTGCTCTCTTATTTTTAAAATTGTTTAGTTCACCTTAGTCATTTTTTTAATCATTTGGTGTTTTTATAATGTTTCAAAAAGATTATTATAATTTATCTTTAATTTTTTTACTTTTATATTTGATATAAATAAACTATAATTTCATAATATATTTATAAAAATAAAAGCCATTTACTCTTGGTAGTAAAAAAAAAACTTCTCCCATTCTCTCCTTTCATTTAGAATAGTGGCTCTCTTCTTTTTAAGAGAGGTCCTTACTTTTTTTTTCTTTTTTATTTCTTTAAGAAAGATTTAGAGTTCAGTATAAATTTCTTCTTTCGCATTCAACCCTACTCTTTTTTTCTTTTACAATTCCAGTCTTCCCTTCTTTTATTTATTTTTTAGACCCTTCAAAGAAAACACCATTTATTTTATATTATTCTTCTTATAATAAAAACTTGGGGTTTTACATTCGAAGTACTGACTTTGTACATGGGTATCACAATGACGTGAGCGACTATTTGAGGGACTCTCGGGAATGTCATTTTGTCAAGTCTCCTCTGGATAATATTATCGTCTACAGGCTCTTGATGCAATCAGTGGCCATGACACTAGGGCATTGTGTGTTACTGAAGGTATCAAGATTTGTTAGGGTGGCAAGGTCTGATTTTGTCATTGGGCTGCCATCAAAGTATGAGTAAGGAGTTGCACCTAATTAGTGAGTTGTTGAAGGTCTAGTTAGGTAAAAGTGCATGTGGTAACGGGTAAATTTATTATATGTCCTGACCCAGGTGTGTCTTGATAATTGTGTGTCATGAAATGACTTGGAAATGTCAAAAACAAGTTTTAGAACCTAATGGCTTTTTTTATCAATTTTTCATGAACGACATTAATGATGATGTCCCTAAATATCCAAGTAGTTTAGGAATAAAACTTATGTATTGGATAATCAGTTCATCTCTTAGTTCAAGCAATCTGATCTATTCTCCCTAACCAAGATGTTTGGTGGCTTGATATGGAAAGCTCAAGTGATTGGTAGTTGGTAGGTTATGGTGTCTAGCAAGCCAATGTGACTGGTAAACGGTACTTGCAAAAGGTTCCCTTTAATGGATGTGGGGACTCTTAAGTCATTAACTTTATAGAAAGAAAGTGCAATTATATATATTTTAAAGAGAAAGACTTTGAAAATATATATGCTAAAAATATTAAAAATGAAGAGATTATGAGCCTTGAGTTTGAATTATTCATGGTGTATGTAATATCCCACATCGGCGGGTGAGGGAATGGTAGCTGGCCTTATTAAGAGTGTTGGTTGCCAACTTGTCATACGTGTTTTGGGGCGTCAGGCTCAGAAGTGGGCTCGCGTCACCAAGAACAAACCGTGAGGGCGTTAAGGCCCCAAGCGAACAATATATGACAAGTTAGGCCGGGCTGTTACATTTGGTATCAGAGCCGACCTCACTAGTTGTCCGGTTGTGCCGACGGGGTCGTCGGGCTCCTTAAGGGGGATGGATTGTAATATCCCACATCGGCGGGTGAGGGAGTGGTAGCTGACCTTATTAAGAGTGCTGGTTGCCAACTTGTTATACGCGTTTAGGGTGTCAGGCTCAGAAGTGAGCTCGTGTCACCAGGAACAAAACCATGAGGGCATTGAGGCCCAAAGCGGACAATATATGGCGGGTTGGGCCGGGCTATTACAGACTTACAGTGTATAGTTCATGAGTCTTGTTTTTTTTTTTTTAGAGAGAATGAGCTAAAATATAATTTCATCATTGTGATATTTTGAGTTGTATTCTACTCAAAATAATACGTTAAATTTAATATGTATATTGATTAGTTGTTAAAAGTGGTTAATGTTAAATTTAAGCTTATAATATTGAGTTAAGTGTTTTCATGTCTTCTTTTATGAAAAATAAAGATAAGAATTAATGTGTTTTTAGATAGCCTGTGAATTGACCAGAATCTGATAATAAGATCTAGAAATCGACAAGAGGTTTGAGAAGACTATGAGAAATAATGAATCATTCCGTTAATTTTTTCAGACTCAAGTGCTTGGGTTGTATTCTAGCCTAGGTGTTTTGGTTTTTATCCAAGCCTAGTAGTGGTTGGCTTGGTTCCGAGCCTATATATTTAATTTTCTTTAATTTACTCATTTTCAAATATTTTTTAAGGATATAAATGAGTTAAAAGTTTGGTTTTTTCATTTCATCAAAATTAATATGAAAAAAATATTTGTTTAAAATAAACAATAAATTATTTTATACAATTTTTTAATAGTTTGTAACAATTAAAAAAATAAATTATTTTTTATATAAATTAAATAAGATTATTAATGAAAAATGATTTTTATTAAGAGATATAAGAAGAATTTTTTTTTTTTTACCAAATGATTGAGTTGTTTTGAACAAACTAAATGGATATCATTATTAAAAATGAATATAATAATTAAAACATATATAATGTAAAGAAGTGAAAATTGGTCATTCACTACCAGAAAACCGGACAAAAGCAACGGAATTACCGACGGAAATAATTCCGTCTCAAAATCTGTCGGTATATACCGACGGTTTCGCCGACGGGGTATACAGTTCGTGCGGAAAATGCAACGGCGCGGTGACGTCAGGCGATTTTACCGACGGAAATTACCGAGGGATTCAAACTGAGATAGCCGTACAGTGACGTGACGCATTCACCGACGGAATCACCGACGGAAGTAATCCGTCGGTGATTACGTCGGAAAAAACCATTATATGCACCCATCTCGCCGACACTCTCTTCCTCTTGTTTCTCCTTCTTCTTCTTTCCCATCCCACCTCTCCCCTCCCAAACCGGCAGCGAAACACCCATCCCAAACTCTCCACTATTCTCAACACGAGCACTCGGGTTTCTTATATCTTGTACGTGGTCACAATATCCGTTTCTTGTAGATTTTATCATTTTTTTGTAAGTAAATCTATCCTTTTTAGTTTTAATATTTAATTGTGAATTTTATTGTTTTAGTATATTTATTTTGTTAACGTTTGTACTTGTTTAATTGTTATTTATCAAAGAAACTTGTAGTATGAATATTGTATAATATTTTTGTAGTTGTTATAGTTTGTTTTAGATTTTATCAAATTATATTTGTTTGTAAATTGTTGAAATTTTGTTTGAATTACACCGAATTAAATGTGTCGTTGTGATGAAATAAATAATTAATAGCTTATTTAAGTGTCTTGTTTAATTGTTATCAATTATATTTGGAAGTTGTGATTTCTGTAAATTTATATATGTATAAATTTGTATGTATGAACGTTGATAGTTGATAATTGATAATGAATATTTAACATAAGTGTTGTTTTAGTTTGTTGGATAATGTCGGGGAAAACCAATATTTTTGTTATGTTTTATAGAGGTTCAATAGAAGTCATGGATGATCGTTCATGGATGTATCGGGACTCACCCCAAGGATTGCGGAGGATGGATTATTGTAACGGTGTCCAGGGTTTTATTAATTTCGCAACATCTATTCCGAGGAATTTTACTGATGGCGGTATTAGGTGTCCATGCAGGAAGTGTAAAAATTTAAAGTTTCTGCATCAAGATGTTGTAACGATGCATCTTCTAACCAAAGGGTTCATGGAAGATTACCTGTGTTGGTATGCTTATGGAGAACTATTTGTTCCTGATGAGAGCATGGAAGAACAGGTGGTTGGGTCAACTTCTAGTGCTAGCAACATGCATGAAGTTGGAAATGAGAATAGTAATCCTTACGGGAATATGGTTATGGATGCAATGAGAATGAGTGAAGGTAATGTCGGGGAATGTCCAATCGTAGAAGAAGAACCTAATGCGATGCAGCAAGGTTTTTTGATCTGCGTTGAGAGATTCGACGAACCATTATGGGATGGCCGCACGAACCATAGTAAATTATCGGCCGTAGCACGGTGTTCACCATCAAGTCGATCACGGGTTGAGTGAGGCCGGTTATGACAAGATTATTGAATGGGCGAGAAGCATTTTACCCGAAGGGAACAGGCTGAAAGAGAACTTCTATCTTGCCAAGTCCATGATGAAACCCCTCGGTTTAGGATACCAGAAAATTGATATATGCCCTAACTTCTGCATGTTATACTACCTTGAAAATGCTGAGATGACCGAGTGCATGACATGCGAGCATTCCCGTTACAAACCCAGAACTGGTAGAGGGAAGACTCTCGTGGCATATAAAAAACTTAGATACTTCCCAATCACACCTAGACTGAGAGGTTATTCATGTCACCAAGGACTGCCGAGCACATGACATGGCACCAATCACACCATGCGGTTGATGGAGTGATGGTTCATCCTTCTAACGGTGAAGCCTGGAAACACTTTAACAGTATGCATCCTCCCTTTTCAGCTGAATCAAGGAACGTACGTCTTGGGTTGTGTACAGACGGATTCAACCCCTTCGGGTCATTTGCTGCTCCTTATTCTTGTTGGCCGGTCATATCGACGGTTTATAACTTGCCACCGGGGATGTGTATGAGGCCGGAGTTCATGTTTTTATCTATGGTCATACCAGGTCGAGAGCAGTCCAGGGCGGAATATAGATGTTTGTCTTCGTCCGTTGATTGATGAGTTGACGCAGTTGTGGTCCTCTGGAGCTTTGACTTATGACATCTCGAGGAAACAAAATTTTGTTATGAGAGCGGCTTTGATGTGGACTATCAATAATTTCCCAGCTTATGGAATGGTTTCCGGTTGGAGCACGCATGGAAAGCTAGCATGTCCATATTGTATGGAGAACAACAAGGCATTCACGCTAACAAACGGGGGTAAAACTTCTTTTTTTTTGTCACCGTCGTTTCTTGCCACATAACCACAGTGCAGAAAAAAAGAAAGGATTTCTTTGTTGGCGAGTTGAAAATGATGTTGCACCCCGCGTCTTTCCTGTGAAGAATTGTTTGATGTTGTGTCGAGTACGGTGAAATTGTGTTTGGTCTCCAATCGGGTAAGCGAAGTTTCCTGGTTTTGGTTTGACCCATAATTGGGTGAAGCGGAGTATATTTTGGGAGCTTCCTTATTGGAAGACCAATCTTCTTCGCCATAACCTTGACGTCATGCACATTGAAAAGAACGTGTTTGAGAACATTTTCAACACCATCATGGATGTGAAGGGGAAGACAAAGGACAACATCAAGGCTAGATTGGATGTAGCGCGTCGTACGTAACCGTAAAAATATGGAGTTGGTTTGTGATGGGTCACGGGTCGCAAAACCAAGAGCAAGCTTCGTGCTAGAGAAAAACGCACAACTACTAGTCTACAAATGGCTTAAGAGTTTGCGTTTCTCCGATGGACATGCCTCGGACATATCAAGGCTGGTTAATACGGAGGAATGCAGATTATATGGAATGAAGAGTCATAACTGCCATGTGTTTATGCAAACACTCATCCCATTAGCTTTTCATGATTTGTTGCCAAAGGGGATATGGGATGCACTAACGGAGATTAGTCATTTCTTCAGAGACATATGCTCTAGCAAGTTGAATGTTGATCACATTGAAAGGCTTGAAAAGAATATCGTCGAGACAATATGCAAACTTGAAATGATATTCCCTCCATCATTTTTTGACTCAATGAAGCATCTACCCGTACATTTACCGTTTGAGGTAAAAGTTGGAGGACCGGTCCAGTACGGATGGATGTATCCATTCGAGAGGTTAGATATTACGGTTGCTATGACATTTATAATTAAATGTTTTTATTTTTATTTTAATGTTTTTAATTGATAATTTTTTATTAATATATATATGCAGGTACTTGTTCAATCTTAAAAAAAAAGGTTAAGAACTAGGCGCATGTTGAGGCGTCAATATGTGAGGCGTATATTGTTGAGGAGATCTCAACATTTATCTCATACTATTTCGAACCTCATTTGAGAACGAGGATAAACCGTGTTCCACGGCATGATGATGGTGGTGAAGTGCATTCAAGTGGGAACTTGTCAATATTCTCCAATCCTGGACGACCCACACCTAAAAATGCCGTGAGGGAAGATATTTGTCTGAAATAGAGTTCAGACAAGCACACAATTATGTCCTATTTAACTGTGATGAGTTGAGACCTTTTATTAAGTAAGTAGATGTTCGACTTAAACTTTGTCAAGAGTGTACGATTTATGTTTTGTGATACCATGCACTCATATACTTTGGAACAACCTTGAAGGCAACATCGACGATACTTACTGTCCAATAACTCACAAACTGACCGAATCCCAGATCTTTCAATTACAAGATGAACAATTTGCCACATGGTTTAGAACACATGTAAGTCCTATCACAAACTCATTATCTCTTGCAATGTAATTAATTGTAGTCAATGTTACATAATATCCGTTTATTGATTATTGTTGTATTTAATTTACAAGCTAGGTTTATCAAATGGGAGGTAGTGCTGCTATTTCACTATCTTTACTATGTCTGGGCCTTGAAAGAAAAGTCAAGTGCTATAATGGATATTTTGTCAATGGATATGTCTTTCACACTGAAGAATACGGGCATGAAAGAAAGACATACAACGCGGTGTTTGTATTAAGGGATCGACTTCTAGTGAGTTTGAAGTTGACTACTACGGTAGATTGGAAGAGGTCATCGAACTGCAATATCATAGCGAGCAAAATAGAGTGTTTTTATTCAAATGCTATTGGTATGACACAACTGACAGAGGAATCAGAGTAGATCCTCATTATGGTCTCGTTGAAATCAACTCAAAAGCTAGACACCGCAACGTAAACGACGTCTTTGTTTTCGCAAAGCAATGCCAACAAGTTTATTACACATGCACCCCTTCCATTAGAAAGGACCGATCAAGAGTTGATTGGTTATCCGTTTAAAAACAAAACCCAAGGGTCGTGTCGAGGTTGTTCAGGATGAGAACGAAGACACAAGTGTGATAGATGAAGTCTTTCAAGCTAGTGAGTTGGTTGAACCATACCGAGTTGCTCCGTCGATTGACTTAGAAGAAAATTCGAATTTTCGTGTTTTCAACGATAGTCTTGTTGATGTTGACGTAGAGGAGTTGAATGTTGTTCTGAGATCTACTAGTGGAAAAAAGAATGTTGTTGAAGAAGATGATAACGAAATTGAAGAGTGCAATGAAGCCGATGATAACAATTCAATAGAGGACGAAGATGAAAATTCCGACTAACTAAACATGTTATAAAGCCTTATTTTTATAATGTAATAATTTGAAACATGAAATATTTATTCTTCTTTAAGGGCCAGCCTGTTATTGTGTTGTGTGTCTTTGTAAGATTTCAATTTAAGATTTTTTAAGAGGGTTACATAAAAAAAATAAGAAAAATTTAACACATTCACCGACGGATATACCGACGGACTATAAACCGTCAGTATTTCACAGAGAGTTGCAAAATAAATTACGGGATTTTGCCACATTCATCGACGGATTTTCCGACGTAATTACCGATGGAATCACCGACGGGTTGTCGCACGCATGTCTGACACGTGTCCGTGTGCACAATTACCGACGGAATTTCCGACGCCCAATACCGACGGCATTACCGACGGATAACGCATGTCTGACACGTGTCCGTGTGCACGATTACCGACGGAATGTCCGACGTCCAATACCGACGGCATTACCGACGGATAACGCATGTCTGACACGTGTCCGTCTGCACGATTACCGATGGAATTTTCGACGGCATTTCCGACGGATCGAAAAGTTTGGCGGGATTTTCCAAACTTTTCGGTGCGAATTTCAATTAATTTCCGACGGAATTACCGACGGAAATTAATTGCACCGACAGCAATTAATTTCCGTCGGAAATTCCGTCGGAAATATTGCTTTATATACCGCCCATCCCCTCACTTTGTTCATTTTCTCCTCTTCTCCTCTTCTCCCTTTCTCTTCTCCCTTGCTCTTCTTCTCTCATTTATATTTAGCTTTTAGAAGGATTTTATTGTTTTGGTGGTAGTTTTAAAAGGTATGTATATTTTTTTATTTATCTTTATATATTTTTTATTTTAATTATGATTATTTTTTTTGGTGTTCTTTGTTTTGTATATTGTTTGTAGATAACATCTTAAATTCAACACATTATTAAGGTAAGCATTTTTTATTCCCAAATTTATTTTGAATTGATATAATGTTTTTTAGTTTTGTGTATTGTTTGTTTTGTGTTTATGTTGTGTGTTGTGTAGTGTTTTTTAGTTTTTTAATTTTATTTATTAATTTTAGTTTTTTAGTTTTGATATTATTATTTGTATTGCTATAATTGTTATTGTTGAATTTATGTTAAAAATGTTAATTTATATATATAATTGTTATTGTTGATTTATTTTAAAAATGTTAATTTATATATATAGAATTGCTTTTTAATTAGTTTATCTTAATTTAGGATATTATTGTTTGTATTGCTATAATTGTTATTGTTGAATTTATGTTAAAAATGTTAATTTATATATATAATTGTTATTGTTGATTTATTTTAAAAATATTAATTTATATATATAGAATTGCTTTTAATTAGTTTATCTTAATTTAGGATATTATTGTTTGTATTGCTATAATTGTTATTGTTGAATTTATTTTAAAAATATTAATTTATATATATAGAATTGCTTTTTAATTAGTTTATCTTAATTTAGGATATTATTGTTTGTATTGCTATAATTGTTATTGTTGAATTTATGTTAAAAATGTTATATTAATCCGTAAGTTTGAATGTATGACTTTAATCTAATGTTTGTAACTCTAAGTACCAATTTAACAATGAATGTTTATAGTTGTAATTCTATATGATGTTATTGAAAAAAATGTTGTGTTGATGATGATGAGTTGGGTTGAGATCCATGATGATTGGATCGGGATGTGAAATAAAATTGGAAGTGTAATATGATTTTGTCGACAACTTGGGACCCCCAAAGTCTGGGAGACTCGTCGAATTTTTTTTAAATAATCGAAGTTAATTATGTAATTATTCGTATACATTTGTGTAGATGCGTAGAATGAAATCTACAAGACGTCGTCGAAGACGGTTGCAGCTAGTTCTTCTAGCAGCGAGGAGGATGTATCCTTAGGTGCCGATCACGGCGAGGAATCTACGCCAACTTGTGATGCTGCCTCTTCTAGCGCGGTTTCACAAATGGGAAGCGGTGTGCCTTCACAACTGGGGTCAATTCACCCGCAAGTACCAGGCACAATGGAAGGATGACCTCTCAATGTAAGTTTGTTTAGGTTTTATTTTTTTTATATATACTTATAACATAATTTATGAACAACTAATTAATATTAATTACTACTTTTATTTAATTTCAGGTCCACAAACATTGAGGCTGCAAGGACTATAACATTGGCGTTTAAATCGTCGATGGAGATTCCATTGTTTCAATGGAGCCAGGTTTCCAAACATCCTGAGTGGAAACCTAATATCGATGCATGGTTTAAGCGATTTCAGGTCGGTGTTAATTTTTAATTTCCAGCTTGAATTTAATAAATGATTTTTATAATTTTATATCTTGTACTATTTTTATTTTATATGAATTATTTATATACACGGAACAAATTTGAGTGGGATAGGGCGGACAACAATGTTGTGAGGAGGGTATGGGAGAATCACGCGGCAACTAGGTAAAATCAAAAATAATATTTATTTTTGTTTTATAATTTTATTTTTTAAATTATAATTTGTTACTATGGAAGTAGGTTGCGTGATTTTTGGTATGACACCCAAAAAAAAATCAAAAAGACATGCGAGGGATAACGGTCTTGAAGGATGGAATGAGGTGGTGGTTTGGTAGGAATTCAAACCGCCATTCATCTCGGGGGAAATATGGACGGCATATATTGAGCACGTGACCTCAGAGCGGTTCTCACGGCGCTCACAGTCTGGCGCCGACAACCGGAACCGGTAAATTTATGGTTCGGTGACCACGCACACTGGCGGATCCGTCTCATTCAGCGCACATGCAAAGCGGATGGTAAGATTAATTTTAATGAAATATATCGTTAATTAATTTGTCGTTCCTTATAATATATTTAACTTTCAATCTATTTTTTCCTTACAGGCTTCGTCTCTTGGACGTGAACCGAGTCCAATGGAGTTGTTTCTAGAGATGCATGTGCGGAGTCAAGATCGCCAAAAGGGGGTGCAGCAGTTCGTGGACAACCGTGCTCAGCACTTCGTGGTATGTTCGTCCATTCATTTTATTTTGTAAGTTATTATTTTCTTGAATTGCATCTTGAATTGCATTTGATGATTTTTTTACCGATGGAATTTTCAGGAGACCTATAATAGCCGGTTGAGGGAGAGATATGGGGACAATCCGTCGACCCATCCAGATTTCGATCCAAATTTGTGGATGGAGGCGGGATCGTCTGGTGGACCCGATAAAAATAGGGTTTACGGGCTCTCCAACACTACGACTGACAACTTGCGTTCGACTCGTAGTGTCTCAACTGTTGGAAGCTCTCCATCGCATCGAACACCCAGTCGAGGAGTTCATTGCATTGAAACAACAATATCAACAACTCTCGACGAATTATGATGAGCTCCGTCAAATAGTCATGGAGATGAGATCAAAGATGGGTGACGATACTTATGCAGCTTCCTTTTGGCCGTATGGTCCCGGGACAACCAGCCTCCTCCTCCTCCGCCTCCTCCTCCAGCTCCGCCACTATTCTAGTTTAATTTTGTTTTTTAAACACATTAAATTTGTAATGAATATTATTTAACATTACTTTTACATTTTAAATGTTTAATGCATTTCTATTTGTTTATTAAGGTTTTTTACAATTAATAAATTATTTTTTTATATATATTTTAAATACCTACCGACGGATATACCGAAGGATAGTATCCGTCGGTATTTAACAGAGAGTTGCCGAATAATTACCATCCATGCCATCCTTACCGACGGCATCACCGACGGATAATATCCGTCGATATTCCACAGAGAGTTGCAACAAAATTACCAGCCATGCCATAATTATCGACGGATTTTTTCGTTGGTAATGCCGTCGGTAATTACCCTTGAAATTACCGACAGATTTATTCCGTCGGTAATGTTCCCGCGGGAAATGTTTTTTGGCGCGCGCGTGTATCCGTCTGTAAACCGTCGGTAGGTGGTTTTTTTTATTTGCGACAGAATTAGCGACGGAATCGGGATTTACCGACGACTGTTTTACCGACGGACGTGGTCCGTCGGTGAGTCCGTCGGTATTATTTTTACCGACGGATTTCATTGCTGTTACCGACGGAATGAGTCCGTCGGTAAAACTGGATAATGTTGTAGTGATTGGTCATGCTCTTAAAGGAATTGGATTTAACAATGAAGATGTGGAGAGTGAAAGATAATCAAAATTATGAATTTATGAAATTATTATCTTGACTTTTTAACTATGTTAGATTTTAAATAGGTGTGGATGCAAATATTTTATTTACTATATAATTGAATTGATTATTTATTTTATTATTGAGTAAATTATTATTTTATTATATTATCTTCTTTGCAATGAATTATCTTTTTTACATGATTACAAATACTTTATTAACATGATTTTGATGAGCGAGAAATTATCATTTTAAATTAGTTAAAAATATTAAATTTATTATAAATAAAAATAAAAATAATGATATCTATTTATTATTTTAAACATGTTAAAATAGATTTTTATGCATGATGTTATGTCTTGTTCCTCGTCAACAAAATAAAATATATATATATATATAAAAAATGCATCCTATCTTATATATTAGTACCGAACACAACTCGTCTCAACTTTTGTTTCATCTTGTCTCTTTCTTCCCAATTATCTCCATCTCTCCCGTAAAAAAGAGACAGAGACAAAAATCTCCACAACACAACATCCCAGGATACTAAACAAACGCTAGTACCTTAAGGACTTGTATTTTTTTTGCTGCAATTTAAGGACTTGGTCTTTTTCTTTGCTGCAATCCTGTTTACGGCCTCCGCTTTTAAGATTCTACTTTGCTGGAAATCCACATATAGTGTTTCCTTATACTGAAATATTAGGAAAACTTGTTTGCATTTTCTTGGAATCTATCAACAGCTTGTTGAGAGTCTTTTAAAACACTGAAACGACATACATTCTAATTTTTATGCAAAAAGGCAACAAATTGAAATTACAAATACGTTGTCCGATTATTATTGATTGACTACTGAAGAAAACAGCTGCCATGGAAAATATTTTTTCCGAACAATAAAACTTGGTTTTCAGCTTATTATGCCACTGAATGAACATGGACATGGTGGGATGGCAACTTGAACAATTCCTTCCAGCATCAGCATAACCTTTTTCATGGTAGGCCTCAGAGAGGGGTCTTCCTGGATGCACCAAAGGGCAATCATCACATATTTCTCTAGTCTTTTCATATCACTTGTGGCCTCTGGATCATCATCAACTAAAGCATCAAGTGTGCCTCTGTGAAAGCAATCATAAGCCCAGTCTGTCAGAATTTCTCTATCATTCTCGCCTGTTTCAATGCCAACACTTCTTCGGCAAGAAATGATCTCGAGCAGCATGACTCCAAAACTGTACACGTCAACCTTTACAGTGATTGGTTTAGACCTGAACCATTCAGGTGCAACATACCCTCTTGTGCCTCTAATGTTGGTTTTCGTATGTGTCTGATTGATCATCAAAAGCTTTGCCAACCCGAAGTCAGAAATTCGAGCATTGCAGGAGCCATCAAGAAGGATGTTTTGTGGCTTTATGTCGCAGTGGATGATTTGGGTGCTGCATTCTTCATGCAAGTACAAGAGGCCTTTCCCAGTCCCCAAGGCGATTTGAGTCCTCTGGTGCCAACTGGGTTTCAAGTCTCCAAAGAGTAAGCTTGCCAAAGTACCATTGCTCAAGAACTCATAAACCAGCAACCTGTTCTGTCCTTCATTACAATACCCTAGCAGTCGAACAAGATTCTTGTGATGTGTTTGGCCAATCACTTTGACTTCAGTTTTGAATTCCTCGTCGCCGTCTTTAACTAATCTGTCTAACTTCTTGACTGCAATGGAAATAGGGACTATCGAACCGGTTTCTATTACCCCTTTATAGACAATTCCGAAAGATCCTCTTCCCAGTTCTTCATTGAATCCATTTGTAGCATCCTCTAGCTCTTTGTAGGTTAAACACCGCAAATTCATTCCCATGGAACTTTCTTGTTGGTGATTTTCTGCGTGCTTCTTGTGATAGAAGAAAGAACCTGAACATAAGAGGCCAGCCAATACGAAGATGACAATCACCGAGCCACCTAAAAGCACCGACACGATAATGATCAAACTGTCCTGGTTATTCTCGGCAATTGGAGGTTTCTGCAATGTGGAATTAACTTTACTTACTTTAAGAAAAGCCATAGAACTAACTGCAAGATCTTTTCTCCCATTGGAGAGAGGTAACTTCTTCTTCCAACAGTTATCATCTTTTGACACAGCCGCAGCACAAAAACAATCCTGCATACAAGATTTTCTGCAGTCTTCTTGACTACAAGGCTTAATCAACTCGTAATCAGATGGTGGCCAGTCGGTGTTTCGAAGTTCCAACAAGGTTAAATCTTCCTGAGGTCTCTGCCCATCTACTTCACAGCCTTGAAGGAAATCAGGTTTGCAGCTTCCATATTTATCATCTGGATCGACTAATGAGTAACCAGGTGGGCATTCACATGTTGGCCTTAGATCATCCTTGAGTTTGCAGACATTGTTGAAGCCGCAAATCCCACTTCCCCGTGGTCCGTTGAGTTCTAAACAAATGTTTGTCGGTATGGTCCTAATGACTGTCCAGGTCTCATTACTCGAGGAATTCTTTGGATGATGAGATATTGTGAAGACTCCATCAAAATTGAGGGTTGCTTTGTGATAATAACCCGTTACTGGAACCATCTCATCTGGTGTAAGATTGAACCTTTCATCATTTCTTTTTCGTACGTACAAGTAGCCTAACTCATCAAAGACCACTTGGATACCAGCATTTGATGAATTACCTATGGTATAGTATTGATCATATTGGACTTTGGAGGGCAGGTTTATTGGATTGAGGACTGCACTTCCATTTGTTTGCAAACGGAACTGGAACCTTCCTTGAGAGAAGTTGGTTTCTGATTTCCTAGAAGAAAGCATCCCTTCTATCTCCATTGTCTGAGTAGGCAACAAAGTGTCATTAGGATAGCTAAAGCTCTGCCATACCGCTTGAGATCCAGAGCTTACATTGAAAAGCACAAAGTTGCCTGTATCATTCATTACACCATGGGTGACTGTGCCTACGCTGAAACCTGATCTCCATATCTCTGAGTCTCGAGGATCTTTAAGCACTAGCCCACGGTCTGCAGTTAGCTCAACCTTCGATCCTCTCGGTGCAGGATTTCCTCCGTTAGCATACCAAACTACGGTTCTGTCAGGAATTTTATAATACCATATGGCAAGCAAGAAGAAATCATCATTCTTGCTTATTTGGCGGAATCCAAATGCAAAATCATTGGAAGGAGAAAGCCATGGAGGATTCTGACCCATGGCAGTGAGGGATTCGCCCACATTAACAGTACCGGTCGTTTGACACATGACAGAATGCAGGGACACGAGGAAGGAGAACAGAAGACATGAGAAGGCAAATTTAGAGTCCATTGCTAGTAACAATTGGATGGATTTAGCTGATGAACAGAAACTTGGTAATATATACATATAGGGGTGAGGCTAGTTCCGCGTTATGGAAATTAGACGTTGACGATTCCAAGCTGCTAAGATTTCTAGTCACCAAAACTTGATCAACACGCCAGACATGTTATGGAAATTAGAAAGAAGGTGCTCATACTTTTTCCACAAGGTTTTTGAAATTGCACGCCTCATTGTTTCTAACCCTAACCTAGCAAAGCCTTATGCGCTGTTCTGTCCCTTAGGAGTAGAGGCTACTTGATTTAAGCTATGATCAATGCATCTCATTCTCATAGATCAGAAGGAAAATTGCAGCTGTCTTGGAGAATAATGTATAAGGAAAAAAAATAATTGAAAGGAAAGCAAAATGTATTAAAAAAAAAATAGTGTTTTTATTAGGTATATGGTGTGAACTGTATCAAAGTTTCAACGAAAGGTTTCATAACCCAAATTTTGACGCTAAATTCCAAAGATTTTTTAAAACAATCCAAAAAATGCATAAAATTCCAGAACATGTTTTTAGCCAAAGGCGAGTATGGAAATTAGCCAAAAAAGGATTTCGACATGTTTTTCGTTGATCGAAAAGTGTTTTCCGTTGATCAACTTTTCTAATGGCAAACAAATACAGAAAAATTTGAAAACTGGTTTTCTAAAAACTATTTTTCAGAAAACAAACACAGCCTCGTCAACTAAGGGACTTACTTTGTGTGGAAATATTTGCAATTGAATAATTCAACCTTCAGTTTCATATACAATATATCCTGAACATTCGTTTTCCTTGTTGATGGTCAAGGCAAGCTTCGCAGAAATTTCATTGCTTCTGTGGAAGGACATAGAGTCAGCTCCATTGTGTCCTTTTCCATTTAAATGACATATTGACAAAGAATAATCAAACCCGCGTTTTGGAAATTCTACTAGCACAGCTAATTGGCCGACGATGGAATGCCTTTAAATTAGGCCTAGAAAATTTTATATTTTTCAGTTTTAGTTTATTTTTCCTTTTTAATTTTGGAATTTAACACTTTTATTTTTTCTATCTAATTGGGATCTTGATGTACTTTCTTAATGTAATGGTCGGTTTTATACTTATTTAAACAGTAATAATCCATATGTTCAGGGGATTGTTTTGGCAGAATAATCATTTAAACAATAATAGAACCGCTAGGGTTCTTGTTTGACCCTTCTCGCGATTTCTTGTTATCTTCTTGTTCTTTAATTCGTAATCTAACTAAAAGTTATGCTTCGTCACCAAAACTGAATCAACACTCCAGATATATTATGGAAATTAAACAAAAGGTGATTTTACCATAGCAAGACTTTTCAACCACCCATTATGGGAGTAGTTTCCTGTCATTCTGCTTGGGGACGATCCTTTCAATACAACAGTCAAAGACAGGTAGGAGCATTAACTAAGAAATCAATACACATTCATTTGGAAAAAGTGGAATGAATCATCGAGTAGACAATATCTTATCCACAAATCTACAAAATGCCCTCCAACTATACAAGTTGTTTCGATTTTGCTACAAAATAATTTTTTGCATCAATTTTATTCTCAAACCTTTAAAAAATCTTAATAAAAAATTTCCATCTGTTTTAAAGTTTTGTCATTCATATTTTCATCCACCTTTAAAAATTATCAATTAAGAACTTTCGTCTGTTTTTAAAGATTTTCATCAATATTTTCATCTAAATTATATTTTTATTGTAAGAAACAACGTCATTTTATAAGAAATTTAACATTTTCCCTGTTACGTGATTCATATAAAAGTTCCCAGTTGAGAAATCAAGATTTGAGAATAAAATGGTTACAAACGATGAATTGAATTAGTTAAAGAACATTCCAACGTTGTACAGTGTTGGAAAAGTCTTGCCTGAAATTTAACCCAGTTTAAGGTTCAGTTTCTGAAAATATCATCATGCATACAGCTGTAAGAACAGGATCCTGATGAAGTGACATTGAAGGGAAGTGAAATGGAAACAGGTTAATTACGACTTCAGCACTCTCATTTCTGAATTTGAAAAGTCATTTACGTTGAACATGATAGAAAATGAGAGGTCTAAACGTTTCTACGGCCTGTGACGGTGAAAATTTAGCTTCAGTGACAAATAATTGAATGAAGTGATGCTGGTTCTACATTTATCAGCTATACTGATAGAACCCCATTTAAAAGATTCATTGGAATATCCATTCCTATATTTCATTATTTAGGGCCTGTGACAGTGAAAATTTAATATCATAATTTCAAATATACATTTAATCTTTTTCTTACATCTATTTTCAATAGGGTTGCGTTTACAAATATTGGTTCATTGTTTTACTTTTATTTATGCTAGCAAGAGTAAGTGATTGGATACATTGAAAAATAATATTGCAATTACACTGTAAACAACTAGGGGCTGGCGGAAAATTAGTTCATTGTTTTATTTTTGTTAGTGCTACCCATAGTAAGTGATTGGGTATATTTTAAAAATAATATTACAATTACATTGCAAGCATTAAAAAGAGTAAGTGATTGAGTATATTTTAAAAATGATATTGCAATCACACTGTAATCATTAGAAAGCATGCGAAAAAATGATATTTTCCTCATCTAGTCTTTAAGTTTGTGTTATATCAATAAATTTGCAAGTTAATTCCTTTTATATATTGACTAGTATATTGGCATGTGTTTAGCTGCGGGTAACTATTAATTTTTTTAAAAATAAAATATTAAGAATACGGAGAATTTTTTAATAGTATTATTAAATCTAACCAGGTAGATTAATTTTAAAACTTTCCGACTTAACTCTTTGTCTAGCTCAAGTTTTTAATTAAATTGTGTGAGAGCTAGCTCGACTTAAATCGATCGATCTTATAGGTCTAAATGCAATCTTGATGATCGATAAAAACATGATTTAGTTTTAAAAAAACACTTCAAGATGATAATTTTTTTAAAAAAAAATATTAAGACTATGAGAGATTGGATTAACCCTCCCCCGACCCAGGTCATGGACTCTATTGGGTTTAATAATTTTTTTATATTTTTTATTATAATTATATGATAAAAACATATGCTCATAAAATTGAACGGCAATCTAAAAATAGACACGTGCTTGAAACAATTATCCCTAGAAAGTAAACAAAAATCAACAGTGTAGTCCATTTTCCAACCAATCTAATATTAAATGATGAAATCAAAAAGGAATAAATTAAAAACAATTAAAAGACTAAAAACAAAACAAAAAATATCATATCGATGGGTAAACTTGTTAAACCTGTGAATCGGGTAAGTCGGGCTTATACACCAAACCTGTGAACTGGGTTGTCGCACGTGTCGACGTCGCAGCGATCGTCCACCCTCAAATGTAATGGATATATATCTGGTAAATATGGGGAGACAAGGAATTCTTTGTCTCTTAGCGGTGAAAAATGGAATGGGAGTCGCCACCTAGTATTTTGGTCACTAGGAACCCTAACTGGTCTCAGAGATTGGGTATGGAGACTGGTTGCGTAAAGGGAAGGTATTAGCACCCCAAATACGCCCTACCTAAGGTAAGCTGTGTTGTTTTATTGTCTGATAAAAACCAAGGTCTTATCATGTTGGTCTGTCTAAGGTTCAAGAAAAGCCCTCCTTAGTAAGGAGGTTCTTATCTTATGGGGTAAAACTTAACCGATCTAATGTCTATTAAAGAACTACCTTTTTTTATATAAGGAATAAGTTTTACGTATAAATTCATAATCCCAGATATTAAAACAAAACAAAAATATTTTTTTGATTTTTGAAATATTGGCCAAGTTCTCACGACTTTAATAAACTGGTTATTAAAACCAAAATGCATGCTAAAATAACATATATTTTTTTTGTTTTCTTTGTTGTATAAAAATATAAATTTTTTAGTTTTGAGAGACTTGGCCGTATGCATGAAAACAAAAGTTTTTTTGTTTTTTTTTTGAAAAAACCGGGTATTTTTAATACCGGATTTGTATTTTTAAGATATAAAAATACAGACCAATATTAGTCGAAATGACGTAGAAAAATCGGTGGGAAAATCACAATTTTCAAAAAATATACATAAAAAACACAAAAAAAAAACAAAAAGGAGAAAAGAAATAAAATGAAATGGACCGGGCCGGGCCCGTATTGGCCCACCACAAGGCCGGACTCAGCCCACGTGGGCCGGGTTGATGTTCCAGCCTGCAGAAAACAGGACTCGGACTCACCCGGCCCATGGCCGGGCTGATGTTCCACCAAAGAAAAAAAGGGCCGGACTCAGCCCAGCCGTGTGGGCCGGGCCGATGTTCCACCCACCGAAGAAACAAAAATGATCGGTTACCGTGCATGAGCACAAGAACCGCTGAATTAATTAGCTTCATCTTGCATGCGAACGTGCACGGTGCACGTTCGCAAGCAAGAAGATGACTAATGACCGGCGGCTATGGAGGAGAAGGGAATTTACCTGAGGCGATGATCTCGGATGGCTGAGCTGACGGTAGAGCTGGCGACGGCTCTCGGTGGCGCTGCGGTGACGGTTACTGAGAAACCCGATGACAGCGGCGGTTCTTCTTCTCCACGGTGTAGGGACACCAGACCACTCCGATTCATTCTCTCTATCCTTTTCTCTTTCTTTTCTCCGTTTTCCTCTCTCGGTCTCTCTGTTGATACCTCGGTTTTCGGTTTCTACTGTTTCGGTTCCTTCTTTCTCAATACTGTTGGTTTCTCTCTCTCGGTTTTCTCTCCCCGTTTGCTGTCGTTCTCCTCCCCTCTTTCCTCTTGCGTTCGGGTGGTATTTATAGGGGCAGGGGGAGCGGGGTCGACCCTGCCCCGTCCCATCGCCGCGTGCATGTGGCGCACATTGCCACCTCTGCCACGGCGCCGACCGTGGTGGCCAATGGAGGCGTTGCTTGCAGAGCACGGCCGCTCGGCATCTCATCATGAGGTGGGTGGAGTCTCGACTTCGGCTCTAAAGCACGTGGGAGGAAGAGACAAGGGGAAGAAAACAAAACTTTTCTTCCCCCGCTACACGTCCGGGGAAGAAGAAGAAGAAACAAGGCCGCCTCAAAACGGCACCGTTTCGTTCTTCCTTTTTTTTTTTTTTGGAAAACCGCATGAAACGGCGTCGTTTTTCCTAAAACGCGTCGTTTCATTAATGAAAACTGGCGCCAAAGCGCCAGACTACAAGTTAATCCTTCGATTTGCGCGCGTTTTGCATTTTCATCCTTGGTCTCGGATTTCTTCAATTAAGTCCCTAATTGGTCATCAAACTTCAATATTTATGCAATTAAGCCCCCGATTTGACCAAATTAACTCTAAAAAAATTATAATTTGACCCTAGAACTTTAATTTCTTCCAATTAAAGCCTAAATTAACTCCAAAATCAATTTTTCTTACAATCAAACCCTCCATAAATTCAATTAAACCTTCAATATAATTTAATTGAGTCCACCAACATCTAATTTTGGCATTTTCTTTCTCAAATTGAATTTTCTTTGTCAACAGGGCTATCATCAGTCAATGAAATACTGTCAAATTTTAATTTTTTTATTTTTAAACCTCCCCAACCAAATTTTGACTATTTTCTGAGCGTTCTGGCATCCTCTTTTAACTGTTATATATTTTTTTTGTATTTTTATTTTATTTTATTATTTTTTTTTAAGAGAGGGGAAAAAATGTGAATTTGGGAATAACCCAAAAATGGGTTATGACATGGGTTATGGACTCCACTAAGATTATAATTTGTTTTTTTAATCTATTTTTTATTTAACTACATGATAAAAAAATATAGATGATTAGAAAATCAAAACCAACCCAGTACCGAGGTTTTTTTAGATTATGATAACCTTATAAAATGCGAAACAAAATTAATTATGAAACTGAATTCTCAATTGACCAGTATCTAAGGATAAAAAAAATAATTTAAAAGTTAAATTTCAATAAATTGATATTTACCTCAATCAATCCTTTAAGTTGATATTATATCAACAAATTTGCAAGTTAAATTTCTTTTATATATTGATTTACATGTGTGTTTAGTTGTATAAGTAGAAGTCAGATCATTTATTAGAGAATAACAAGAAAATGAGAGGACTAAACTTTTTGGGGCCTGTGATAATGGAAATTTAACATTAGTGACAAATAATTGAGTGAAGTGATGCTGATGAGTTCTGCATTTATCATCTATATGATTATTTTGATAGAACCTCATCCAATAGATTCGTAAAATTTATAATGAATCCATAAATATGAAGTTGGGGTGCAATTATTAGCCTTTTCCAATCAGAATATTTACAATAATGGTTGAAAAAACACATTTTATATATATTTTTATCATTTGATGCCACAATATTTTAATATAATTAATTAACTGTATATTTTAATTTTAATTCTAAGAGAACTCTCATGATTATCATTTTGTATCACTGACTAGAATATTTTACCGCAGCAATAATCCACGGTATCTATTTTTTTTTTTGTACTTAAATTTATTTTCAATTGCATTTTTTTATCAATTCAATCATCAAACAAAACTGTAAAACAAGAAGAATTCGTGTGGCCAATCTCATAATCGCATGAAAAGGTTCTTTCTAGTCCACATGTTTTTCGTTTTTTTCCTTTACAATACCTATAGTTTTTGGAATTTTATTTTTTATCCAAAAATTTATTTTATTTATTTTTTGATCCCTAGGTTAATGGATGAGAGACAAAGTCGCTAGAAAATAAAATATGAGAAAGAAAGTTATCAATTTGGTATATTTTGACAATAAAAAAAAGTCATTATTGGTGTCAACGGGTTATATTTAACAAGAGAAGTTTCAATAATGTGTTTTTTACCCTTCATCTTGCTGAAAAGGTAAGTCGGGATTAAAAGAGGTATTTTTTTGACAAATTTAGAGGTGTTTTGATTTAAGAGATTGGTTTATTGATATTATAAGGATGATTATTAGGTTTTTTTCTAGTGAAAATATATCAAAAATAGGTTCTTAGACTTTTAAAACTCATATCCCGATTTGCCTACCACTAGAGATGACCTTAAAATATTTCAAAAAATGACAACTTGTCTAACCGTTGTAAAGAAAACAAAATAAAAAAATTGAATGAACGATGCGTTATCCACTCCATCAAAATAAAATAGCATAGATGCATTGACTTGGGTTTATAGGTCCAAGCGTGTCTTGGCAGTAGGTAGCTAGTGAGGCTATTGATATAATTTTTTAATTTTATTCAATACCTTTATATATATATATATATATATATATATATATATATATATATATATATATATATATTTTACTTTACATTAATTTATATCTAAATTTAAAGTAATATTTGCTCTTTCTTATTTTTAAAACTCGTTTAGTTCAGCTTAGTCATTTTTTTAATTATTTGGTATTTTTATAATGTTTCAAAGAGATTATTATAATTTATTTTTAAATTTTTTTCTTTTATATTTGATATAAATAAACTGTAATTTCATAATATATTTATAAAAATAAAAGTCATTTACTCTTGGTAATAAGAAAAACTTCTCCCCTTCTTTCTTTTCATTTAGAATAGTGGTTCTCCGTTAATTTTTTTTTCTTTTTTATTTCTTTAAGAAAGATTTAGAGTTCATTCTACTCCCCATATAAATTTCTTTCTTTCGCATTCAACCCTACTCTTTTTTTCTTTTACAATTTCAGTCTTCCCTTCTTTTATTTGTTTTTTTGAGCCTTCAAAGAAAACACTATTTATTTTATATTATTCTTCTTATAATAAAAACTTGGGGTTTTACATTCGGAGTACTGACTTTGTACATGGGTATCGGGAATGTCATTTTGTCTTGTCTCCTCTAGATAATATAATCGTCTACATGTGCTCTTGATGCGCTAAGTGGCCATAGCGCTAGGGCATTGTGTGTTACCGAAGGTATCAAGACTTGTTGGGGTGGCAATGTCTTATTTTACCATTGGGTTGCCAGCAAGGTCTGAGTAAGGAGTTGCACCTAATTAATGAGTTGTTGAAGGTCTAGTTAGGTAGAAGTGCATGTGGTAACGGGTAAATTTATTATATGTCTGACCCAGGTGTATCTTAGTTGTGTGTTATGAAATGGCTTGGAAATGTCATTATAATTATATGTTCATCTCTTAGTTCAAGCAATCTGATCTATTCTCCCTAACCAAGATGTTTGGTGGCTTGATATGGAAAGCCCAAGTGATTGGTAGTTATAGCTTATGGTGTTTGGTAAGCCAATGTAACTGGTATATGGTATTTGCAAAAGGTCCCCTTTGATAGATGTAAGGACTCTCAAATGCTTAAGTCATTAACTTTACAGAAAGAAAGTGCAATTATATATATTTTAAAGAGAAAAACTCTGAAAATATATATCTATTGAAAATATTAAGAATTAAGAGATTATGAGCCTTGAGTTTGAATTATTCATGGTGTATTTATAGTTCATGAATCTTTTTTTTTTTTTTGAGAGAGAGAATGAGCTAAAGTGTAATTTCATTATTATGATATTTTTAGTGTATTCTACTCAAAATAATATATTAAATTTAATATGTATGTTGATTAGTTGTTAAAAGTGGTTAATGTTAAATTTATGCTTGTAATATTGAGTTGAGTGTTTTCATGTCTTCTTTTATGAAAAATGAAGATAAAAATTAATGTGTTTATAGATAGCCTATGAGTTGACCGGAATGTGATAATAATATCTAGAAATCAACAAGAGACTGGAGAAGACAATGACAAGCATTGAATCATTCCGTTAATTTTTTCAGACTCAAGTGTTTGGCTTGGTTCCGAGCCTATATATTTAATTTTCTTTAATTTACTCATTTTCAAATATTTTTTTAAGGATATAAATGAATTAAAAGTTTGGTTTTTTCATTTCATCAAAATTAATATGAAAAAAATTATTTGTTTGAAATAAACAATAAATTATTTTATACAATTTTTTAATAGTTTGTACCAATTAAAAAAATAAATTAATTTTTATATAAATTAAATAAGATTATTAATGAAAAATGATTTTTATTAAGAGTTATAAGAAGAATTCTTTTTTTTTTACCAAATGATTGAGTTTTTTTTTAACAAACTAAATGAATATCATTATTCAAAATGAATATAATAATTAAAACATATATAATGCAAGGAAGTGAAAATTGGGCATTGGTCATGCTCTTAAAGGAATTGGATTTAACGATAAAGATGCGGAGTGAAAGATAATCAAAATTATGAATTTATGAAATTATTATCTTAACTTTTTTTTAACTGTGTTAGATTTTAAATTGGTGTGGATGCAAATATTTTATTTAATATATAATTGAATTGATTATTTATTTTATTATTGAGTAAATAATTATTTAATTATATTATCTTCTTAGCAATGAATTATCTTTTTTACAATGATTGCAAATAATTTATTAACATGATTTTGATGAGCGAGAAACTATCATTTTAAATTAGTTAAAAAAATTAAATTTATTATAAATAAAAATGAAAATATTAATATTTATTTATTATTTTAAACATGTTAAAATTGATTTTTATGCCTATTATGTTATTATATCTTATTCTTCGTCAACTAAATAAAATATATATAAAAATATTTATCATATCTTATATATCATTACCAAATATAACTCCGTCTCTTTCATCTCTTTCATCTGTTCTCTTTCTTCCCGATTATCTCCCTCTCTTTCGTTAAAAAAGATAGAAAATTAACTCAAAATTATTCCCGAGACAGAGACAAAAATCTCCACAACATCCCAGGATACTTAAACAAATGCTAGTACCTTAAGGACTTGTATTTTTTTTCCTGCAATTTAAAGACCTAGTTTGTTTGCTGGAAAGTAGTTTTTTTTTTTAAAGTGAATTCTGGAAAAGTAAATTTCAGGAAAGTGAATTATTTTCTGATGTTTGGTAGTGTAATGGAAAATAAGTTGGAAAACATTTTCCAGTGTTTGGTTATGTCATGGAAAATGAGCTGGAAAATAACTTATTAATATTTTATTTTCTCAAGTTTATTAAAATAATGAGGAACAAATCTTACAAATTAAAAAGTTGAATGAGGATGAAATTGAAAAAAATATAATTTCATAAATTATCTCAAATAAAATAAATAATAATCAAAATAATAGAAATCAAATCTAAAAAATAAAATAAAAATGAAAGATGAAGAAATTAAAATAATAATAATTAACATTTCATAAATTATTTCAAATAAAATAAGTAACAATCAAAAGAATGAGGACCAAATTTGATAGATACAAAATTTCAATAAGAAAATGATAAGGAAAAAGCAAATAACAATTATAAAAATGAGGACCAAAGTTAATATAAAAATTAAATTTTAAGAGATGAAATTGAAAAATAAATATTCAAAACAAAATATATATATATATATATATATATATATAGCAATCAAAAGTTTGAGGATCAAATTTAATATAATCAGCAAATAATATGACATTTCTAAATTTTTCACAACTTCCGGAAAGTGTTTTCCGCCCAAATTTTCCAGGAAAACACTTTTCTGAAAATCAAGCCAAATTTTCCTTTGACTGGAAAGTGTTTTCCGTTGACCAACTTTTCTAATGGCAAACAAACACAGGAAAGTTTGGAAAGTGGTTTCCTAAAAACCACTTTCCGGGAAATAAACATGACCTTGGTCTTTTTCTTTGCTGAAATCCTGTTTACGGCCTCCGCTTTTAAGATTCTACTTTGCTGGACATATAGTGTTTCCTTATACTGAAATATTAGGAAAACTTGTTTGCATTTTCTTGGAATCTATCAACAGCTTGTTGAGAGTCTTTTAAAACACTAAAACCACATACATTCTAATTTTGATGCAAAAAGGCAACAAATTGCAAAATACTTACCAAAGATAACATACATAGATATAAATATGATAAAAAAATCAAATTTAAATACAAAAATACTATAAGTTGCTAAAATACTCAAAAACACATATTTACATCCAATATACACTCACTAACATTATTCGTACATATACATATTTTTAGAGCACTACAAGTCAGAAAATCAAACATAGATAAAGTATTCAGATCTGTGTGTAGCCTTTCACACAATCTAGTGCTGGTATTCTAACTTGTTTAATTTAAAAATTCATATCAGATTTATATGTGAAAATCAATCAAAAACTCACATCAGATTTACATTTCAAAGTCACACAATGACAAATCAGATATACAAACAAATCATATTTATTTTAGATATAATATTATTTTTCTAATAATTCAAATACTTTTAAATAATATTTATAATAATCACTCACTCCATATCATACACACATATCCACATACACATATTTCATAAATACTTACAAGATATATTTCATACTCATATACATATATATATTATACAAATACTTCCAAAAATATACTTATACCAAATACTTATGCTTAAGTATTTCCAAGAAATATTATTACTCAAATACACATATTATACAAATACTTTCAAATATATACTTATATCAAATATTCACACACACGAGTATTTTCTCACACGTATGCAAAACACATATACCACATATATTATATCCAAGAATATACTTATATCAAATATTATCACACATGTATGGAAAACACACACACACACACACACACATATATATATATATATATCCAATGATGTATTTATATCAATATCCACATACATATATATTTCCTCACATTTATATCAACATAACAATAAAAGAGTTCAAAGAAGACAAAGAGGAATCACAACAAGACAAGATTGATCCTAAGCTCCACATATTATGGGGGTTTAAAAAAAACAAGATTACAGGGTTTTAACAAAAACAAATTACGAGATTTTAACAAAACCAGGCTACAAGGTTTTAACAAAACCAAGCTCTAATACCACCTTTGTCACGATTCGAATCTCGGGTCCATGACCGGTAACGCAGGAGAGGTGTCGAAAGGACACCCCATCTGCGCTAAGTCTCAGAACGGACATATCAAAAGAACAAGTTATTTAAAAATACGCAGCATTTCATAATCTTCAGAAATATTATATTATTTAAAACTAATGAAACCAAACGATAGTTCAAAACTTCTCATTAGTAATTAAAACAAAAACAATAATCCATAATACTCATTACATTGTCAAAAATTCAAACTTAATTAAAATAGGGTAATAGTGGAGCGTCTAAGACATCGAATCAAAACTAAAAGGAAAGCCTCGCAAAATAAGCAAGGCATACCGAACAAAACTGAAGAAGCATGAACACTCAACAAAGTTCACATGCTAATAGAAACTAAGAACCTGAAATAATATTAAGAATGAGGGGTGAGTTCAACCAACTCAGTGAGGGAATAATATTTAATATACATTATAGATATTAATGATATTAATAGTTTACAAGACGATTTATCTTGATATACATATACATATACATACTAAACATATTATCATAAAGTAGTGAAATACATGTTAGAGATCAGATGACACCTAAAGGTGACCAAATGACACCCGAAGGTGACTAGATGACACTCAAAAGTGACCAGATGACACCCAAAGGTGACCACTGTAGGATGATCAGTCGTCATAGGCTGATGCCTCTCTCACCAGCTAGGTATACAGAATACTATGTGCACATAGGCTAACTACTCTCCGTTAGCATGGAGTTACTGACAAGTCCTATATCAAGGCATAATAGATATTCACAGAATCATCAAAGAAACGTATATCATATCAAATAGAATTTAGTTTGACAGATTGCGAGTGCAAATTCAAGAATAAATGAGTACTCAGAAAAACATATATAAGTATTCAAGAAATTAACTAGTTGTACTCATTGTATAATCAACATACATACATATTTATTTATAATATATGCATATTAAATATTATCTCACTCACCCAGAAAAATATAGATTAAAAGGAACATCAGATGAAAAACTCAAAAAACCTATTGAGGATCGTTAGGAGAACTTACAATAAATATACAAAATATACTCAAAAGCAACTCAAAACAACACAAATAAAAGATTCCAATGCATAAAAAAAAACCAAGTTTAGTCTCCTAGGTTTAGGGACTAAAACAAAAATTTTCCAAAACAGGGAGCCAAAACGTAATTTTACCAAAACTGGACCAAACTGTAAATACATAACCATACTAAAATTTCACCAATAAACCATCCTCAATTCTGTCCAGAATGACACCGGGAAAAAACTGTAATTTTTTTAAAAGTTCAGGGACTAAAATGTAAATCCCTAAAATTAAGGGACCAAACTGAAAATATTCCAAATCAATTATCAAACTAATATTCCTCATCCTTAACCTCAAAGTAACACTTTCTAGAACCTCAAAATACATTTAGGGGTCAATTTATAATTTTTCCAAAGTTTAGGGACTAAACTGTAGTTTTTATAAATCAAGGACCAAAATAAAATTTTGCCATCTTCAACCTCAAGATCATTCTGTCCAGATTTTCCAGCAAGGTTGAAATGAATTTCTTAACCCATAAAAATCAATTTACACAAATCAACTCACAAATTCTTATTTCTAACAACATACTCAAAATCAATCACTTAATTAACATTAAACTCCTAATAATTATGAATTATTTTTAACAACATGAAATTCAAATCCTTACAAACCCTAATCTCTTATTTAATCCTTTCATAAATAAACTATAATCGAAAATAATATGAGAGAGAATGACTTACTTGCTACTTCCACCATTCTTAAACCCAAAACTCAAGATAAAAAATTGAAATCCTTGGTTTGATGAGGGGAGGGTCACGGCAGCCACAAAAATTAGAAAAGAGAAAAGTAATTCTCTTACAACTTTTCTTTATATACCTAAATTAATTTAGGTTGGATTTGGGCTGACTTGGATTTGGATTTAAGCTAAAAGTTTAGATCTTACCAGAATTCTTCGGGTGAGAGTACAGGACGAAAACTCCATCAAAATGTAAAGTTGCTCTATGATAATTTTCAGTAGCTGGGACTACTGTTCCTGGTGTCAATGCCTCTCTCTTATTGCTTGCTCTCAAAACATACAAGTATCCGGACTCATTGAAGACAACTTGATATCCAGCATTTGATGAGTTAGAATCTACTGTGTTGCTCCAAAAGTAGGCTTCATATGGAAACCCAGTTGGCAAATTGATGGTATTAAGCACAGCATTTCCGTCCTCAATCAAACGGAACTGGAACCTGCCTTGTGAAAAGAGTATCAGTAAGCAACTCAAAACTCTGCCACAACTTTTCTCCATTTGCATTTGCAACCAGGAAGTTGCCTGTGTCATTCATGAAACCAATACGCTGCCTCACCGTTACCAGGACCAGATTTCCAGATTTCTCCACCTTGAGGATTGTTAAGCACTGCTCCAAGTTCAGCAGTTAACTTCACCGTGGACTTTTTTGGCGCAGGTCTATCTCCATTTGCATACCAAACTATGGTTTTGTCTGAGATTTTGTTGTACCATATGGCAAGCAAGTAGGAGATCCTTTTTGTCTAGCTGACGAAACCCAAAAGCGAAATCCTCAGCAGGAGAAAGCCACAGTGTTGCCTCATCGCCTGCAATTAGGGAGGCTCCCACCGTTGCATTTCCATTCCTTTGAGCTACCAAAGAACTTGGGAACAGCAAAAAGAAGAAGAAGTATACAATACAAGGAAGATCGGATGCCATTTCTTTCAAAAACTTGCAGAGACTATACCATGGAAAGCAGAACACATACAGAACATATAAAAGGAGACCCCGAGATTGTTAAAACTCATGAGAGTTTGCCTTTGAAGTTTGAAAAGTCTTAGTTAGACTTAGTCTTTGTTATTGTTTCATGTCAGATTCTTGCTCTGTAATTTTCTGTTTTCAGTTGGTAGAAATATGCTGGGAAAGAAGTACGGGTGTAGTAGATTATTTATAAAAATAAGCTACAGATTATTTAAACATTTAGACAAAATCAAGTTTATTTTTTTTCATAAATGTCTATTTAAACATTTTACAATCTCAATCTTTACCTTTGTATCAGATATATCCTAACCATTTATTTTAATTAAATTAGTTTTTACTATTAGATCTGAAAACTAGAAAATATAAATGCAAAAATCATTAAAAATATATGAAAAATATAAATAAAATAGAGAAAATGTTGACAAGACAGAATCTAGCTAAATTATCGAACAAGCCTAGCTAGTAGTGATAGGCTTGGTTCCAAGCCTATATATTTATTTATTTTTAATTTACTCATTTTCAAATATTTTCAAATATTTTTTATGGATGTAAATGTATTAAAATTAAGTTTGGTTTTTTCATTTCATCAAAATTAATATGAAAAAATTATTTATTCAAAATAAACAATAAATTATTTTATACAATTTTTTTAATATTTCATAACAATTAAAAAATAGATTAATTAGAGTAAGTAGTTAATTTTTATATAAATTAAATAAAAAAATTAATGAAAAATGATTTTTAATAAAAGTAAATTAATTTTTATATAAATTAAATAAGATTATTAATGACAAATGATATTTATTAAGAGATATAAGAAGAGTTTTTTTTTACCACGTTAGTGAGTATTTTATTAACAAACTAAATGAATATCATTATTAAAAATGAATATAATAATTAAAATTAACATATATAATATAAAGAAGTGAAAATTGGTCATTGGTTATGCTCCGAAAGGAATTGGATTTAATGATGAAGATGTGGAGAGTGAAAGATAATCAAAATTATGAATTTATAATGAAATTATTATCTTAACTTTTCGACCATGTTAGATTTTAAATTGGTGGGGATACAAATATTTTATTTAATATATAATTGAATTGATTATTTATTTTATTGTTGAGTAAATCATTATCTAATTATATTATCTTCTTAGCAATAAATTATATTTTTTACAATTGCTTTATTAACATGATTTTGATGAGTGGAGAAATTGTCATTTTAAATTAGTTAAAAAAATTAATATTCATTACAAATTAAAGTGAAAATAATGATATCTATATATTATTTTAAACATATTAAAATAGATCTCTCTGCATGTTGTTACAAATTATTGTGAAAATAATGATATTATTAACATGATTCTGATGTGTGATGAAGGACAATGGTTGGTGGCTGGACCTTCTGAATTGAATTTACTATAACAAATTCTTCAAGAAACTGAAACACTAGCCCGAGATGTTTTTAGTATAATGATGAAGGACAAAACCTGAAATCAGTGTATTCTGAGGTTTTGAGCAAAGCCTAGCAATGCTTATTCTGTAATATTGCTGGTTGTTAGATACTAGCTGCAACCTGCTTTCTGCAGAGAATCAGCTGGTGTAATCTGCAGAGCTTTAGAGCTAGTAATATCTAACATAGAAAATTAGGATTACCTGGAAAATAACTTATATTCAGAGCATAGCTCCTGAGTTTTAGATCATTGGGGAAACATTTATGTTAAAGTTACAGTTCTATAAGCAGCTCTTTAACTTCATACAGCAAAAAGAAAACATCATCTCGACCCCGAGAAGCGTAAACTAACCTGAAAAAGGTGTAAAAGCACAAGGCGGTTGCAATCTATAATGATTTCATGACAATGGCTGTGATTCTGAGGAGCTGGTTTCAACTAGCTATACTAAATGGGCTTGGACATGGTGGAACAGGAACTTGAATTATGCCTTCGAGCATCAGCATAACCATCTTCATGGTTGGTCTCAGATTGGGGTCTTCCTGAAAGCACCAAATTGCAACCATCACAAACCTCTCGAGCTTCTTCATATCATTCAAGGCCTCCTCATCGTTTTCAACCAAAGCATGCATCATGCCTTCTTGATAGCAATCATAAGCCCAGTCTGTTAGAATTGCTCTCTCCTCTCCTACTTCTGTATCTACACTTCTTCGACAACAGATAATCTCCAACAACAAGACACCAAAACTGTACACATCCACCTTCACTGTGATCAGCATGTTCCTAAACCATTCTGGTGCCACGTACCCTTTAGTTCCTCTAATGGCAGTAAATGTTTGGCTCTGATCTAGAGACAAGAGTTTTGCCAATCCAAAATCAGCAATCCTGGCATCGTAATGTTCATCGAGCAGAATGTTTTGAGGCTTTATATCGCAATGGATGATCTGGGTACTGCACTCGTCATGAAGGTACAGAAGTCCTCTTGCAATTCCAAATGCTATTTGGGTCCTCTGGTTCCAACTGAGTTTTACATCTCCGAAGAGGAAGCTTGCAAGGGTACCATTGCTCAAGAACTCGTATACCAACATACGGTGCTGTCCTTCATGACAAAATCCAATCAGCCGAACTAGATTCTTGTGGTGTGTCTGGGCGATCGCATCAACTTCAGTCTTGAATTCCTTGTCACTTTCTTTAACAAACCTGTCTACCTTCTTAATAGCAACAGGAACTCCAGAACCTATTTGTACTAGCCCTTTGTAAACGATGCCAAAAGCTCCCCTTCCTACTTCTTCCTTGAACCCATTTGTTGCTTCCATAAGCTCTTTGTAACTAAAGCAGCGCAGATTGGATTGCACAGCTCTTTCAACTTGAGGAGTCCTAGTGAACTTGTTGTGATAGATGAAGAATAAAGCAAAACTAGCCACACCAACCAAAACGAAGTTGAAAAACACTGAACCACCCAAGAGCACTGAGACTACTAGGACTAAACTATCACGGTTCTTCTTCGAGATTGGAGGAGGTCCTGGTAGTGTGTAATTACCTTTTCTCACTTTCATAAATGACGCTCCATTTACACTCTCATCTTGCCTCCCATTTGAGAGTGGGAGCTTCTTCTTCCAACAGGTTCCTTCTCTAAACACAATTACATTACAGAAGCAATCTTGTAGGCAAGCCTTTTTACAGTCTTCAATATTATAAGGAGTGTACATCTCATAATCTGATTCTGGCCAATCAATATTGGTGAGCTGTACCAATTCATAATCTTCTGGGGCATTTGGCACATCTTCTGCACAGACCTGTGTCGGAAAATCTGGTTTGCAGCCTCCGTAAGGATCATCAGGATCAAGTAGAGAAAATCTCTGTTGACATCTGCAGATTGCCCTCTGATCTGTACTGATTGTGCAGACACCATTAAATCCGCAAGGTCCTGTACCTTTCAGTCCACGAACAGCAGTGCAAATATTTACTGGCATGGTGCGAACGACAGACCAGCTTTCATTACCAGGAGAATTCTTCGGGTGAGAGTACAGGACGAAAACTCCATCAAAATGTAAAGTTGCTCTATGATAATTTTCAGTTGCTGGGACTACTCTGTTAAATATAATTTGTAACTTTCAATATCTTTTATTAGCTGTTATGCTCTTTTATTAAGAGGAAGTGTTTCTACTTCTTCATTAATTAAGTTGTAGTTTTTTTTACTCTTCCTTGTACTATAAAAGGTGAGTAGAACAACAAGAAAATATAACAAGATTTGCCTCAGGTATTGAGCTGTAGCTCTACCATTTATCCTTCCAATTCCTCCTTCTTCTTTGTTTCCGCTTTTAGTTCCAACAGATTTGGTATCAGAGCCATTTGGTTTCTTCTATGGCTTCTTCATCTAGCATTTCTACCTTCTCCTATACAACCACGCAGATTCCTATCTTTGATGGATATCATTACGAATACTGGAGTTCTCAAATGAAGACTATCTTCATTTCACAAGACTTATGGACATTAGTTGATGAGGGGTTTGTAGAACCACCCCAGGAAGGATCTTCTGCTTCTTGGTCTGAAGAAGACGCAAAAGATTACAAGCAGAATGTGCAGAGAAATGCAATTGCCTTGAGAATAATACAGCAAGGAGTAAGCAAATCAATCTATCCCAGGATCTTCTTGGTTATTGTTTCATGTCAGATTCTTGCTCTGTAATTTTCTGTTTTCAGTTGGTAGAAATATGCTGGGAAAGAAGTACGGGTGTAGTAGCTTATTTATAAAAATAAGCCACAAGAACAAAGTTAAAGAAGAAGAATGAGAAAAATGATATTTTTTATTAAGAGTTTTTTTAAAAAAATACATATTTTTAGTTATTTTTTATATTTATTTATACTCATGTATTATGCTTTCGATTACAAGGTTATTTATAGACCTCAATTCCTAAATAATCAAGGAATTAAACTATTCAAGGAAAATTATATATAACCTAATAAGGAATCTAACATTCTAATTAAATAAAAATTTTAATAAATGAATATATTACAAATTTTTTTCATCAAGGATTCATGCATTAACTATAATTCTTTTTTTAACTAATTTTAAAACTCTTACAAACTCTAAATCCTAAAATATATTTTTACTTGGATTATTTAAATTGTTTTAATATAATCTTATGCTTGTCCAAAATTATCTAAAACCATCAAATTAATTTTTATATAAATTAAATAAGATTATTAATGAAAAATGATTTTTATTAAGAGATATAAGAAGAATTTTTATTTTTTTTTTTACCAAATGATTGAGTTTTTTTTAACAAACTAAATGAATATCATTATTAAAAATGAATATAATAATTAAAACATATATAATGTAAAGAAGTGAAAATTGGTCATTGGTCATGCTCTTAAGGGAATTGGATTTAACGATGAAGATGTGGAGAGTGAAAGATAATTAAAATTCTGAATTTATGAAATTATTAACTTTTAACTGTGTTAGATTTTAAATTGGCGTGGATGCAAATATTTTATTTAATATATAATTGAATTGATTATTTATTATATTGTTGAGTAAATCATTATTTAATTATTATCTTTTTAGCAATGAATATTTATCTTTTTTACAATGATTACAAATATTTTTATTAACATGATTTTGATAAGCGGAGAAATTATTATTTTAAATTAGTTAAAAAAATTAAATTCATTACAAATTAAAGTTAAAAAAATAATATCTATTTATTATTTTAAACATATTAAAACAAATCTTTATGCACGTTGTTATGTCTTGTCCTTCATCAACTAAATAAGATATATATAGAAACATTCGTTATATTTTATATACTATTAACTCCATCTCTCCCGTAAAAAGAGACAGAAAATTAACTCAAAATTATTCCCGAGACAGAGACAAAATTGCAATTTAAGGACTTGTGTTTTTTTTTCCCGCAATTTAAGGACTTGGTCTTTTTCTTTGCTGCAATCCTGTTTATGGCCTCCACTTTTAAGATTCTACTTTGCTGGAAATCCACATATAGTTTTTCCTTATACTGAAATATTAGGATATTAATGTACTATATAGGAAATATAGTATATAGAAAATATTGTAGTCATACTCTTGTGTTGTAACCTCACCATTACTATTGTATATTGCCCTACATATATATATAGAAAAGGTTAGCTAACCAATAGGTTAAGCCTCCCATTTATTCTCAACGTGGTATCAGAGCCTGTTTTAAGCCATATAAAGACTTATGCAACCGACACACATGAGAGGGAAAAGCAGAGTCAACAAAACCTGGAGGTTATTTCATGTAGACCTCTTCGGTAAGGACACCATTGAGGAAGGCATTATGAATATCAAGTTGATGAACTTTCCAATTACGTGAGACCACAATGGAAAACACTAATATGATTGTCACATGCTTAACAACTGGACTGAAGGTTTCTGAATAATCAATGTCTTCTTGTTGAGTAAAACCTCAAGCCACCAAGCGTGCCTTATACCGTTCAACACTGCCATCCACATGACGTTTGATCTTGTACACCCACTGGCAACCAATAACATTCATCGAAGGATGAAAAGGAACCAAGGACTAGGTGTGATTAGAGTGTAATGCTTGAAGTTCATCACGCATTACACATTACCATGCCTCATATTTGTCAGCATCAGAGAATGTTATGGGCTCACAAGCAGGAGAAGACAGTACCCGGCAGTTGGGTGCAGCAGATGCTGCTAGAAGAGTAGTCTTCGGCAGCCGCGGATGAAGAACCATTGGATGCTGACGAGCAGCAGACCGAGGGGTAGAAGGATTTGAACTGGGGAGCTGCTGAAGAGGATAAGAGGAGAGATCAACACAAAGTTGCAGACCTGGAGGAGAAGTAGAGGAAGGATCGGAGCTCACAGCAGCAGAGTCAGGAGAGCTTGCTGCAGAATCAGATGGGGCCGCAAAGAACGGACCTGGAAATATGCGACCCTGAAGGAGGTGAACCTGTTCCTGCAAAAATATCATTAGAGAAACATGCAGATAGTGACAGAGGGGTAGGGCTGGGTGGCGGTGGTATGGTGGCTGACAGGGGTGGGGGATGGCGGGGTTGTTTGGGTGGTGCTGGAGGTGTGGCAGAGCTGCCGAGTGAGGCATTTTGTGAGGCAGCTGGGGAAAAATTGTGGGGGGTGAGCAAGTTGGGCAAGTGTGTGGGCTGTGAGGAAGTAGCTGAGGGCCTTGCTAGCTGTTCAGAATCTGTGAAAGGAAACACATTCTCATGAAAACAAACATGACGGGAGACATACATATGTTAAGAGGCGGAATCGAGACAATGATAACCAAGGTGTGAGGAACTATAGCCTAAGAATACACAAGGAGAGGAACGAAAATCCAACTTATAAGCATTATACGGATGCAGAAATGGAAAACAAAGACACCCAAAAGTACGTAGAAAATCATAATCAGGAGTACGATTAAACAGACATTTAAAAGGAGACCGATTTTGGAGGATAGGAGTAGGCATGTGATTGATGAGATAGACTGAAGATTCAAACGCATAATTCCAAAATCGTAATGGAGCACTACATTGACCTAAGAGTGTAAGACCAGTTTCGACAATATGACGATGACGACGCTTAACACTGCCATTTTGGTCATGCGTATGAGGACAGATTAATCTGTGATGAATACCAATAGTTTGAAAGAAACTGTTTAATTTACAATATTCACCGCCCCAATCAGTTTGAACAGATTTAATTTTAAGTGAAAACTGACGTTCAACAAGTGTTTGAAAACGTTGAAAAGTGGAAAAGACATCAGATTTGGCAACAAGTGGATAATACCATATATATTTGGTAAGCGCATTGACAAAGATAACAAAGTAACAAAAACCATCAGAAGAAAACATAGGAGCAGGACCCCAAACATCACTAAAAATTAAATCAAGTGGAGCAGTAATTTTGTGACCCATAGTTCGCAATGAAAAACACGAAGACTTGCCAAGCGGACAAGCTTGACATTGAACAAGTGACTATCTAGAAGTACACATTATTTTATTTTTGGAAACTAACAAATTGAAAATACAAGACGTAGGATGACCCAATCGACGATGCCACAGATCAGCAGTGGCAGAGACGCAAGGAGACCAATAAGCTTGAGGAATGGTGGTAGTAGAAGACTCCGAGAGAACATAGAGACCATCATTGCTCTGACCGGAAAGGAGCGCTGCTTGAGTGGTGAGATCCTTTACATAAAACACAGAGGTGTGAAATTCAAAATAAACATTATTATCACGACAAAATTTCTGAACAGATAGCAATGGTTTGGTAATGTGAGGAACATGAAGAATATTAGATAATGTAAAGGTGCGTTTAGGGGAACGTATAATGGTATGGCCAATATGGGATATAGATAGACCCTTACCGTCACCAACATGCAAATGATCATTACCAAGATAGGGTGCAGAATCGGTCAGAGTTGCAAGATCAGGAGTAACGTGCTGGTTTGCACCAGTATCCGGGAACTAAGTAGAGGCAGAAACCGGACCAACTGCAAGATGGGCAGAGGGCTGATTACCACTACTGCAAAACTGAGCACATTGCAAGGCTGTGTGGCCGAAGGAGAAGCATAGCTGGCACTTGACGTGCTGCTCAGAAGATCGGTGAGGAGGCCACTGTCCACCGCGACGGGCCGTCTCGCTTCTGTTGCCGTGATTCCCGCTTCCACCCGTGGGAGCAGAGGAAGAAGGGCCACGAAAATCAGACTCGCCATGGCTATTGTACCGTTGTTGTTGGAGCGCCACCGCCGCGGGAACGACCTCTGTTACGACCAAAATAGGAGCTGGTCTGCTACTGTGCAAGATGAGCAGAGGGCAGCAGAGATGGTGTAGGCAGCAGAGGTGGATTTGCAGCCAAGGATGGAAGAGAAGACTTATGCAGAAACTCATGAGTAAGAAGGTGACTGTGAAGGTCCGCGTATGACAAAGCAGCTTCGCTTGGTCACAAGACTAGTTACCAAGTCTTTAAACTCACCACGAAGGCTGTCGCACGTGTGTGGCATCATGGCGAAAACATCCACCATCAAAATGTTAACTAAGGTAGCAAATGTGGGGAGACAAGGGATTCTTGTCTTTTATTAGTGGAAAAATAGAATGGAAGTCGCCACCTAGTATCTTGGTCACTAGGAACCCTAACTGGTCACATAGATCAGGTACGGGGACTGGTTGCGTAAAGGAAAGGTATTAGCACCCCAAATATGCCCTACCTAAGGTAGGCTGCATTGTTTTATTGTCTGATAAAACATAATGTCTTGTCGTGTTTTCTAATTGTTGGTCCATCTATTGTTTAAGAAAAGCCCTCCTCGGTAAGAAGATCATTATCTTATCGGGTAAAACCTAACCATTCTAACGTCAACAAAAGAAATTTAATATCTGGAATACGTCTTACGTATAAGGTCGTAACCCCAGATATTAAAAGAAAACAAAATAATTTTTTTGAAATTTTTGAAATATTGGCCTAGTTCTCTGGCTTTTATTAATAAACTGGTTATTAAAGCCAAATGCATGCTAATATATATATTTTGAAATTATCTTTGTTATATGAAAATACAATATGATGAATTTTTATTTTTATTTTTGAGAGATTTGGCCGTATGCATGAAAACAAAATATTTTTTTTTATATGTTTTTGCCGAAAACCGGGTATTTTAATACCGAATTTGTATCTTTATAGTATAAAAATACAAACTGATATTGATTAAAATACAATAAAAATATTTGCGAAAAATCACAGCCTTTTTTAAAATAATTTTTGAAGAAACTTTTTTTTCGGGCTGGGCCCAGCCCGGCCCAAATGGCGGGGCTGGACCCGGTGGCTTGACCCAACTAAGCCATGCACGCGTAAATTTCTACGCGTGCATGGAACAGTGCGAAGGTAATTTACCTTCGCACTGTTCATCCTTTGTTTTTTTGCAGATAACTGTTATTAACAGAGCAAAAACGAAATGGCGATCTTTTGGCCTGCTTTCGTCTCCTGTTTCTTTTTGTTTTTCTAGACAAACCTGGCATCAATTGTTGCGAAGAAAGGACATGAACATACCTGCTTCTGGAGAAAGGAAACCGATGGTGGTGTTAACCTCCCCTGCTGTCTTTGCGTTTTGGCTTCGCCGTTCGGTTTCTCCTACTGCCGTTCCTTTGCTCTTCGGTTTCATATCCTCATGCGGCCTTCCTTTGTGTTTCATGAATCCCACTGTATTCTCTCCTCTGTTCTTCTTTCTCCTCTCTCGTTTCCCCTGTCTCGTTCTTTTTTCTCTCCGCTCTCTTCTCCCTCTGGTTTTCTTTCCTCTGGCTTTTATAGCCAGAGGATGCAGACGTTTTCCGGCAACAGAGTAATGGCCGGCGTACATCATGGTAGCCGTGAAACATGCCCCCTTGATTGAAGCAAATCGCGCCTTGAACAATTCCTTCCAGCATTTTAATGGTAGGCCTCAGAGAAAACTAGTGAAGGAAATGAAATTACAAATACGTTGTCCGATTATTATTGATTAACTACTGAAGAAAACTGCTGCCATGGAAAATATTTTTTCCGAACAATAAAACTTGGTTTTCAGCTTATTATGCCACTGAATGAACATGGACATGGTGGGATGGCAACTTGAACAATTCCTTCCAGCATCAGCATAACCTTTTTCATGGTAGGCCTCAGAGAGGGGTCTTCCTGGATGCACCAAATGGCAATCATCACATATTTCTCTAGTCTTTTCATATCACTTGTGGCCTCTGGATCATCATCAACTACAGCATCAAGTGTGCCTCTGCGAAAGCAATCATAAGCCCAGTCTGTCAGAATTTCTCTATCATTCTCGCCTGTTTCAATGCCAACACTTCTTCGGCAAGAAATGATCTCGAGCAGCATGACTCCAAAACTGTACACGTCAACCTTCACAGTGATTGGTTTAGACCTGAACCATTCAGGTGCAACATACCCTTTTGTGCCACTAATGTTGGTTTTTGTATGTGTCTGATTGATCATCAAAAGCTTTGCCAACCCAAAGTCAGAAATTCGAGCATTGTAGGAGCCATCAAGAAGTATGTTTTGTGGCTTTATGTCGCAGTGGATGATTTGGGTGCTGCATTCTTGATGCAAGTACAAGAGGCCTTTCCCAGTCCCCAAGGCGATTTGAGTCCTCTGGTGCCAACTGGGTTCCAAGTCTCCAAAGAGTAAGCTTGCCAAAGTACCATTGCTCAAGAACTCATAAACCAGCAACCTGTTCTGTCCTTCATCACAATACCCTAGCATTCGAACAAGATTCTTGTGATGTGTTTGGCCAATCACTTTGACTTTAGTTTTGAATTCCTCGTCGCCGTCTTTAACTAATCTGTCTAACTTCTTGACTGCAATGGAAATAGGGACTGTTGAACCGGTTTCTATTACCCCTTTATAGACAATTCCGAAAGATCCTCTTCCCAGCTCTTCATTGAATCCATTTGTAGCATCCTCTAGCTCTTTGTAGGTTGAACACCGCAAATTCATTCCCATGGAACTTTCTTGTTGGTGATTTTCTGTTTGCTTCTTGTGATAGAAGAAAGAACCTGAACATAAGAGGCCAGCCAATACGAAGATGACAATCACCGAGCCACCTAAAAGCACCGACACGATAATGATCGAACTGTCCTGGTTATTCTCTGCAATTGGAGGTCGACAAAGAGTGTTCTGCAATGTGGAATTAGCTTTACTTACTTTAAGAAAAGCCACAGAACTAACTGCAATATCTTTTCTCCCATTGGAGAGAGGTAACTTCTTCTTCCAACAGTTATCATATTTTGACACAGCCGCAGCACAAAAACAATCCTGCATACAAGATTTTCTGCAGTCTTCTTGACTACAAGGCTTAATCAACTCGTAATCAGATGGTGGCCAGTCGGTGTTTCGAAGTTCCACCGAGGTGTATAAATCTTCCTGAGGTCTCTGCCCATCTACTTCACAGCCTTGAAGGAAATCAGGTTTGCAGCTTCCATATTTATCATCTGGATCGACTAATGAATAACCAGGTGGGCATTCACATGTTGGCCTCTGATCATCCTTGATTTTGCAGACATTGTTGAAGCCGCAAATCCCACTTCTCCGTGGTCCGTTGAGTCCTAAACAAATGTTTGTCGGTATGGTCGTAATGACTGTCCAGGTCTCATTACTCAAGGAATTCTTTGGATGATGAGATATTGTGAAGACTCCATCAAAATTGAGGGTTGCTTTGTGATAATAACCCGTTACTGGAACCATCTCATCTGGTGTAAGATTGAACCTTTCATCATTTCTTTTCGTACGTACAAGTAGCCTAACTCATCAAAGACCACTTGGATACCAGCATTTGATGAATTTGCAGCGTCCCGAGTACCTGTGGTATAGTATTGATCATATGGGTATTTGGTGGGCAAGTTTATTGGATTGAGGACTGCACTTCCAGTTCTTAGCAAACGGAACTGGAACCTTCCTTGAGAGAAGTTGTTTTCTGATTTCCTAGAAGAAAGCATCCCTTCTATCTTCATTATCTGAGTAGGCAACAAAGTGTAAGTAGGATAGCTAAAGCTCTGCCATACTGCTTGAGATCCAGAGGTGACATTGAAAAGCACAAAGTTTCCTGTATCATTCATTACACCATGGGTGACTGTGCCTACGCTGAAACGTGATCTCCATATCTCTGAGTCTCGAGGATCTTTAAGCACTAGCCCACGGTCTGCAGTTAGCTCAACCTTTGATCCTCTCGGTGCAGGATTTCCTCCGTTAGCATAACAAACTACGGTTCTGTCAGGAATTTTATAATACCATATGGCAAGCAAGAAGAAATCATCATTCTCGCTTATTTGGCGGAATCCAAATGCAAAATCATTGGAAGGAGAAAGCCATGGAGGATTCTGACCCATGGCAGTGAGGGATTCGCCCACATTAACAGTACCGCTCGTTTGACTTATGACAGAATGTAGGGACACGAGGAAGTAGAACAGAAGACATGAGAAGGCAAATTTAGAGTCCATTGCTAGTAATAGTTGGGTGGATTTAGCTGAATGAACAAGAAACTTGGTAATATATACATATAGGAGTGAGGCTAGTTCGGCGTTATGGAAATTAGACGTTGACGCTGCTAAGATTTCTTGTCATATATTTAGATAGCATATATTCGGTTACTATTTCTTAATAAAAAAAAACAGAAAAAACATTAGGACATAAATATGTTTTGTCGTTAAAACAAAGATAAAAATAGAATTTAGTCTTTATCTTATAAATGTTTTTTAGCCAATTTTTTTGTCTTTTTAAAAAAGAAGTTAGATGTGATATAGACAAAATCAAGTTTATTTTTTTTCATAAATGTCTATTTAAAAATTTTACAATCACAATCTTTACCTTTGTATCAGATATATCCTAACCATTTATTTTAATTAAATTAATTTTTACTATTAGATCTGAAAACTAGAAAATATAAATGCAAAAATCATTAAAAATATATGAAAAATATAAATAAAATAGAGAAAATGTTGACAAGACAGAATCTAGCTAAATTATCGAACAAGCCTAGCTAGTGGTGATTGGCTTGGTTCCAAGCCTATATATTTATTTATTTTTAATTTTCTTATTTTCAAATATTTTAAAATATTTTTTAAGGATGTAAATGTATTAAAATTAAGTTTGGTTTTTTCATTTCATCAAAATTAATATGAAAAAATTATTTATTCAAAATAAACAATAAATTATTTTATACAATTTTTTTAATATTTCGTAACAATTAAAAAATAGATTAATTAGAGTAAGTAGTTAATTTTTATATAAATTAATTAAAATTATTAATGACAAATTATTTTTATTAAGAGATAGAAGAAGAGTTTTTTTTTTACCACATTAGTGAGTATTTTATTAACAAACTAAATGAATATCATTATTAAAAATGAATATAATAATTAAAATTAACATATATAATATAAAGAAGTGAAAATTGGTCATTGCTCATGCTTTTAAAGAAATTGGATTTAATGATGAAGATGTGGAGAGTGAAAGATAATCAAAATTATGAATTTATAATGAAATTATTATCTTAACTTTTCAACAATGTTAGATTTTAAATTGGTGTGGATGCAAATATTTTATTTAATATATAATTGAATTGATTATTTATTTTATTATTGAGTAAATCATTATCTAATTATATTATCTTCTTAGCAATGAATTATATTTTTTACAACGATTACAATTGCTTTATTAACATGATTTTAATGAGTGGAGAAATTATCATATTTTAAATTAGTTAAAAAAAATAATATTCATGACAAATTAAAGTGAAAATAATGATATTATTAACATGATTTTGATATGTGAAGGCAGTGGGTGCTCACTGTAACATTTTGAATTAAAGAGAGGAAAAGGCTATAAAGCCCTTGAAGGCTTAAAGAGTGGGTATAAATGAATGAGGTGTAGTGTGGTAATTAGATAAATATAATAAATATAAATAAAAAGAAAAAAAAAAGAGAAGAGGGATCTGAAAATTGAAGTAGCAAACCGTGAGAGAGAAGGGAGAAAGAAGAAGAAGAAGAGAAAAGAGGAAAATTAGAAGGGAAATAGAAAGGAATTGAAGGGAATAAGTTTAAAGGTAAGATTTAGGTTATTAAATGTATAAATGTATATTATTGAGCTTTTAATTTCGGTTTTGATAAATGTTAGAGTTTTGAAAATTTGTGTTTGGGTTTAATTGATGAATTAAATTGAATGTTATGGGGTTGATTGTTGTGGGTAATTGATTATTTAGTTGATTATAGAAGATTGTGATGATTTTGAGTTATGATTTTGTTTGAATGGTGAATTTGTGTTAGAAATAAGTAAAGAACAGTGGGTTTTCTGTTGAAATTCTGGGTTGGAGGTTGAAGATGATGAAAATTCAATTTGGTCCCTCAATTTGTGGAAATTACAGTTTAGTCCCCAAACTTTGAAAAATTTACAGATTGGTCCCTAGAGCCTATTCCGAGATTCTGAACAGAATAAAAGATAAATTATGGGCAGAATTCCTGTATGGTTATGAAATTTTAACACTTTCAATTTAGTCCTTCAATTTGACAAAAATTGCAATTTGACCCTAAAAATTTGGTAAAATTCTAGAATGGTCCCTGGAGTATAATGAGATATTCTGGACAGAATTAAGGATTAATTATGGTCAAAATTTCAGTATAGTCATGGATTTATGACAATTTTAGTTTGGTCCTCCAATTTGACAAAGTTACAATTTGACCCTTAAAAATATGATAAATTACATATTAGTCCCCAGCTGTAATATTAACTTTTGCATATTGGTTTGATGAATAATTGAGGGCTATTTAGTGAATTATTATCAATTTTATTATTTGTTTTATTATGGATTAGATTTCGGGAAAACCGTTAAATTTTGAGTTTTTGAGAAAATTAACTAGTTAGTTCAAAAACATATAGGGTTATAAAATGCACCCTTAGTTAAGTATATTAAATAGGTTATATGTTCTTTTGAGTCATTCTTAAATATGTCTCCTTTATATTCAAATAATCCTGATATTCTACCTAGGGACGTCGTAAGATTTTCTTCGATTGTCTCTTTTTGACTTCTATTTGCTTTTGAGTCGGTGAGTGGATAATTTTCCATACGCATGAGAAATATTATAAATATTTAATTTGTTAATATGAATTGGATCATGCTTCTTGATAATATATATGTTGATTATTATCCTTGTTATGATAAAGTATGATCAATTGTTGAATCTGAATTCTTGATATGAACTAGTATATATTTTGAATTGACTTCTGAATTGATAGCTCCTCATTTGATTGATGTCATGAGTTGAGCTTTGAGATATGAATATGTCTGTTTGATTATGATTATGAACCTATGGTATGCCGGTCGAATACCCATGCTAACAGGGTAGTGTTAGTCTTTGTGCACATCGTATCGAACCCTAGTTGGTCGGGGGAGTCACCAACCCGTGTGGACTGATCATCCCACAGTACAGAGTCTCATGCTCATTGCATTTTGATTTGCTGACGAGCTTTACCTTCTGATATTCTTGTTATGGCCTATTTGAGAAACCTTCCTATAAGAACCTAGAGCCATACTTGTATATATATTTCTCATTGTTTTATTACCTCGTGTGTGTGTGTATTGAACGTTATCTACTCACCGAGTTGTTGAACTCACCCTCTCATTATTTATCCTTTTCGGGCTTATAGCTTGATAGCGGAGTTATTTTTGTTGGACCTTCAGAAACTGCTCTTTGGTTGTACTTTGTACCTTTCCTTTATGTCTTGTTAGTGCTTCAAAACTCTGAATTTATATAAACCCTTGTATTAAGACAATTCAATTATATTATGAAGTTGATTTTGTTATTAATGCTAGCTGCGTTGAACTCTGATTGAGTTAGGATAAGTTTGGGTTCGCATAGGTATGGAACCTTGGAGGGGAACCGTAATGTTTTGAATATAAAGAGATAGGAAAAGGCTATAGAGCCCTTGGAGGCTTAAAGAGTAGGTATAATTAAATGAAGGGTATTGTAGTAATTGTATAAAGAGATGATAAGTATAAATAGAAAGAAAAAAAAAAGAAGAGATCTGAATATTTGAGAGAGCAAACCGTGAGAGAGAAGGGAGAAAGAAGAAGAAGAGAAAAGAGGGGAAAATAAGGGAAAAAGGAAAGGAGTTGGAGGAAATAAGTAAAAAGGGGTAAGATTATGCTTTAATGTGTATAATATGTTTTCTTTAGCTTTAATTTTGGTTTTGATAAATGTTAGGGTTATGAAATTTGTATTTTGAGTTTAATTGATGAATTAAATTGAATGTTAGGGGTTGATTGTTGTGGTTAATTGATGATTTAGTTGATTATGGAAGATTGTGATGATTTTGAGTTATAGTTTTGTTTGAATGGTGAATTTTGAGTTAAAAATCAGGGGAGAACAGTAGGTTTCTGTTAAAATTCTGGATTGGAGGTTGAAGATGACGAAAATTCAATTTGGTCCCTCAATTTGCGAAAATTACGCTTTAGTCCCCAAACTTTGGAAAATTACAAATTGGTCCCTGGAGCCTATTCCGAGAATCTGAACAGAATAACATATGAATTATGGACAGAATTATTGTATAGATAAGAGAATTTAACACTTTCAATTTGGTCCTCCAATTTGACAAAAATTACAATTTGACCCTAAAAATTTGGTAAATTCCAGAATGGTCCTTGGAGTATAATGAGATGATCTGGACAGAAATGAGGACTAATTATGGTCAGAATTTCAGTATTTTCATGGATTTATGATAAATTTCAGTTTGGTCCTCCAATTAGACAAAAATTACAATTTGGCCCTCAAAATATGATAAATCCCAGATTAGTCCCTAGCTGTAATATTAGCTTTTTCAGATTAGTTTTATGAATAATTAAGGGTTATTTAGTGAATTATTGCCAATTTTATTATTTGTTTTATTATGGATTAGATTTCGAAAAACCGTTAGATTTTTGGGTTTTTAAGAAAATTGACTAGTGAGTTCAAAAACATATAGGATTATGGAATACACCCTTAGATAAGTGTATTAAATAGGTTATATATTCTTTTGAGTCATTCTTGAATATGTCTCCTTTATATTCGATAATCCCGATATTCTACCTACGGGACGTCGGTAGGATTTCCTTCAATATCGCTTTGAGTTTTGTTGCTTTCGAGTCGGTGAGTGGATAATTTTTCATATGCATGAGAAATATTATAAATATTTGATTTGTTAATATGAATTGGATCATGCTTCTTGATAATATATATGTTGATTATTATCTTTGTTTTGATAAAGCATGATCAATTGTTGAATCGAATTCTTGATATGAACCAATATATATTTTGAATTGAATTCTGAATTGATAGCTCCTCATTTGATTGATGTCATGAGTTGAGCCTTGAGATATGAATATGTCTGTTTGATTATGATTATGAACTTATGGTATGCCGGTCGAAATACCCATGCTAACAGGGTAGTGTTAGTCTTTGTGCACATCGTATCCGAACCCTAGTTGGTCTGGGAGTCACCAACCTGTGTGGACCGATCATCCCACAAGACGGAGCCTCATGCTCATTGCATTTTGATTTTCTGACGAGCTTTACCTTCTGATACTCTTGTTATGGCCTATTTGAGAAACCTTCCTATAAGAACCTAGAGCCATACTTGTATATATATTTCTCATTGTTTTATTACCTCGTGTGTGTGTATTGAACGTTATCTACTCACTGAGTTGTTGAACTCACCCTCTCATTATTTATTCTTTTCAGGCTTATAGCTTGATAGCAGGTCATTTTGTTGGACCTTCAGAACCTGCTCTTTTGGTTGTAAATTGTACCTTTTCCCTTTATGTCTAGTTAGTGCTCCAAAACTCTGAATTTATATGAACTCTTGTATTAAGACAATCGAATTATATTATGAAGTTAATTTTGTTATTAATGCTGCGTTGAACTCTGATTGAGTTAGGATAAGTTTGTGTGTAAGTTTGGGTTCGCATCAAAGTTTTAAGACCCGGCCCGGTCCAAGGCCCGGTTCCGGTTTTGGCCGGTCACGGTTTGACCGGGTCGGCCGGGTCAATCCTTTTTTAAAAAAAATCAAAACGACGTCGTTTTAGTAAAAAAAAAACAAAAAAAAACAAAAGTCAACGGGTTTGTCACCGGGTCTTGACCGGGTCTTGCCGGTCAGCCAGTCACCGGTCGACCCGCCGGTCACACCGGTTTTTCCTTCCTCTGTTTTTTCATCAACCCGGCCCGGTTCCGGCCCCGGTCGGCCGGTCCCAGTCGACCCGCCGGGCCGGGCCGGGTTTCAAAACTATGGTTCGTATAGGTATGGAACCTTGAAGGGGAACCTTGCCTATATGCCGGTCATGGATCCGGGATTCGGGTCGTGACAGGAACCTTGTCTATGTGCCGGTCATGGATCCGGGATTCGGGTCATGACACCGCCGGTCAATATTGGTGGCTCTGGAACTTCTGAATTGAATTTACTATAACAAATTCTTCAAGAAGCTGAAACGCTAGCCCGAGATGGTTTTAGTATAATGATGAAGGACAAAACCTGAAATCAGCGTATTCTGAGGTTCTGAGCAAAACCTAGCAATGCTTATTCTGTAATATTGCGGGTTGTTAGATACTAGCTGCAACCTGCTTTCTGCAGAGAATCAGCTGGTGTAATCTGCAGAGCTTTAGAGCTAGTAATATCTAACTTAGAAAATTAGGATTACCTGGAAAATAACTTATATTCAGAGCGTAGCTCCTGAGTTTTAGATCATTGGGGAAACATTTATGTTAAAGTTACAGTTCTATAAGCAGCTCTTTAACTTCATACAGCAAAAAGAAAACATCATCTCGACCCCGAGAAGCGTAAACTAACCTGAAAAGGGTGTAAAAGCACAAGGCAGTTGCAATCTATAATGAATTAATGATAATGGCTGTGATTCTGAGGAGCTGGTTTCAACTAGCTATACTAAATGGGCTTGGACATGGTGGAACAGGAACTTGAATTATGCCTTCGAGCATCAGCATAACCATCTTCATGGATGGTCTCAGGTTGGGGTCTTCCTGAATGCACCAAATAGAAACCATCACAAACCTCTCGAGCTTCTTCATATCATTCAAGGCCTCCTCATCGCTTTCAACCAAAGCATGCATCATGCCTTCTTGATAGCAATCATAAGCCCAGTCTGTTAGAATTGCTCTCTCCTCTCCTACTTCTGTATCTACACTTCTTCGACAACAGATAATCTCCAACAACAAGACACCAAAACTGTACACATCCACCTTCACTGTGATCAGCATGTTCCTAAACCATTCTGGTGCCACGTACCCTTTAGTTCCTCTAATGGCAGTAAATGTTTGGCTCTGATCTAGAGACAAGAGTTTTGCCAATCCAAAATCAGCAATCCTGGCATCGTAATGCTCATCGAGCAGAATGTTTTGAGGCTTTATATCGCAATGGATGATCTGGGTACTGCACTCGTCATGAAGGTACAGAAGTCCTCTTGCAATTCCAAATGCTATTTGGGTCCTCTGGTTCCAACTGAGTTTTACATCTCCAAAGAGGAAGCTTGCAAGGGTACCATTGCTCAAGAACTTGTATACCAACATACGGTGCTGTCCTTCATGACAAAATCCAATCAGCCGAACTAGATTCTTGTGGTGTGTCTGGGCGATCGCATCAACTTCAGTCTTGAATTCCTTGTCACTTTCTTTAACAAACCTGTCTACCTTCTTAATAGCAACAGGAACTCCAGAACCTATTTGTACTAGCCCTTTGTAAACGATGCCAAAAGCTCCCCTTCCTACTTCTTCCTTGAACCCATTTGTTGCTTCCATAAGCTCTTTGTAACTAAAGCAGCGCAGATTGGATTGCACAGCTCTTTCAACTTGAGGAGTCCTAGTGAACTTGTTGTGATAGATGAAGAAAAATGCAAAACTAGCCACACCAACCAATACGAAGTTGAAAAACACTGAACCACCCAAGAGCGCTAAGACTACTAGGACTAAACTATCACGGTTCTTCTTCGGGATTGGAGGAGGTCCTGGTAGTGTGTAATTACCTTTTCTCTCTTTCATAAATGACGCTCCATTTACACTCTCGTCTTGCCTCCCATTTGAGAGTGGGAGCTTCTTCTTCCAACAGGTTCCTTCTCTAAACACAATTACATTACAGAAGCAATCTTGTAGGCAAGCCTTTTTACAGTCTTCAATATTATAAGGAGTGTACATCTCATAATCTGATTCTGGCCAATCAATATTGGTGAGCTGTACCAATTCATAATCTTCTGGGGCATTTCGCACATCTTCTGCACAGACCTGTGTCGGCAAATCTGGTTTGCAGCCTCCGTATGGATCATCAGGATCAAGTAGAGAAAATCTCTGTGGACATCTGCAGATTGCCCTCTGATCTGTACTGATTGTGCAGACACCATTAAATCCGCAAGGTCCTGTACCTTTCTTTCCACGAACATCAGTGCAAATATTTACTGGCATGGTGCGAACGACAGACCAGCTTTCATTACCAGAAGAATTCTTCGGGTGAGAGTACAGGACGAAAACTCCATCAAAATGTAAAGTTGCTCTATGATAATTTTCAGTAGCTGGGACTACTCTTCCTGGTGTCAATACCTCTCTCTTATTGCTTGCTCTCAAAACATACAAGTATCCGGACTCATTGAAGACAACTTGATATCCAGCATTTGATAAGTTAGAATCTACTGTGTTGCTCCAAAAGTAGGCTTCATATGGAAACCCAGTTGGCAAATGGTATTAAGCACAGCATTTCCGTCCGGAATCATACGGAACTGGAACCTGCCTTGTGAAAAGTTGGTCTCTGATAGTCTAGAAGAAAGAATTCCCCCCTTTTCCATTATCTGTGTAGGCAACAGGGTATCAGTAAGCAACTCAAAACTCTGCCACAACTTTTCTCCATTTGCATTTGCAACCAGGAAGTTGCCTGTGTCATTCATGAAACCATACGCTGCCTCACCGTTACCAGGACCAGATTTCCAGATTTCTCCACCTTGAGGATTGTTAAGCACTACTCCAAGTTCAGCAGTTAACTTCACCGTGGACTTTTTTGGCGTAGGTCTATCTCCGTTTGCATACCAAATTATGGTTTTGTCTGGGATCTTGTTGTACCATATGGCAAGCAAGTAGAGATCCTTTTTGTCTAGCTGACGAAACCCAAAAGCGAAATCCTCAGCTGGAGAAAGCCACGGTGTTGCCTCCTTCTCCCACCAAAGAACTTGGGAACAGCAAAAAGAAGAAGAAGTATACAATACAAGGAAGATCGGATGCCATTTCTTTCAAAAACTTGCAGAGACTATACCATGGAAAGAAGAACACATATAGAACATATAAAAGGAGACCCCGAGACTGTTAAAACTCATGAGAGTTTGCCTTTGAAGTTTGAAAAAGTCTTAGTTAGACTTAGTCTTTGTTATTGTTTCATGTCAGATTCTTGCTCTGTAATTTTCTGTTTCCAGTTGGTAGAAATATGTTGGATTTATAAAAATAAATGTAAGAACAAAGTTAAAGAATAAAAAGAAAAATAAGTGGAATGATATTTTTTATTAAGAGTTTTTTTAACATATATATATATATTTTTATATTTATAAATTATGTTTTTATAAGTTTATTTATATGTTTTAAGTCTCAGATAATCAAGAAATTAAACTACTCAAAAAAAATTTTAATCTAATAAAAAATCTAATATTCTAATTAAATAAAAATTTTAATAAACTAATATTTTTCATTAATAATATCTATGTTAACTATGATTTTTTCTTTAACTAATATTAAAATTCTTATAAAATCTAAATCCTAGTTATTTTTTATTTGTGAAATGAAAATCTGCTTTTCTTCAACTCTTAACTCTCAAATTATTTATTTTTCTCTGCAAGTTCTAGTCTTTCAGGTTCTGCAGATTTAACAGTACATATTCTCTTAGTGAGCCTTGGTGGACTTGGTGATCTTGCTTGTTCATTAGCAAGAGATTAATTCTGTCAAGATTCTAACAGAGACAAACTTCCAATGAACCATATTGTTGCTTCCACGAAGTTTCGAGTATTACACATTTTTCCAGAGAGTATAAAGGATGAATACATGATTTTTTATACCTTTTATAAGACATTTGTCATTGAAATAGACCTGCAACAGAACCTGCTTTAATTTAATTTCCCCTTTCCCTTCATTAAACAAAAAACTTTTCTGAAATAGAAATTAGCTAAACTCACTTTTCATGCATCAAACCCGCGTTTTGGAAATTCTACTGGCACAGTTAATTGGCCGACGATGGGAATGCCTTTAAATTAGGCCTAGAAAATTTTATTTTTTTCAGTTTTAGTTTATTTTTCCTTTTTAATTTTGGAATTTAACACTTTTTTTTTTCTATCTAATTGGGATCTTGATGTACTTTCTTGTAATGGTCGGTTTTATACATATTTAAACAGTAATAATCCTTGTGTTCAGGGGATTTTTTTGGCAGAATAATCATTTAAACAAGAATAGAACCGCTAGGGTTCTTGTTTGACCCTTCTCGCGATTTCTTGTTATCTTCTTGTTCTTTGATTCGTGTAATCTAACTAAAAGTTATGCTTCGTCACCAAAACTGAATCAACACTCCAGACATATTATGGAAATTAAACAAAAGGTGATTTTACCATAGCAAGACTTTTCAACCACCCATTATGGGAGTAGTTTCCTGTCATTCTGCTTGGGGACGATCCTTTCAATACAACAGTCAAAGACAGGTAGGAGCATTAACTAAGAAATCAATACACATTCATTTGGAAAAAGTGGAATGAATCATCGAGTAGACAATATCTTATCCACAAATCTACAAAATGCCCTCCAACTATACAAGTTGTTTCGATTTTGCTACAAAATAATTTTTTGCATCAATTTTACTCTCAAACCTTTAAAAAATCTTAATAAAAAATTTCCATCTGTTTTAAAGTTTTGTCATTCATATTTTCATCCACCTTTAAAAATTATCAATTAAGAACTTTCGTCTGTTTTTAAAGATTTTCATCAATATTTTCATCTAAATTATATTTTTATTGTAAGAAACAACGTCATTTTATAAGAAATTTAACATTTTCCCTGTTACGTGATTCATATAAAAGTTCCCAGTTGAGAAATCAAGATTTGAGAATAAAATGGTTACAAACGATGAATTGAATTGGTTAAAGAACATTCCACCGTCGTACAGTGTTGGAAAAGTCTTGCCTGAAATTTAACCCAGTTCAAGGTTCAGTTTCTGAAAATTTCATCATGCATACAGCTGTAAGAACAGGATCCTGATGAAGTGGCATTGAAGGGAAGTGAAATGGAAACAGGTTAATTACGACTTCAGCACTCTCATTTCTGAATTTGAAAAGTCTTTTACGTTGAACATGATAGAAAATGAGAGGTCTAAACTTTTCTAGGGCCTGTGACAGTGAAAATTTCATGATAGAAAATGAGAGGTCTAAACGTTTCTAGGGCCTGTGACAATGAAAATTTAGCTTCAGTATCTAAGGATGAAAAAAAATAATTTAAAAGTTAAATTTCAATAAATTGATATTTACCTCAATCTATTCTTTAAGTTCATATTATATCAACAAATTTGCAAGTTAAATTTCTTTTATATATTGATTTACATGTGTGTTTAGTTGTATAAGTAGAAGTCAGATCATTTATTAGAGGATAACAAGAAAATGAGAGGACTAAACTTTTTGGGGCCTGTGATAATGGAAATTTAACATTAGTGACAAATAATTGGGTGAAGTGATGCTGATGAGTTCTGCATTTATCATCTATATGATTATTTTGATAGAACCTCATCCAATAGATTCGTGAAATTTATAATGAATCCATAAATATGAAGTTGGGGTGCAATTATTAGCCTTTTCCAATCAGAATATTTACAATAATGGTTGAAAAAACACTTTTTATATATATTTTTATCATTTGATGCCACAATATTTTAATATAATTAATTAACTGTATATTTTAATTTTAATTCTAAGAGAACTCTCATGATTATCATTTTGTATCACTGACTATAAACTAAAAGTCAATAGGTATTTACTGCAGCAATAATCCACGGTATCTATTTTTTTATTTTTATACTTAGATTTATTTTTAGTCGCTTTTTTTATTAATTTAATCGTAAATTTCTTATAATTTATAGTAGAAACATAAAATTAAAAGAAAAAGAACAAAACCGTAAAACAAGAAGAATTCATGTGGCCAATCTCATAATCGCATGAAAAAGTTCTTTTGATCCACATGTTTTTTTCCTTTACAATACCTATAGTTTTTGGAATTTTAGTTTATATATAAAAGTTTATTTTATTGATTTTTTAATTTATATATTGAGGGATGAAAGAGAAAGTCGCTAAAAAATAAAATATAAAAGAGAAAAGTTATTAGTTTGGCATAATTTTACAACACGAAAAAATTATTCGTGGTGTCAACGGGTTATATTTGACAAGAGAAGTTTCAATGATGTGTTTTTTACCCTTCATCTTGCTGAAAAGGTAGATCAGGATTGAAAAAGAATTTGTATTTTTTTTTAACAAATTTTGGGGTGTTTTGATTAAAATATTGGTTTATTGATATTATAAGGATGATTATTAGGTTTCTTCTAGTGAAAATATATCGAAAATAGGTTTTTAGACTCTTAAAACTCATATCCTGATTTACCGACCACTAGAGATGACCAAAAAATATTTCAAAAAATAACAAGTTGTCTAATCATCGTAAAGAAAACAAAATAAAAAAATAAAATGAATAATGCGTCATTCGTTCCATTAAAATAAAATAGCATAGATGCATCGACTTGGATTTATAGGCCTAAGCGTGCCTTGGCAATAGATAGCTAGTGAGGCTATTGATAATTTTTTTAATTTGATTCAATAACCTTATTTTATATATTTTTTTACTTTACATTAATTTTTATCTAAATTTAAATTAATATTCGCTCTCTCTAATTTTTAAAATTGTTTAGTTCACCTTAGTCATTTTTTTAATTATTTGGTATTTTTATAATGTTTCAAAGAGATTATTATAATTTATCTTTAAATTTTTTTTCTTTTATATTGATATAAACAAACTGTAATTTCATAATATATTTATAAAAATAAAAGTCCTTTACTCGTGATAATCAAAAAAACTTCTCTCCCATTCTCTATTTTCATTTAGAACAGTCGCTCTCTTCCCTTTAAGAGAGGTCATTACTTTTTTTTTCTTTTTTTTTCTTTAAAAAAGATTTAGAGTTTCCCATATAAATTTCTTCTTTCGCATTCAACCCTACTCCCTTTTTCTTTTACAATTTCATACTTCCTTTCTTTTATTTATATTTTTAGACCCTTTAAAGAAAACACTATTTATTTTATATTATTCTTCTTATAATAAATTTTTAGGGATTTACATTTGAAGTACTGACTTTGTACATGGGTATCACAATGGTGTGAGCGATCCTTTGAGAGATTCTCGAGAATGTCATTTTGTCTAGTCTTCTCTGGATAATGTAATTGTCTACGGGCTCTTGATGCGATCATTGACCATGGCGCTTGGGCATTGTGTGTTACTGAAGGTATCAAGACTTGTTGGGTTGGCAAGGTTTGATTTTGTCATTGGATTACTAGCAAGGTCTGAGTAAGGAGTTGCACTTAATTAGTGAGTTGTTAAATGTCTAGTTAGGTATAAGTGCATGTAGTAATGGGTAAATTTATTATATGTCCTGACACAGGTGTGTCTTGGTTGTGTGTCATGAAATGACTTAGAAATGTTATAAACAAGTTTTAGAACCTGATGGTTTTTTTATCAATTTTTCATGAACAACATTAATGATGAGATCTCTAAATATCCAAGTAGCTTAGAAATAAGACTTATGTATTGGATAATCAGTTTATCTCTTAGTTCAAGTAATCTTTCCCTAACCAAAATGTTTGATGGCTTGATATAGAAAGCCCAAGTGATTGGTAGTTGGTAGCTTATGGTGTCTGGTAAGTCAATATAGCTAATAGATAGTACTTGCAAAAGGTTTCCTTTGAAGGATGTGGGGATTCTCAAATGCTTAAGTCAGTAATTTTATAGAGAGAATGTGCAATTATATTTTAAAGAGAAAGACTCTAAAAATATATATGCTGAAAATGTTAAGAATGAAAAGATTATAAGTCTTGAGTTTGAATGATTCATGGTGTATTTATAGTTCATAAGTTGTTTTTTTGTGGAAAAAATGAGTTAAAGTGTAATTTCATCGTTGTAATATTTTGAGTTGTATTCTAACAAAATAATATATATTGAGCTATTATATAACATTAAAAGACCAGTGTAGCATCCTAAAAAAAATTTCAATAGAAAGTTGAGCTTAAGTAAGTTGCATAAGTCCATTAAAGATGAAAAATAAATTTAGACATGCTACCTAGATCCAAGCATGTGCCCGAGCCCAAGTAGCTGCTAGAGTACATACTCATCTCCAAAGTTAGGCATGACAATACACCCCACATGAACTTGAGCTGTCATGCACCTTGGTAGTAGTTAGACTCGGGCTTGGTAACCCAAGCTCATGAGAATTTTTTTGAGCTATTGGAGGGTTTTGGGCTTTTTTAGGATTTTCTAGGCCCATTCAATTTAAATTTAGGTTAATCAAGTGGTGAGCCTATGCTCTTAGTAGATAATGGTTAAAATCAGCATAGGCATACCATATTTATGCTGAGTTATTATTCTAAACAGTAACTAGTAACTGTAACTTCATACCACAACAACACATACAGTAACAATTCCCCAGGGGACTAATATCCCGTAGTTTTGAACTAGGCATTCTAACTACAAAGTTTTAGGTTCAGTTTCCAGCAATACATAACAGGAATTATACTGCAAAGAGAGGGGAAAGAAATCATGGTGATGTCTTAATTAATGAGTATTTATTTCATGTGTGGCCTTGCACTCCTCTGCATTAGCTTTGATCCATGCCTACAAAAACAAATTACAAATTGTTTATTACTGAACTTTGTCTATGGAGACGGTAAACACACAAGCATCCATGTGAAAACCCACTTAAATGGGAGAAGTACCTAAAGTTGCCATTGACTGATGCACTGAATCCTTCCTTGGCCTTCCCCTCTTTCTGTTTGGCTTTTCGCCATGCCTTCACAATCAAAGCTACTGTTATCTATAGCTGAATTAGAAGGGAAAAAGCTAAAAAGCATGTGTATGTGCATACTCCGCATCTGCATCCGCTTACATGGGCACACCATAACAGAACATTTTATAAATATGCCAAGAAACAATGAGAAAGCATGTTGTATTTATATAGTGCCTTCATTATGAAGGGAAACTGTTTCTCCTAATGATTTGAGAAACCAAAATGCAGAAGGCCAATTTTCATGTAACACCCAACATCAGTCTTAAAAAGTTTTGCAAAAGAGTACTCGGTGCAGAAGGAACAAAAGACTAGTTATAGAGGTATAAGGAATACTTACAGAGTAGCTGTTTCCACCAACTTATCTTCTTCATTTTGAAGCCCATGCGAATCATAAGTGCTTGAATGAGGGGGCGATGATTCACAATTCAACAAACAATTGATGCAGGTCCTCACCTGACTGGTGTCATGCTTGTTGAAAGCTTCTTTTGTTCTGGCCGGCTTTACAGTAGCAGCTTCTTCCTTTTCTGCCTGCGTTCTTTCAATTTCCAATTTCCGGGACTTCTTCCTTTTCTTCAAGGGAAGTTCCTTTTGTGTACGATAAACTTTTTTGCCACGAGCTACAAGGAAATACGAGGAATAAAACTACTGCTTGAGAAGAAAACAGAGGCTCAAAGTATCAAAGCAGAATCACAACAAATATTGTAATGGAAAAAAATCAACCTAAAGAATTTTTTTAAGGAGCCTTCAATACTTACAGGTGGATTGCGACTCAACCAATTCTGTTCGAGAAACAATGTAGGACCCAAAAGATTTTTCTCTAATCTGTGTTTCTGAACAAAGGTCATGTATTTCTAAGTGTCTTGTTCACTTTACAATTTTTACACTGATCGATTCCAAAGCATTAATTTTGATGAAATAATGGCAATTTAGAAATGGTTTTATACGGTGATTAATTAGCACGGATTGACACCCATATGAGTCTAGCCAACAGCATTTGTATCATGGAATTAGCATAGTAGATATGTTGAAACCAACGGATCCTTCGATTGCACCAATGCCCTCAGTATCTTTGAAGCAGGCTCCCTATCCTGAAGCGTGACTCCAAAGGACTCCTCTATTCATTTCAATTATTGCAGACATACAGTTGCATTTGTCAAATCAGTAGACAAGGTTGGATATGAACATTGAAGTCCACATCAATCAGAATGAGGACTAACTGTGTGGCATTGCTCTAATTACAAAGGAAGTTGTAGTTCACCTGGTTGAGTGCAGGGTGCTGGAAGGGCAAGGACAACACTGGCTGAAAACCTGGGACCTTTTACATTCCTGTTATTTCACAATAGAATGAAAAACTAATTCAGCCTAACAGGGATATCATAAGTGTATATCAAAAGGCAAACCTATATGACAAAATGAAGAATGACAATTAATTTTCAAATCTGTCTGATTGAGAACGAAATTCCATAATGATACAGATTAAAAGAGTATCCCCATAAATGAAGATGTTAAAGGCAGGTAGATGGTTAATAACTAAAAGATACGCATATTTCCTGAAATGATTAAAATAATTAATCTCTACATAATATGACAGGGATAGAAGAGGCAAAAATGGTAGAACAAATTTACCTTTTAGAAGATGCAGAAGAATTTGATGTTCTTCCTTCCTTGTCAGGTTCTTCAAGTTTTTGTGACACCTGAAATAGATTTATAAGCTCTAATAACATTTTTTTTGTAACATGATGCTATATTTTTCAATTGAACATCCTTCAATCAAGCACACAATTAATTTGAAGAAAGAAATATCGATGAAAAGAGAAACAAAAATGAGACTGACAGCGGCTTTAACAAATAGATAATACCAAATCCCTAAAAGGAAAAATAACAGGTAAAAATGGAAGATTAATTACATGGCTTTGCATCGCAGGCAAGCAGTTCTCTTTTCCAGTTTTCTTTTCTACAAAATCTGAAGATTTGATTTCGCTAGCAATTGCTGATTGGAGCCCATCATGTGGCCGCACCTTTTGTACATCCAGACTTGAATGTTTTCTTAAAGGATAATACGGCCATCCAATGCGCCGGTTCTCTTCTTCAACCAAGAATCGCTCATCAAAGTGCCGAAACTGTGAACGAAGATGGTTAGACCTTAGAACAGCTTGCGGCACCTGTGGAATAGGAAAAGAAGGCCGGCTATTTCGAATTCTCATATTTAGAATGGGAGGAATTAAGCGACGACGAAAAGAGAGACTCTTAATAGATTGGATGGTGAAATTGAGGTCTACCGTAGCACTCATTACAACGAAGAGAGAAAACTTAAGATATAAGAATATGTGCATAATGCCACGAGGAAAAGAATGCTAATCTGTCCGTTACATAGAAATCTTCTGGTCATCAACTACGTGGAGCATGTTCCATTGCATTTTCCACACGTGTAGTATTACTTCATTTTCAGTTTGGGGTTTGCCAGAGCAGATGACAGCATGTAATTTTTCAGTTTGGGATTTGCCAGAGCAGATGACAGCATGCATGATATTACGTGTACTGCCATGTCTATTAGCAAAATGGACAGCCACTTCTTTATAGCATTACTCCCTAGTGCCCATTGATTCTTTGCAAAACTTTTCTTTCAATGCATTGAATACTGAGTTTGGAAATTATGTTTCAATTGGAAACAAGCCTAGAATATTGGGATGTATATGAAAATAAAAGAAAAATAATGACCTCGTATATAACTATTAAAGGAGATAAGGAAATTACTGATATATATATATATAGGATATATATATAGGAAGTATACTGCATATGGACTAGCAATAATTCATCATTATCAGTAATGATTCCATATCTAGTGACAAACATATTTAAAATGGGTGAGAAAGAAAAAATAAAAAAGTAAATCCAACAGGCCAACTTAGATTTTGTTTTTTAGTATTAAATTAAGATCCAGATGGAGGAGCAAAGCAAAAAAATTAAACAAATAAAAAAGGAAGGAGATGGGAATTCTACTGGTTCGGTGGAAAATAAATCTGTATGCTATGCTGTGTAACAAACTTCTCGTCCTTCCCAGTTGAGTTAAAACTTTTATCATTTTCAATTTGGAAGGTCCCATAATGTAATTATTCATTGAAAGAAGACTTTCAAATTTCAATTTAGAGATGGAACACTTCAACCAGTTAAAAACATCAGTCTAAATCTATTAGAAGCATAAAATTAGAGCTCTACGGTTTAGATATATTGGCTGAATGCATATAAGATGATATCCATACTATGTGCGGTTCAGTTCTATTAAACAAGAATGTATCAAAAATTCTTATGCAGATGCCTGTTGCATGGATGTAAGAATGCTAATGAATATGAGACACCAATAGAGAGGGAGGGAGGGAGAACATACCCTCTCAAGGCTGTAAAGGTTCTGTACAAAGAGGTGAGAATTCTAATAGCCTTACTGTTTAACATGTGCAGCTCCTTTTTGTAAGCCTTGTTCCCATGGAAAATCAAAGCGCCCATCCCTACATTGCCCATCACATGGGATCGCATTAGAAAACCAAGTAAGAACATAGCTGATGTGGATATTTCATCATTATGCATCTGCTGAGAAATTAAAATTAAATAGAAGACAAGAAAACAATATGCAGTAGTAACCAGAAAGAGGAACATAAACATAACTATCATAGGAAAGATGATCGATCTTGGGATAAGTGTACATTAATAACCAATGACAAATTGCAATCTTCCTGAAAAGAGTTGCTACTGTTTTTTATATAAACTTACAAAGTTCCTGTAAATACATTCACCTCATGTCTTTCTAAATTTACTGAAAAAGCAGGTACTTAGAGGGGAAAAAATGAATGAGTTACAGATCCATAAGCCTTAAAGAAAGACCAAGACCTGTATAGAGATCCAATTGTTCTACCTATCCAAAGTAAAACTAAAAAGGGAAAAACAGCAAAAATGCTGAAAGAGAATGAGTTTCTCTTCCTTTCAGAGATCTCTACACAAATACTGTTAAGGCTACTTGTTCTGAGTAGGGTTTGAAAGACTTGGTGGAGCCTTCCTGAGACTTGTCTCCACAGCTTTCTGAGGGTCTTTATTGGCTTCATTTGACTTGTTAGCATTTTTGACAAAAGAGAAGAGACAGAAACTAGCAATCTCCTTCCTTGATTTCTGTATAATAATAGAACCTTTCTCTCATGGTGAAGACACGGTAGAGAGGACATGAGAACATGAATAAGAATCAAGGAAAATAGAACAAACAAAGCTCTGTTACCATTTCCCATGATATACTTTTGCAAAGACAATGAAATTCCTGGTGTTTTCGGAGCTAAGGAAATGGTGGTGTCTTCTCAAGGAGGCAGTGCATAATGTTACATATAGTTTGTGCTCAACTCTGGCTGGGAGTAATATATAGACAACATTAATAAAAAGCCTAGGCCTGTTTGGTAGTTAAACCCCAATAATATCTTAACCAGGTACAAGGTGTTCTCCTGCCCCTATGAACTACAGATAAACAAGAAGCTAATGGACAGACCATTCAGAATAACCAGGCTATGTTTAAGCTTTCATGGTTAAAAGGGGTAGATCTAGACCATTCCAAACAGGGCAAGCAATAATTGAAATAAGGATTTCCCAAACTCATATAATGAAATATCTGCTTATGGAGAGAGAAAAATCAGTTAGAAAACTAATAATGACAAAGCAGCTCGATGATCCACATCAGCATAAGGCGTGACAGGATTCCAATTATAATGCATGTTAGAATCTTGTAGAAGCATAATTTGACTGGCCAATTTCCCAGTAACATTTCCATATAAACTATACTTTAGGTGATTTGCTTCTTTATTTTTATCGGTAGTTTAATGATAGGACTTTTGTTCTTGAATAGGTTGGAACTTGGAAGCAGCTGACCATGTGATTCTGAATTGAATATTATACTTCTGACTTCTGTGCAGTCTTCCAAATATGACTCACGTGACTTATCACATGAGACCAACCCCTTCTTCTGCCCTTTTTTACTAGTCACAAAACAGTTTAGTACTACTTTTAAGACTAACAGATACAGCTATAGTTAGCTGGGAAAGTCTGCTTTACACAACAAAATCAACCATCTTCTTCTAAAAAATGCCATGCTCCTCTTCCACGACTTTACCATGCGGAACTTAGACTAATGTGACTTGGGTTCCGTCCTAATCTTCTCCAACCTAATCCTAGTGCTGCATTCATATAAACCTCAAGTTGGTGTGGTTAAAGTCTGAGCCTTGAGGATTATTTTTGCATGTCTAATACAGTTAATCTTTTGCCTCAACCAAATTTAGTCATCTTGACAGCCTTGCAGAACTCTTTTCAATTTATGTATGTATTTTTATTTCACTATTCACCTCATGGCCAATGGTTCTCCCAAGATTCAGAGGTGGATTGAATATAGAGTCTGGATTTAAGAACCTGAAGACATGCTGAAAAGGTATCCACCAGCCCAAACCCAAGCAGCAACCTTTGAAGCATTATCATAAAGATACTCCTCTAAATTTGGTAAACTCCCTTCCATTTAGCCATGTGATGGTGTATCACTCCTCACTCACTTCACATTATTCGGCAGATGGTGGAAGTTTTTTATCCTTGGAAACTGCAATCTCGTCTCATAGGGTAGAAGAAAAATGATCACAGATGTTAAACAAGAACATTATATGGAGAATTTGGGAGATCTAGTCAAGGAACTCTTGGGAGAGGTATTAGAATACAGGTTTTGGTGAAGCCATTAGGTGGTTTCACGGGCTGGGAATCTTGAGTACATGTAAGGGCAAACACATTCATGCAAAACAGGAATAAAATAGAAACATTATTGATTTCCAACTCATTACTGACATGATCATATGCATTCTGAACTCATATAATACTGGATCATACAGCATCAGAATTACCAGGATCATATGCTGTTTTCACGCAAGAAAAAAGCACCAACAAGATCTCACTGATTGAAGATGCTGATCCTGGATCTAACAGTATTAAGGTTGCTTCTAGATAACTCCCCCAGCATGATCACCACAGGACCTGAGTTCTCAAATGCCTTGTACCCTATATTGCCTACAATCACACTGACAACCTCAAAACATAATAAGAACTTTCTATTGATGATTCTACTTTCCCTATTCCCCATTCCTAAAAATAATTCACTGTGTCCGCAGTTCTTAATGCATTTTGAAAAAACAATAAAATATCCTCAGGTATTGCAAGACTATTCTGTTTGTCACTCTCTTGTTATAGACACGATATGTCACTGTAGATAGCTAAATGGATTCAACTTTCACAAACATGAAAAATCTCATATTGATTCATTTCATGAATAATCAATCATACAGAAAAAGGTTTACATAATTTATTTTTTAGGCATATAATAGCCACATCATTTAGTTCTCATTACATACAAAATACTGAAGCATTATCAATCCGCGTGTCTTTCAGGTTTCCCATTATCTAGCAATGTTGGCTCGTTTTCCTTCCAAATAAGATTATTGAAACCAAATATTCTTGCAAAACAAGAAATCAACTGCTCATGAATTACTTCTTCAGAAGGAAGCACAGTACCTGTCTCCCTTCGCAAAGATGTAACTTCTTTATCAGCAATCCCACAAGGCACAATGTGCTTAAAATAGTCTAAATCAGGATCAACGTTGAACGCCAATCCATGAGAAGTGATTCCAGATGATATGCGAACTCCAATTGCACCAATCTTTCTATCTCCAACCCAAACACCAGTCTCACACTTTTTTCCAGCACAAGCTTTCACACCATATTGTGATGCCATATCAATCATTGTTAACTCAAGTTTTTCCACATACTTCCGAGCACCAAGTCCAATGTCACGAAGAGAAATGATGGGGTATAAGATGGCTTGATGAGGACCGTGATATGTAATGTCACCTCCTCTTTGTGTATAGTGAAGTTCAGCTCCTATCTTTTCAAGTTCAGGCACAGGGATCAACAAATTATGATCAGTGCGCCGTTTGCCAAGAGTATATGTAGGAGGATGTTGCAGGGACAACAGCGTATCTGGAATCTTATGAGCTTTTCTATCACACACCAGCTTTTCCTGCAGCTTAAGTGCTTCCAAGTAGTTGACTTTACCTAATTTCCAAACCTCAAGACTTCGTGGAAATATCATTCTGTGCAAACCGAGAAATAATTAATCCCTATTCTTATCTTATTCTCACGGCATCATTGTGTTATAATCACATGGTACCATTGCACCCCAAATATCAGAATTAGATTTAAAAATTAAAAAAGCAAAAATTCCCATGCACATGCAACTTTAGCTAAATTCATAATTCTGGGTAGAAAAATCAACGCTTTCAGTATGATGTAAAACAGCAAGAATTTTAACTGTCAACGGCAAGCCAAAGACGGCAGCACCAATTTTAGTTTTGCTAGTGAATGAGACCATCAATTAACTCACAGAATCTAAAAGATCAAAAGGAAGGGATATCAACGTCACAATAACAAATAGTACAAATAAACAACAAATCTTCATATATAAGTACTCCTCCTTTTTATGCTATAACTAAACCACCAAAAAAGAAAAAGCTTATTTGAAAAGAAATGCATCAATTCCTCAATGAAGGAAGCCCAACATTAAGAACAAAAACATGGGTTCTAGCAGAAACAATGTACTAAAAAAGGGTTATCATCGCTTACTAGATTTCTCATCCAAAATGTGACCTTCAGTCAAAAAATCTCACTTAAAATTAAACAAAACAAAAAAAAAAACCCTATCCATTGCATGTCCTTCATGTAATTTCAACCCGCATCAGACCTTATTGTGGCTGATTTTTTCACTCCAAAAGCTAAAAAAAAACTAAATTTCTTCGTGGGATTTATTTTTAGTAATTTAGCAAAATCTGAAAAGTTTCATTGAGGCATTTCATCAAACAGTCAGTGCATAAAAAAATGTAATGGTTTCAGCAAGCTAAATGTTTTCATTATCCATTTTAAAACCAAGATTATGAGATTCAATGCACGCAATTAACAATCAGGGAATAAAAAAAAAAACAAATACACTGTAATTTTGAACAATGCAGATGAATCGAGATTCAATAAAGGCTCACCTGTAACAGAGAAACAGCTTCTGCTTAGCCACAAAAGTCAATTTCACGTAGGAAGAAGATTTTGAGATAGACAGAGAGAGCAAAATAGAGATAACGCACCGGTTTGAGTTTTTAAGGGAAGGCATAAGGTTTTCGGATTGACATGTCGTTTGAGAAAACAAATGGTCTCTGACTGTCTGTACTCTGTATTTGTCGTTATAAATGGACTGTCAGTCAAGCTCAATCTATCTTCTTTTATGATCAAAAGTAAGGATATTTACTGAAATTATTTGAAGATATTTTAATCATATTGCTTTCAAATTTACAATATAATGAGAAAAGATTTACATGCATGAAATTGAATATAAATATTAATTATTAAAATTTAAATAATTATGGATGAATTAATTGAATTGAAAAAAAATAGGATAATGGTATACTTCAAAGTTTATTACCACTTATAATGATATTTTGTTACAAAATAAATAGTATATTTTTTCTCCTTTAGAAAATCACTTTTTAAATAATCATGAAATTTTCAATATTTAGGTATATATATAAAAAAAAAATACTATACATAATATTGCAAGCTCTCATATCTCAAATCTATATCTTAACTAATTTAATTAAAAACTTAACTCGATTTAGGCTCTGTATTTCAAGTTCCTATATTAACCCACTCGAAGAACAAATAACCTTCAGAAAAGTTTTTGTTTTTTTTACACGTCCATAAAAAGGCATATTTCAGTAATAACACCATGCATATACTCACGTGTCTATAATATTGAAGAAACTCAAGCAGTCTCCATATTATCCATGAACAAGATTACAACCATTGTGATAAGAAAAAATAAAAATAAATAAATAAATAATACCTTTCCAACTTGACCTGTTATAACAGCATAGACAAACAAGGTTTCCATGTTACTGCAGTTTATTGTGAGGACAAGAGCTTGATTCTACTATTACATACATGTCTTAAGACTACTGTCAATAAGATCAAGCAACTCATGAAGAGCATGAAAGCATGCAAACGCCAGGCCGATAAGCCCAGGCTGGTGGAAGGCGAGCATATTTTTCCATTCCAGGCTGCTCATCATACGGCCTCTCCATTAATTTAAGGAGCCTCCTGACCTCTGTGTAATCACCTTGTTCAGCTGCGTCAATGGCAGTCTGGCACAAGTAGTTTCGGAGAACATACTTGGGGTTTACTGAATCCATTTGGGCCTTCCTCTGCTCATCTGAGATCCCACTAGCAGCCAGCTGCAGAAGTAGAAAGGAGATCTTATGATACAACTGAAAACTGAAACTGCATAAAACACATCACGCCTCATCTGATCTGTTTGTTCCATCAGATAGTTCATAAAAATAAAAACCAGGCAAGCACACACACATGCACCAAAAGCATTCGTTTGACCATACCTGATTATGAATGCAAGGGAGGCACCTAACAACTATTTAGGGATATAAAAAAGAATCACATGGAACGTGCATGGCATAGTAGTGCCATGAAAGAGCAATAACTGCTCGCCACGGATCAAATGAATTTCCTCTAACTATTATAATGTCTAAGTTTAAAATTAAACTGTTCATTTATTTTAGTTTATTTAGGTGAAAAGGGTAGGACTTAAGCTCGAGACCTGCTGCCTTCTCCCCAACTTCATAAGAGTACCATTGTCTGAAACATTGTTGGTTGTAAGAATTACATACGAAACACAAGAGTGGATAGCTAAAAGTTTCCACAAAGCCATCAAGTGTGCTTTATGCATAGGCACGAGAAAGAGAAGAAAAGGAAAATGGCTACATGTCATGATAGCAAAGGAAACAATTAACCATATGTAACCAGGGGCAAAAACAGTAACAAGTTTTGAAAACAAAAGAAGAGGAAGCATAGTAAATATAGTAATCCACACCGAAGATATAATGCCTGTATATTTTACCTCATGCACATAGGATTGCACCCAGCTCATCCATGCCTCTTTACGCTCCTGTCCAATATCTAAAAGAACAGCCTTCAGGGGAACTAACAACTCATCTTCTGGAATTTTTGGGTCTGCTTTAACATTGGAAAGCAACCGGAAGAAATTTGTGTAATCAACTTTATCCACAGCCATATTATTAAGGAGTTTGCTGATCAATTGTTTATTGTACTTTGGAAGGCCAAGTTTTCTAGTCATCATAGCTTGATACTCATCCATGAATTTGTTTCCATATCTGTAACAAGTCATTGCAAATACCCTATAAGCAACTGCCATTGGCAAATATGCTTCCATTAAATCTAACAATTACAAAATACAAGTACCTTTCCATGGCATAATCTGCCTCCTTATCGCTAATCAACTTGGCAGTTGAAAGGGTAGCTGTGAACTGTGCAATATTCCATAAACCAATATCAGGCTGATTTGCAAAACAGTATCTTCTTCCTGGAAGATCCGTGGTGTTTGGAGTGAAACTAGGATCAAAGGCATCCAGGAATCCAAAGGGACCATAATCAATGGTGAGACCCAGTATACTCATGTTGTCAGTGTTCATTACTCCATGTGTAAAGCCAACCCCTTGCCAGCTTGCGATCATAGAAGCAGTCCGTTCAGCAATCTCCACTGTCCAAGCTGAAAAAGTTCACAAGATAAAGCAAAATGAGTAGAATACAATTGAGGACTCTGGAAGATGGTCCCGATTAAATATGGGACGACAAGGGTGCCCTAATCAATAAAAGTAAATTAATTCAATCTCAAGTATCATGGATTCAAAGTGCTTAAACCACAATGTAAAATAATTTTCATATTTAATCATTTCTGACTATAGGTTGAACTCTTCATGAAGCTCACACAGTACTTCCTTTACTTTGCAGTCTTCTTAGGCAAGCCACATACCACTATTACAATTCCTCTACATGCCTAACTCTTACTATAATCTAATGGATGCTCTATATTTACCTGCATATTTGTTTGAGGTCAGATCCACAACTGAATGATCTTCATCACCTGTACTAAAAGATAAGCTCTCGCTTTTATTCATGTTCTCGATATGAGGAAAATGATGTCTGATGGCATAATCTGCCAAAGCACGAACAATTTCAAGGTCCTCTTTCCCTCTAGAGGCATGTATTTGGTACGAACCAAACCGAAGAAAGGATGGTGCAACTCGGCAAACAATAGCACCAGGTTCTTCCTTTGCATTGCCACTGCAAAAAGAGGTGCAAAAACTTGTAATCAGCATTCACTGAAGAGCATCTCAAAGTCATCACGTGAATACATTGACCAAACAGTTGTCTTTCAATTCCAGGAGTTCCCAGTAACATGTTATAATTTCCATTTCCACCTACGTCAGTCAACTACAAAATGTTTAATGGAAGTGCAAAAGAGTAATATTTGCAACAAAAAAACCAAAAATATTTCCTAATTAATGAAAGGTAAATGAAGTTCAAGGCTACAGCATATTCCATTGTGACAAATACTAAATTCATTTTCAAAGTCTCTAAACCTCCAGTTCCTCCATGTGTCAAAAGGCAAACTTTCTAGTATCAGCATAAATCTCCAACAGAACATCATGTAGAAGCACTAGCACAAAGGAAATAAGTACTCTGTGAAGCTGAAAAAACAGAAAGCATTCTGCTAGCAGAAAATTCAAAACCCTGACAACTTACTCGTAAAACATGTCACGGGTAACATATTTTCCTGTTGTCACGAGAGAAAGCGCACGAGTTGTCGGGATTCCTAGAAAGTGCATTGCTTCACTGCAAAGAAATTCCCTAATGCTGCTACGCAAAACCGCAAGGCCATCTGCAAAACGGCTATATGGAGTCCTCCCAGAACCTTTAAGTTGCAGTTCCCACCTTTCAGACTTTGAATTTACAACCTCCCCAAGTGTTATTGCCCTACCATCACCCAGCTGACCTGCCCACATCCCAAATTGATGTCCTCCATAGCACTGAGCATATGGCAACCTGCAAGACAAATGTCAATATGTAAATAAATTCATAGAAGCAAGATACTTGGTCAAGTCACAACATAAATCCAAAGTTACAAAACTTACGCTCCAACCAAAGGAGAAGCCCCTGAAAACAAAAGGGGAAAATCTGGCCTTTCAAATCTGCAAATCCCAGCGCAAAAAACTGTCATCGGTCATTCAGTCTCGTGAATATTGAAAATCAATGCCACACACATTCTCAGCTGTGCACGCATAGAACATGCCCATGTGAGTGGGAACCCGCAATATCCATCGCGGGCATATTCTAAAACACACTTAGGATCACACAAACGAACAAGCAAACTTGTAAACTATCAGTAGATATAAACTGATAAAGATGCAAAAACGATAAAATTTCATAACTAATTCAAATCCAATCCATCTTAAAAACCCACAATTTATATAGTTTTTTATCATTTTCTACACACAAAAGCGCATAAAAAAGTCACAAAAAAAATCAAAAACTCACTCTTTAGGATCCAAATCAAATAAATCAGCAACAGAATCAGACCAAGCAACAAGCTCAGGGTTCTCCACTTCAGCAGATGGTAACACTTTCGTATAGCAAGCATGCATCACCTACATCCACAACAAAAACAACAACCCACAATTTATTCCAATCCAGACAGCACAAAAAACCCATAAAAATCAAAACTTTTCAAAAAAAATCAAAAAAGAAAAACTACCTGACGTGGAATTGTATCAGCCCTTGGATCCCCGGGCAATGCTCTAACAAAAGAATGGTCCCAATTGAGATCTTCAAGCTTCAATTTAGCCTTACTAACATCATCAGGACCTAAAGTTTGATTCTTTAAATCCTGCGTCACGGAGTCGAGTGACACAGTTGGTTCTGGTGAGGATGACTCCATGGAAACACTACTACTACTACCTCTGCTAGAAGGGAAGGAGCTGGTGCTGACGTGGCGTGACAGGGAGGGTTTGAAGAGGTGAGCAGGAGGTGATAGAGGGCAGAATTGGGATTTGAGGAAAGGGGGAGGGTAGAAAGGGAATCTGATAGGGAGGAAGGGACGGAGAAGGGAGAGTGAAGAGGAGGAATGAGAAAACAGTGGTGGCATTGTTGAATTTGGTTGCCTTTGACTGATATATTCAAGCGGTTTGGGTTTTGTTTGGGAAGTGTGTAAAAGCTTCTGCCTTCGGATTATGTGTTGTCTTTTTTATGGTTATATTTTTATATAAATTATCAAATTTTTATCATGAAAATCACGCTATAAATATGCTGTTTTGATATTTTTTTAAATAAAAGGCATTGTTTTGAGAAGAAAAAAAAATCCTTGAATTTAGTTGTTCGAATCTCATCCTAATTAGTTGTTTGAATCTCATCCTAATTTAATTGAGTTAGCCAAATTTAAACGGAACAATCTTTAAATCAGATGAAAATAAAATTTAATATATTTAATATTATGATACACAATACTTTTTATTTAAAAATATATTAAAATAATATTTTTTATTTTCAATTTTAACACATTAAAACTATTAAAAAAACACTGTTTTTATTGTATATAGTCATATTGTTCTCGTTCAATAAATTGCTTTCTTTGTTGCAGCCATTCATTTAATTTGTGAACCCTAGATTAAGTGAATTAACACTTCATTGGAAGGAATGCAATGCAAGGCCTTTTAAAGAAAGAAGGAATGCGAGCTAAATTATTCTATCTATGAAGTCATAAGATTGCGTATCAGTTGGGTAAGATGACAAAGAATTGCCACTATTAAGCATTCAATTATAGAGGATTCATCCTTATAATAAAACTCATCCTTATCTAAGAATAGAATCATTCAACCAAACTCAAATCTAATCATGATTAATAATAAAAATTATGTTTTAAAATATTAAAATAATATTACTTTTTAAAAAATTAATAATTTTTAACTGTATAATAGACTAATTTATCAGGTTAAATTAAATCGACTTGATTCGAGTAACGCTTAACTTCTTTTAACATTAATTATTAATATACATAAGCACTTGAGGCTGTGGTCTAGCGGGGGAAGGGATTTGTTCCTTTTCTCTCTCGTGCATCCCTTGCAAACTTTACTTGCCCATTGAGCTTGGGGGGGTGTTCGGTGAGCCCTGGAATTAGTCGTGGTACACGTATCCCCCAAACACCCCAGGTTATCAAAAAAAAAAAACAAAAAAATTATTAATATACATAAGTTTTTCAAGAAACAAAAGTAGCAGGTGATTTTCTAAATAATTGAAGTTGATTAATTGTTAAATATTTTAGAAAAAAAAAGAGGGGTGTTAATTAGCATGGAATGTTTTGGATTTTTCAATATCAATCATATAATTTCGCATGCAATGGCTCATTAATCAATGTTTATAAAACGATCAAGATTAAACAATCAAATTAGTAGCATGCAACATTATTTATTTTTGAAATTTTCAATTACCAAATTCATAATCAACTTTCAATTAGAGTCTTTTAAGCAAAGAATTTCTAGTTTAATCTTTTTAGAAATTATTAATCATCACACTAATTGTTGTTGAAACATGCTAGTCCATGTAAAAAATATTTATAAATAAACTTTTTATACTAGATTCTTACACAAATTAATATATTAACTCACAAATCTTTCCATATATTTATATAAAAATTCTATATTTAATTAAAGAGTGTTAATATCAATATTTAATATTAATCGTTTTGTTTATTTGGTCTTAACTTTTTTTAATCAAGGAAATATGATATCTCAACTCTAGATTAAATGAAACACAATGGATATCAATCCTTTTCAATTTCTAATATCAAGGAAAAAAACCCTAAATCAAATTAATTTTTTCTCTAATTTCTTAAAAGAAAAAACCTTGGTAAAAAACAAAAAAGAAAAAAGAAATAAAAAACAGCCGATAGCCGGAACTCAAACTCAACAATTAACTGCAGACAAAAGAAAAAAAATAAAAAAAAAATCCCTTTCAAGTCCGCGTTCCGCAATTCACTATCTTGAAACCCTAATCTGCTCTCCAAAATCACTCCCACCAACAATTACCGCTCAATTTCCCACAATTCTACGCGTCTTTCTCAAAACGCCGTTGAGTTTCTTTTTCGAAGCTCTCCGGGTCGTTTTCCGGTTCAATTTCGAGGAATTGGACGGTAAATTATTAGGGTTTCATTTTACGCCACAAGGAGAGGTTAAAGTTCGAAACTTTCTAAAAGGGTTTTATTTAAAACCTCTTTTTTATTTTAATCGAGTTTTAGTTACTTTGAAGTATTTAGGGTTTGGTGAAATTTCAATGGACATTGGGGATTGAATGGTAGCGGTGAGTTTATGAAATATTTGATCTTTTTGTATTTTGGTTTAGTTTTCTTGAATTTTGCTTAAATTCCTTGTTCATCAAGTTTTTAGCTGGTGTTTTGGTTGAATTAGGTCTTTTGTGTTGCTGAGTTTAGTTTATTTCCTTGTTTATAAAGTTATTTAGTTGGTGCTTGAAGTAAAAAAAGGAACCAAGAAGGTTGTGTGTAATTGAGTTTTTTAATTGCTTATAGGGTTAGAGGACTAATTATGTGAACTAGGGCTACTTTTTTTTCCAACGAATTTGGCTTAAATTTGTTGTTTTCTGAAGCAGCACTAAGCATTTGTGATCTCTGAAGTGTGCTTCTTAATTTGTTAATTAAGAAATTTTCTTTTTCATTTGTTTGTCAGGTTGTCTGTAGCTTGAATTTGTGAAGAAGTCGGTTGGTTTGTTACAGTGGTCGATGTTTTTTTCGTGATTAAAAGGCTGAAAGTGACAAGCTTGAATTTTTAGGAGTTGAAATGGATTACGAGCTTTCTGATAGCAGCGGTGAGTTAGTTTAAAGTTTGTTGGTATTTGTAATTTTTTTTTGTTCTCCGTGTCTTAATTTCTTGAATTGTAACCTTTGGAATTGTTACATTTTACTATACTGTAAAGAGTTAATGCAGTGTGTTCCTTATCTTTAAAATTGTAGGAACTGATGATGACCTTCCACCTACACATCGAAATAGATTCCAAAGTGGGGGCGAACTGCTGGGAATGGAAGATCCGCAGTTGGTGGTGCTGCTTCACAGCCAAGGTTGCATAGTGACATGGAAACTCAAATCCACAACATTGAACAAGAAGCATACACTTCAGTCCTGCGAGCCTTTAAAGCCCAGTCAGATGCTATTACTTGGGTATTATACTTGTTCATTTCATATACATTAGATTTATGCTATATCATTGGATGTTAAACAAGTTTTTGATGCCCTTCCTATGAATGTTCTCCCCCAGGAAAAGGAAAGTCTAATTACAGAACTCAGAAAAGAACTAAGAGTTTCAGATGAGGAGCACAGGGAGCTCCTAGCCAGGGTTAACGCTGATGATATGATTCGGAGGATAAGGTTTAGTTTTTTCATGAAATATCTGCTGAGAAGATTCTTAGAAGATCTAATTTCCAGCCAGTTTTTCTAACTAGTGTTATCACTTATGATTCCAGGGAATGGAGAAAGGCGAACGGGATCCAACCTAGCATGCCAAGCACTGCCCAGCCTTCTCACGATCCTATACCTAGTCCTACTGTTTCAGGATCGCGCAAGAAGCAGAAAACCTCACAGTCAGTCGCATCATTGTCCATGGGTGCACCTTCTCCTGTATTGCATCCATCTATGCAACCATCTACATCAGCCCTGAGACATGGCCCTCCACCTGGATCTGGGAACAAGAAGCCCAAATCAGTAAGTTGAATAAGTGTGAGCAAAATGATGAGGATTTATACTTAACTGGTTTGTCCTCAACTTTTGGTTAATGAGGCTGTCTGCTGCATCCTCAATGAAGTCCATGCAGCAGCGTTCTACAGGTTTGTCCAGCAGGGCTCAAGCTGCTAATCGTGGTTCTTCAGGTGTCTTCGCAACCAATGATTTAATTGGAAAGAAAGTTTGGACTCGATGGCCAGAGGATAACCACTTCTATGAAGCTGTTATAACTGACTACAATCCAGTTGAGGTACAGTCTACTCTTGGCTATGTAATAGTCTGCCTATCACTGGGTTTCCTTTAACATAATCATTTTCCACAAATTGACAGGGTCGGCATGCTTTGGTTTATGATATTAATACTGGGGATGAAACATGGGAATGGGTCAATCTCAAAGAGGTAAGTGTTGCTGTGATCCTGGGAGCTGATAATGTGATATGGTTTATTTTACATCTAGTTATCTTAATTCTGGCCTGCAATTTTTACCGTGTACATTCTGAATCTTGTATGTAGTTTGTAAAATACTGATAGAATAGATCTCCCTTTTTTTTGGTTGTGGGGGTTTGACAATTCTCTGTTCTGTATTACATAATAGTTTGGGGTAAAGTGGGATTGCTACTTGGTCTTCTGAAAGATTTGAATGCTGCTCCTGCTTGCCTGTTCTCTTTTTGTAGCATTTCCAAATACGATAGTAGAATTTTATCAAAAGAAGAATGACTTGTATATAAGAAATTGGCAGCTGGTTACTTGTTTAAAAACTTATCATCCCTGCTGGCTCAACCATTGGAATATGAAGATTTGATTTGAAATGGTTTTCTTTTCTGTTGGATTTATGCGCTATTGATAAGTTCAAGCTAACCTTTTTTTCCGTATGCGTGTGCTTTGCTTGTTCATGGAGAATGTAATGTTAACCAAGTCCTTTGCTCCTCTCATCTTATTCCAGGCTAACAGCAGTGTCAAGGGTTCAATTAGTGATGCATTCAATGTGGCATGGCAGATTACAAATAGTGCTTAGTCTTTTGAACATTGTCCTCCCTTGTTTAGTCTGCCATCAATTTTCTTCATGTGTTTCCATCACACTTCATCTTTGGAATGTGTCCTTTTCAGAGTCAAATGAGTTTCTAGTTTTAGCTGCTACTGATCTGTATGTGATAATGGCAGATATCTCCTGAAGATATTAGGTGGGAGGGTGAGGAACCAGGACTTTTCCGTAGAGGTGGCCGACCTGGACCAGGCCGTGGGAATAAGAAAGCCATTGCACGTGGTGGTGCAGTTGTCACTGCAGGAAGAGGTAGAGGAACCACAAAGGGTCAGTCCAAAAAAGATTTCCCTTTAATCCAGAATGGCATTGGGAAGAAGGCTATGGGTGATATTGAGATACTTCACACAAATACTCTAATCAAGGAGGTAAGTTGGATATTGAAACTTGCTTTACGTTGAAATAAAGGAACTTCTTTTCCCTAATTTGGCCACTTTGAACAGGTAGAAAAAGTTTTTGGTGCTAGCCATCCTGATCCTTTGGAAATTGAGAAAGCAAAGAAAGCTCTGGAAGTAAGTATCACGCCCCTCGTTTTGCTTTAATATCTTTTGTTACTGCATTTATATCTTCCCTTCCACGCAGGAACAAGAACAAGCCCTGGTCAACGCAATTGCAAGGCTTGAAGAAGCATCAGATGGTGAGAGTGGTAATAACTAATTACACATAACATGTTCATATCTCCCCTGCTATCTGTTGTATCATCTTATTGTAGCTTTTGGGTATTCAGACCAGCCTGTAATAGTTGTATACTGCTGTTCCCCGAATTACTAGTTTTTTTATCAATCCAGTGAGATGCAAGTAAATCTCAAATGTTTATCTGAAAGCTATGCAAACATTTCATTGCTTGTCTTATATTATCAAGCATGACCACTTGTGACTTCATTTTCATGCTAAGTATCAGTGGGATGTGATTGTTTACAGGCTAATCATTTTGGTACATGTGTAGCCCTGGTCTTAGTCCTCCATCGAAGTGGATTATTTTCACCAGAAAACAATACATTATTGATAATGAAAAGAATAAAATCTTCTTTTTCTTGGCATCAAAGCAGATGAGGGGGAACATCCATTTCCCCGTGTTCAATCAATGGACCAAGATCGGGGATGGAGAAAACGGTCATATGATGAGATTGTTGGTGAAGGTAGAGGAATTGAAGGTTCAGATGGCAACAAAATGGCAAGAAATGGCAGAATTGTTTCAAGTGATCAGCATGATGAGAACTATGACATGTGATTATTAGGCTTATTGTCAACCAGTGGCCCTGACTTGTATTATAGCTTCCTCAAATTTTATGGCCAGCCAAGAGCATGACAATCCCTGGGCTTATATATTAGCTAGGGAAGACAGTAGCTTTGATTTCAGTGTAACTTTAGTTTCATTGAAGTAGGAAAATGTTGATGTAAATTATTTTCAGAGTGATATCTGACCATGTAAAAATGGCTAAATGGCTTTGAATCTCTCTCTCTCTCTCTTATCGTTTTTGCAATAGCAATGTGGTAATAGCTTGGACGTTACTCTCACTGAATTGTTAGTTGACTCTGTTGGCATAGAATATGTAAACCATTTGCCAAATCCTGCAAATTAAACAAAGATAATCAGCATGTACAACAATAGAGTTCCTACAGGGGGCAATCTGACCCAGCACACCTCATAAACTGACATGGCATCTAACATTTCCTATAATGATGAGATAAACGGAAGGATAAGGTTCACCATCTGGTTATCAAATTCAGGGCCTTCCATTTGGAAATGGCTTGCTCCTTCAATTAGATGTGTTTCAACGCGTCCTACAGCAGAACTCAGCTTGTTCTGCAGCTGCTTTACACTGGTAAACCCATCTCTAGTTCCCATAACAAAAAGTTTTGGCTTTGGAGAGTTCAGGACTGCCTTGTGGTGTCTTCCAAAAAGGATGGAGGCGAACATGCCAAAGGGGTACCCTATACTTACATAGCCAACCGCTTCTTTAATCTCATCGACTGCAGAACCTGCAATTGGTGCACCTGTACCAGGGGAAAACATAATCCAAAGATTAGTTTCACGCAAGAAACGGTGGACTTTCATATTGCTATGGCAGTTTATTTCGTGATTTTAAAATGATCACAATCATAGTAAAGCAGCTGCATCAATTCATTGCCATCATGTTAATTTACCAAATATGCAACAATGACTTGAATGCAGCAACAGAACAGCCTAACAAAAAATATTTCAGAGAAAACTTGCTAAAGTTGACAGACTAAGAAATGAAAAACACAAGTTTGAAAGCTCTACTGGCCTGGAGATCAAAACAAAACTGCAGGGAGTATATAATTATTTGATCAAATTCAATCAAAAGTACAACAGAACAGAGAAATTTCCATTACCTAGACCTTCTATCATATGAGGCACACCAATATTCCTAGATATTCAGCTCTTTTTTTTTACATTATTAATAAGAAATGGAAATTACATTTGATGGCCTATGCCAGCCTAAATTATGGACAAATCCAAAATTCAGAAAAATCACACCTGGAAGTTTTAGTTTCCTTCACAAAACTCTCATATTTGCAGCATTAACTCATCCTATCAACTAAAATCCACCAAAAGATGCCCACATCAACACAAACAGGATAGAAGAACCAGAGAAGAGGTTGACAAAGTCATAGAAAGCAGATCATCAAATCCCAATTCATGGACAAAATAAACAAAACAGGCTATAGTTAGCCTAATTCTATCAACAAGCACAATTATCACCAAAAAATGAAACTGAATACCATCAATATGCTCAAACTCAGTCCTCAATTCAATCAAACATCCAAATTAGCATATTCAACCATGCTGCAAATCACTTGTACAAATTGATTTGATCCATCAAATCCTTCCCTTCCTTGACAGCAAAATCATGATGCATCTTCTCAGATGTGCTGATGACCATTGACTGTTTTCCCTTTCATTCATTTTTCTTTCTTTGTGATAAGAAATTATGAATAACCACCATATCAGTAGAGTCTTACAACTATCACAGATTCACAATTCACAAACCAACACTCGGTTCACAGATCCAATAATCATCATCCCCATCAAGCATCCTAATTAATTCCCACAAAGCATTAAACTTTCCTCACCAAAAATCACAGACAATTCACAAATCATATCACATCAAACCAAATAAAGCACATACCTGCAGAAGAACCCACCAACAAAATCCTATCAGAAGACAGATTCTCACAGACCCATTTGCAAACAGCAATAACATCCTTGATTTCAGAAAAACCAGTAAGAGATGCCCTCCCAGTAGACTTACCAGCACCTCTCATATCAAAGGTCACAGCTTTATAACCTTTTTCAGCTAACCCAGCAGCAATTCCTTTTAAAAGTGCTTGACAACCACCCAAGATTGAAAATGGATGTACAAGAACAATCACCAAGTTGTCTTTTACATCTCCTTCCTCTATTGGCTTGAACAGCCTTGTGTGCAGCTTGGCTCCATCACTTGTCTCTACTTTGGTGGACTCAACTGTATAGTTTGACATGTTTCAGAGAAAGAAAGAGAGAGAGAGGAAGTCAGAAACGGGGTGGCTTTGATGAATGAGAGAGAGAAAGATTGAAGCTTTTTCCAACTTGATTGGACAACAGTAAGAGGAGTGAAGGTGTTTTTTTTTTTTAGGTGGAATTGAGAGAAGTTATTGCACTGGTTCTTGGTAAGCCAAGCGTTGTTTCGTTTTAATTTTCTCCAATTAAAGGAACAAATCAACACTGATTCATCTTGTATATTCTTTATTAACTTAGAAATACACTCTGATGAGTTCGAGGAGATGCTCGGAATACAATATCATTTAAAATGTCATAGCATCTGCAATTACTTATTTTTCTATCCATTCTCATTTCTCTATGAGGTAAACTTATGTTTTTACTCTACATTCGAATCTTGTGTGCTTTATTTTTTCTATATTCATGTGAATTTCGTAACATGAAGCTAGATGCAATGGCTGTTTCATGTGTGAAAATAACTTCAAATATGTGACAGGTATGAATTGCTATAATGATTTATTTATTTTTCATCCATATTTTTTTTTAATTAGACCTTTATAGAGTCATAGACACAAATTTATTGAGCAAATAAAAGATTATAAAATAAAGCATCAAAATGAAAAAAATATGGAGAAAAGGAATGATTGTTTTAAATTATAGCATCTGGCCCTTTGATATTTTAAAAATTTAATTTCAATCCAGTTATTTTTTTATTTTATGGTTTAAGAGATGAAAGAAAAAATAATCATATTCTGATAATAATGAGAGAGTTTATTAATACTGACTTTAACTATGAAAAATAATGATATTTGTGTATATAAGTATCATTAAATAAAGTATTTTTTATCATTTATCTTGCCTGAAATGGTAGATCTAGCTCACAAAGTTTTTTTTTTTTGTTATTTCTGAGTTGATATTCAAAAATCTCAAAAATAAATATAATTTACGTAGATGAAGAAAGAATCTCAAAAATCGTTCTCGATAAGACTCTCAAGCCTCGTTCAACCAAAATTGTGATTTTGGGCAACCTTAAGAGCTAGCAATGCGTGTATAACAAGAGATTACTAAAGTTGAATACAATTAATATATATATATATATATATATATAAAGTGGGGGCTTGAAGAAATTTCTTGGATGTTGACATTCACCTGTTTTTTTAAAAACAATGAAGCAACAACCATCCGTTCTAATATTGTGGGGTTAGGCACTCGAGGGTCTAGCTGCTATGGTCAATCGTGTGACTTGTTCCGTCTCCGTCCCGGGTTCGAACCTTTTATGTGCACGCCTGTCACCCCCGCGGTGCCTTACCTGCTCCTGGGCTTGCAGGATGTCCAGTGGACCATGAGGATTAGTCGTGGTACGCCAACGGCCCAAACACCCCATGTCAATCAAAAAAAAAAAAAAATATTGTGGGGTTAGACTTTATTTAAGGTGTGTTATACAATCAATATGATATTCAATGGTTAGAGAGTTGTGAGAAATAGTTGCAAGTATTTTACAAATAATGTAATGTAAGTTCAAGAGCTAAATTTTAATAGTTAAATAAGTTTTTTTTTTTTTTTACTTTTTAAAATTTGAGATCATATTCAAAAAATTTATCATTTTAATTGCATTATTTTGATACAAGAAACTCATTTTTCAGTATTATTTTAAAATTAGATTGACAACCTGATAGGTCAATTTTTTTAAAAAAAAATTAATCAAAACTAAATCATTTTTATTATTTATAAAGAAAATTAAGGATAACTTTCCCATCAATAATCATTTTTTTATTATTATTAATATGAAGTTTGAGCATTAATAGTTGATGTTTAATACTTGATCTAACCTCCCCCTCTCTCTTGGTGGTCCTATTTGAAAATTTCGCTACCCATGAGACCAACTTTTGTGATCTATACCTCTACAAAATTGACTCATAACCATAGTCCATAGGTATCAAGTTGGCTAAATAAAGTAGATTATGGAGTCCACCCAAGTTTATTTTAAAATAATACTATTTTAGATAAACAAAAATAATAATATTATTATTATTTTAAACAAAAATTAAAAATTATTTTCATTAACTTGATATAATCTCACTCGGCTTTTAAAATAGATGGAAAACAAACCCACCTCAAATTATTTTCAAGATCTTCAAGTTACCAGATGAACTTGCCTGAACACATTTAACATCCATGCTCGTAACTCTTATCACGTCGTTAGCACGAACCTTCGAATACACTAGCATGATGGGCAAGTGTAGGTCTCCGAGATGTTTTCTCCCTTCAATGCTTTCATGAAATTTAATTCAGGCAGGTTAGTTTCGTACTTCATAAACCATAATGAAACAAGCAAAGAAAAAAAATATAAAAAAAACCCTATGATTCATGTTTTCCCAAAACATGCTGTGTATATTCACTGGCCAGCAACTACAAAACATTCTAAGAGTTCAAAACACTTTTGATTTCCTCCTGTCCAGTCTTCACCACACGCCCTCGCCCCTTCTTCTCCACTGAGCACCTGAAAGTCACTCTACACTGACCAGACAAAAATCCAAAAATCTCCCTAAAATAATTTACATTATACAACCACCACTAGGATCACCACCTCTTTGACCTCTTTTTTACTCTTCCGCCACCCCCAACCCCTACCTCGGAATCCTCATTATCTCTCCCCCTCTTCCCCGTCCCACTGCCTGACTCCATTTGCTTCTTCGGCGGCCTTCCTCTTTTTATGTTTCTACTATCTTCTCCTGGTCCTCTTCCTCTCGAACTCCTTGTTACCCTCTTAGCTATCCCATCTGCTTCCCTTCCTCTCCTCTTTTTATCATCCTTTCTGCCATCTTTACTTTCATCCTCCTCCTCCGAGGAGGAGGAGGAGGAGGAGTCCTCCTCCGTCACTCGACTTGGAGAATTTTGCTTCATCCTTTTCAAGAAGCTCGCTGCTCCTTGCTTCTTCCTCCCTGTGTGTTCTTTCCTATCCACCTTAATCTCCAACGCATCATGTGAACTTAATTCATTACCACCATATTGATGCTTTATCTCTCCATTCTTGTTGCTTGTCTTTGAGTTTCTACGACCCGAGACCGACCTCTCTTTTGTTGTTTTCTTCTTTAAACCCTTCTCCTCAATCCTATCAATTGAAACTTCAACCTTCTTCTCATTTACCTTATGTTTTCCTTCCATCTCTTTATCACCTTTTTTACCAGCACCTCCAGATATTGCTTTCATGGAACTGTGTTTGCAACAGGCTACCAAGGTAGATGAAGAAGATTTGTTCGGTCTTGAAAGCGCAGCAGAATGTTGTTCAGTTGCAGGCTTGGTATCCACAGGTTGAGGTTTTGGTTTCCGAAGCTTCTCCTTCACTTCCTTCAAAACAACAGCTCGAAGTTCATTCGCGGCAAGATTTTCCGGTGAGTTTTTTCTAAAGAAAACAATTGCATTGTTTAATAAAATCAGGAGATCCTTGAGGAACTTTTGGAAGCAATTGGAGTAAACCCCTTTATTCAGCCTAGATTGAATCATTTGAAGATCCATGTGCTGCCGAACCAACTTTCTGTACCTTTCAGATTCCTGTAAAACAGTAGAATTGTTGAAAGGAACATCCGATTCTAACTAGAAATATCATAATGAATTTTTTTTAAAAAAATCTTTTTCTTTCAAAAGTCCCTCCTGAACGTGCTAGGCCACTACCAGTCACTGTTAAGCCATTTCACACCTAACAAAAGATGCTGGATATTCCAAGGAAAACATGGCAACAATTTTGCAGGAATATTTGCGACTTTCACATCGGTTTTACTTTATTTTCAACTTTTTCAAAAATATTTCGTCAGCCACAATCTCATGTACTTTACTTTGGCACCGTTTGCAAAAATATTTTTGAAACAAAATGATTTTTTTAAATGATTTTTATATTTTTATATTGTTTTAATATATTAATGTTAAAAAAAATTTGAAAAAAAAAATTTAAAACATTTCTAAAATAAAAAATATTGGAATACCAAAAACATAGTACCGTATGGACCCAGCTGAGTGAACTCAAAGGCCAACCACAATTGGAATTTGTGTCAAGGGATGGCCATTTGGTCCAACCAGTGGATATCAATTTTGACCCGCTCCAAAGAAAACCCAGTTTTTATTCCGACCCAACTAATTAAATAATATATTTTTATATTGACACTTTTAAATTATTAAATAATTGTATTTATGAGTTTATTATACATAGAAAATATTATAAAAAATCAGAAACCCAGCTGGACCTAGTGCCCGACCACAATACCCAGACTGGTCTAAAAAGGGTACGGGGAAACGGAAGAGACATAAGCTGAACTGACATGACCCGTCATCATTACTTGTTTCCCTCTTTATGGCTTGGGATTGTTGTTAAAAAATAAGCCCAAATACCCTAACACAGATGTAGTTGCTGGCCCGAAACCAACCATTTTATTACGAAGCAACTAAAACTAAGAAGGAAGGGTGGTGCAATGAGGTCATAATCCAATTAGCCGTCAAAAAGGTCAATATTCCTATCGTGCAAGGCAGGTTATTATACAAAATGACAGTGATGTAGCATTATGTATTTCTAATATATTCAGACTTTATGTGGATAGTTTGAATATCTATTATTTATTATTAACATAAAATATTTATTTTTTTAATTTAATATATATATAGAGCATAATATTAATATTAATTGCTTCCCTGTTTGCAAAAAAAAATAAAAAATTATCCCTCAAACATGTTTAAATAAAATATTTAGCTTATATTTTGGTTGGGTAGTTTGGAATTATATTCAAAATGATGTTTTAAAAATTTTGAATTTTTTTAAAAATTAATTTTTTTAATGTTTTTAAATTTTTTTAATATACTTGTATTAAAAATAATTTTTAAATTTTTATACATTAAAAAAACACATTTTAAACAATAATTACTATCACATATACAAATACCTGTCGAAAACCCTATCCCGTTATACAATGTGACTCTACACGTGCAATTGTTCTTTTCTTTCCAAAACAGAATAAATCTTCTAATCTATAAACGGGGAAAGCAAAACGAAGGACACCAAACATTCCGACCTTAAAAAAAGGTGGGGGAAAAGATGGCTTTCAATTCACTTGAGCCAGCTGTTGAATAAGCCGCTTATGTTAAATAAAAACTCAATAAGATAGATAAACCAACAACAAAAGCAAATATATTTAATTGTACTCCAAAAATCATCAAGGTTAGCTCGTTTGATTCTATGGCAGAGCTGAGTTTTGCTCCAGCTATGGATTAAATCTTGTTTTATTGATAAAAACAATTATATAATTTAAAAAAAAAACTATAATTAATAACTATTCACCCGTTCAATCTCTTACTTTGAACCCACCCACCAAGACCAAGATGCATTGCATCCACGCCATGTAACTAGATCTATATATCTAATGCATGGCACCAAAAAATACCAAACGAGGATGCCCATGCATTGCGTTGCAAGATAACATCCTCCTCCATGCGATAATTACCAAATCATCCTCACATGAATATATGGTCTGCTTACTCCTTACTACGGCAACCTCGATCTCAACATAGTAAAGTTGCTAGCTGTAATTCTTTTTTCTTTTTTTAAAAAATAATTAACGTTTTGCCTAATCGTTAGCGTGGACCGTCCTACCACCCTAAATTATGCATATTCTAATTAAGATGAAATCTTCACTAACAAGTTCTTACTTGACTTTGATACCCTTAACGTTCACAGAATTAAGACATTAATTATATTAAACTTTTTATAATATGATCATATTGATTTTTGAGATTGATGAAAAATTTTATAGGGTTAAAACTATAAATACCGGATACTATGCGAGATTGCGAGATTGACAAAAAAGAAAATATATATATATATATATAGTCCCTTTTTTCCGTTAATTTTTTTTATTTCTCTTTATAACTATATCTTTTGTAAGTGTTTGGTTGTTACTTTTAAATACTATAAAATTTCTCGAGATTATGAAAGCTATAACATAAATAATTTTCTTTGTTTTCTTCTCTCCTATCTTTTTTTCTCATTATATTTTTTGTATTTAAAAAAAAAATAAAGGGTGATTAAAGAAGGATGATCAGAAAATTACCTGGCTTCGGAGCCGCTTTTCAAAGACTGAGCCAAGCCGATGAGACCGAATAATCCCAAGAAGTTTAAGCCATGGTTCAGATTTGACGGCAGGCACATTTTTCCTGGCGGGAGAAACCTCATCATCACCTCCCTCTCTCTCCTCCTCTCCACTGCTACTCCCTTCTTCACTACTACGACGTCGTTTCTTCTTCCTCATCGTCAAACTCACTGAACTTTGTACGTCACTATTATTATTATTATTATTGATCTGTTTAATATTATCCTTTTCTTTGTCTTCCCGCTTGGACTCACCTACAGACTCACCTAACTCGTTCGAGTCAGGACCGAGGCCACTCTCCCGACTCAATCTCTCAATTTTCATTTCCTTTTTCGGTTTTTTATCGTCGTCATCTTCTAACTTACCGTTATGTGACCATTCCCGCTCGGGTTCCGGGTCGGATCCTAACCGAGACGGATCCGGATCCTCCCTAATCACATCCGGTTCGGGTTTTAGCTCTGTGTTCGCGTTCTGTTCTTTCTCCGTTTCCGCCTCGGCTTTCTGTGGCTGTTGACTCGTCGAATTGGATTCATTAAACGATCGTTCATCACCATCGCCAGACTCTCCGCCGTCGGACTTACCGGCAACAATCTCCGGCGAAGGCTTAGCCAGATCTGATGATTTTTCCATCTCCTTCAAGCTCCTCTCCCTATCCTCTTCTAACCTCTTCACTTTCATTTCAAGCGACCTGTCAATCAAAAACGAAAACAAAACTCATCAGATCTCAAAACGAAGCTGAAAACAGACCTTTCAAAGACAAAAATGAGGCGTGTTTTTCTGTTATTTACACGATAGACGCATCACGTCGATGCACTTCACGCCGAAGCTCATCGACGCGAAGTTTCCGGAGCTCATCAACTAACGAAGCGGTGTCGTTTCGAAGACTAGTAAAGCCGAAACGTCGTTTGAGGTCGTTGAACTTGTCAATACAGTTTTGAGAAGTGAGGGAGGAGAAAGTAGATGTCCTGTTCGATACTTCCATAGCTATAGAGTCCCAAGAATCGCTTCCATGGCGGTTCACGGCGCACGCTAGCAGTAACTCCTCTAACGTGGTCCATGGTGAAGGTGGTGAAGGCTGTTGCTGTTGCTGTTGCTGTTGCTTAGCCATGAATGAAGAGAAATGGTGAAGAAGAAGAAGGATTCATTTCATGGTGTTAAAGATTATTTGAAATTAGGGTTTTTGTGTTCTGATTGATTTGATTTGAAATATATACAGTTTGATTTGTCAATGGACGACGACGATGATGACGATTCGATTTTATTTTATTTTGTTAGATTTTGCTCTTGTTTTCGCGGGTTTGGGTTTGGCTCTTTTTCATGGGCTTTTTTTGAGTATTTTTTAGTTTTAATTCATGTAAGCTCGTATTGTAACAGAATTTTGGGTTTGGTAAAGTTTTGTTTTAGTCCCTGAAGATGTAACAGTGTTCGGCTTTGGATCCTATAGTTTAGATGTTTCACCTATCAATCCTCTTTCTGTTCTTTGAACAAAATTCTTGATGTCGACCATGTCAGGTTTTGAACCTGGTTTTTCTGGGTCTAGTTCACCAAAAACTCAATCAAACTAACTAGGTTTTATCAAGACAATGTATTTTTTTATTTAACTTTAAATTTAACCCGAATTAGAAATCAGGTTTTTCTAGGTCAAATTTTTTCTAAGAAAATTCCAAGAAAATTTCTAATTCGTAATTTTTTCCTCACCTGATAAATTTAACCCGAAGCAATTTTTTCTAACCAATTTATCAGGTTTAACAAATATGCTATCAATATAGATAGATTGATCGATGTTATACTTTTGTTGTTATAATTTAAAATTTCTTAATGATATCTTAATAGTTTTTCAGGTCTAGAAAAGAATCCTAAATAGCTTGAAGAGGACAGCCTAAGATTGTCTATATTGTTCACTTTCACAACTTATTTTCTTGTAAAGCATGTCAAGCATTATTTGTTTAACTACCAAAAAATTGCTAAATGTTGGCAAAATAGTTTTTTGATGTTTATGCATGATGTTCGTTAACATTTTAACTCCTAACAAAATTATCGATGGATTCATGTTGTGGGTTAGCTTATCGTTAGGATTTTGAAGTTCGTCAATAACTTTATCATTTTTCTAATCAATAAAAGAGAGTGTGAAAATATTTATATTAAGTATTGAAATTTGTATACTCCCGCGTTTTATTTTGTGTGTTAGCAAATAAAAGAGATAAGAGTAATTAAAGAGAGACAAGGGGGAAAAAAAGGCTAGTTGTTTTGACCTGACCCAAACAACTAGGTGTAGTTGGGTGTGTTAGTCATTGATATTGTCCCAAACAACTAAAATTATTTTTTTTATTGGCACATTCCATCATACAATAGAGAAAATGACTCAATCTTTCATTCTTTAAACCACCTACTCGTATATTACACACACAAAAAATGCCCACTATATATATATATATAACATCCTTAATTTGAATATTTACATTCAGATTTATCTATTTGTATTCTATTAGTAAAAATTAAGAATTTTTTTTTCAAATTATCAACCTTCATACTCTCAATCATTAATGTCAATTCTCAATTTTTATTTTTGATCCAATCATTTTGGATCACATTTCGTTCAAGACTAACCATACTTTTCAATTCACTACATACCAAAAAATACATTTGAACAACCATATGACATAACTATTGAAAGATAATTAAAATATGAACAACACATATGCATTTAAAAGGAATTCAATATATATAAACATCTACTACTATTTTCAACTACTCGACACATTACACTAGTATCCATATTAATATACATTCAAATAACAATTTAACTAACAATTCTTTTAATTATTACAATTTACCAAAATAATAGTAGTTAATTTACATGTTCTAAACACTATTCTAAATACATGCCTATTAATATAAATCTATAAATTTACAATATTACAATGATTCACCATATTTAACTAGATGATCCAAATCCCACTCCCTACTTAGTCTTGCCTAACTTGTGATAACTCTGTATTTATACAATTACAATATAAAATTTAATTACTATCTCACCTATGAACTTGTTATTCAGTATTATTCTTAAGACTACTTTTAACACAAACAATACAAAACAATTCTTTAAATTATCAATTGCATTCCCTTGTATACTTCATAACTTCAACAATTCATTTAATCACCATATTTCAGCTATCTTTTTTTGGATACCAATTAATCTGACAATCCTACTGATTGTCTATAATTTGACAATCCCCTCACAAATACCAATAAATCCAACAATCTTTTTTATTGTCCATAATCCAGCAATCTCCTCATTAATACCAATTAATTTGATAGTTCTTCTAATTGTCCATAATCTAGTAATCCCCTCACAGATGCCAATTAATCTGAAATCCTTTATATTGTCCACAATCTAACAATCCCATTACAGATGTCAATTAATACAACAATCCTTCCGATTGTCTATAATTTGAAAACCCCCTCGCGAATACCAATTAATATGACATCCTTCTGATTGTCTATAATTCGACAATCCCCTCATAGATGCCAATTAATCAGACAATTTTGATTGTCCATAATCCGACAATCCCCTTATGGATGCTAATTAATCTGACAATCTTTTCGATTGTCCACAACCTGGCAATCCCTTCATGGATGTCAATTAATTCGACAATCATTATGATTGTCACCAATTCAGTAATTCATCTAATCGCTAATAATTCAGTAACCATTTTTTGTTACTAATAATTCATAACATCATTTTTCCATTGATTTTAATTTTAACTACTAAATACACAACTATTAACAAAGTAATTGAAACAAAGCAATGTAATAAATTCCAAAATTTTAAAGTAAAGTGAGAGTCACCTATCTGGTGTCTGTGCTTATGCGATTCTCCTTAATTATTAGACAGATTCTGCAGCCTTTCCTATATCAACATGTATTCAGCATCACACACTATTCAAACACTAGTGAAATTCAAATTCCAACCTTCTCTACAAAATTCATCATACTTAACAACCAAATATGTCAACACATTTAATGGCCCATGTATCAATTTCTTTTTCATTAACACCAACTATACTTTTACTTTAATCATGATCATTAACATTAACAATAACTACTTCCACACTAACATCAATCTTAACTCATTATCAACACTAACCTTAATAATTTTCATTTCATACTTACAAAAACTCTATAATTTCCATAGAGATTCCCAATAAAATCAAATCACAATATTTCAATTATCTCATTTCAATAGGGCATGAGGAACTCCTCCATTCCCTAACATAAGGGTTTGCTAACTTCTAACATAATACAACTAAGTTTCCAATTTTCTTTCAAGAATGGCTAGCACTAATTTTATCAAAATAAACAATTTTGTTTTCCTCCAATTTTCAATCGAATTCATAACAACCTATATCCCATCTCTATTTATCCCAAAACATAATAACGACTTATAGCTTTCATGATATACTTTATTATACCTATAACAAGTTTACTAACAATTCCATGATAGCTAAATTTGTTAAACCTATATCTTTCCATCCATCATCCGTGTATCAATATCTTCCACACACACAATTCAATCAAATTTGAATACAACTTCATCATCCCTTCATTTTTTCCTAACATAGCCGACCACACATATCACAAATAAAACCCTATTTATTTTTTATTTTCATAATTTTAAGTTGTTTCTACACACCTCAACACCAATTTCTTCAAACACATTCAATTTCACAAAACCTCTATTTTTTTCACAATAAACCCTTACTAAAAATACATAAACTCAATTATAACTTGTGTCACACCCGAACATCGCGATGACCGATAAAAAAATAATTCTAAATTGAAAAAAGAACAGATATCTGACATCATGTTCTTTGGGGAAAAATGTCTAGTTCGAGGAGTTGCTATCTAGTATTATGATCACTAGAAACCTTAACTGGTCAACAGAGATTCTCATGGTACAAGACTGGTTACGTGAAAATGAAAGTTATTATCACCCCTTAAGCATCCTACTTTAGGCAAGCTGCATTGCTGGTTTTGTTTAAGATTACTAAAGGTTTGTTTTTGTTCTGTTCTCATGGTCTTCCTATAATATTCCTGACTTTAACGTCAGTGAATATTCGCCAACGAATATTTGCAATTCTAGCGTTGGTAAATATTGTATAACCCAAAAAGTGTAATATTTCTAACTTTGACGCTAGTAAATAAATCTGTAAAATTTAAATTAAAAGAAAAAAAATTATTTTTATTATTTTTTTGGGTTGGATTTAGCCCAGCCCGTACAGGCTGGGCTGGACCCAGCCGGTCCAGCGGTCCAGCCTGGTCACTGGCCTAAGCCAGTGACCCGGCCGAGTAGCAGGCGTGCGTGACGAAGCACGCCTGCTACGTAACCAAATGAATTATAATCCACTGCTACAGTAGCAAGTGAATTATAATTCATGGCTACAGTAGAAATGAAGGAAACGAAGAACTTACATACCTGGAGACGAAGCCGACTGCGCTGGTGCACTGTCTGATCGAACGCTCTCTCCTCTGTGTCTTACTTTCCTCTTCGTCTTCTCTTGTTCTTTGTCTCTTTGTCCTCCATCTCTCTACTGGTTTCGGTTGGGTTTTGCTGACGCGGAGGATCGAGGATGCTACTCTGGACGGTGGATGGTTGCTGAAGGCTACGACTAATGAGAGAGTTGCTGCTCCATCTGTGTTTGCTCATGGTGCAGTATAGAGAAGGTCGATCGCTCATTGGAGGTGCAACTTGCTGCTGTTCCACGGCCGGTGCAGGACGAGTAGATGGCGCAAGAGAAGAAGCCTGTTACAAGAGGAAGAAGATAATGGCGGCCTTAATTCAAAATAGGTTACTGTGGCAATTTACTTTAAACGCATCGTTTTGTTATATCTTTAAAACTCATCGTTTAGATGAGTCCAATACGCACCGTTTTATTAAGGTATCCTCATTCGTTACAAGAAGGGGAATCCAACACCAGGCAATATATAAACGTGTAACAGTCATGAAAGAGGGAGAATATACAATGAGAAATGAATGAATTCCTGGAATTAAGGAACACCCCGCTTGCACCTCTTCCCTTTCACTCTCACCCTCATCATCAATGGTTAAGCGGTAAAACGGACCGCGTTAATCCTCAACTCATCCGTGCAAACAGAAGCCTCTGTTGCCTCACCTTATACAAATAGGTTCTTTAATTGTGTCACCCGTAACAACTGGTATCAGAGCAAACAATCCACGGATCTCCACCATGCCTCCAGAGACAAGAGCAACAGATCTTAAACGCATTGAGGACTCCATTGCAGCAGTGTCTCAGGACCATACCCGAAGTATGAGTCGTTAGTCGATATGTTAAAGGGCGATCTGGAAGTTAGATCAAACAATCGAGAATCAAGGTGGTCGATTCATGACATCGGGAACATGATGGGCACCATGGCACAACAATTAGAGTTCACGCTGCACAAGATTTCCCAAGCTCGGGCGCTCAAGCGAAGCGAGGAAAGGCCCCAGCTGCAACCAGACAAAGTCGATGTAAGAAACAGGGAAATAAGGGAAGACAGAGTGGCAACTTACAAGGTACACAAACCCAAACATTTCTTTCCAACTTTCAATGGGGGGATGTACATAAGTGGTTGTTCAAATGTACTCAGTATTTTGAAATTGAGGAAGTGGCCGATTCTGAAAAATTACAAATAGCTTCTTAGTTCTTATTACCTGGATGGGGTGGCCTTATACTGGCATCAAAACTACCTGAGGACTCTGGGAGATCAAAAAACATCTTGGGAAGAGTATGTCGAGGCTATTTGTTATCGGTTTGGCGAGAGACAGGATCCCTTGGAGGAATTGATGGAACTAAGGCAGAGTGGGGAATTAGAAGAATATATCCAAGCTTTTGATATATTATGGAATAAGGCTGAGATTAATGAGAAACAGGCGTTGGTGATATTCTTAGGGGGCATGGAATTGGAAATAAAAAATACTGTCAAGATGTTTGAACCCAAAACCCTTAAACATGCTTACAACTTAGCCAGATTGCAAGCTAACACCCTCACTCACAGAAAATCTCCCAGCTACGTGCGAAAGGCTACTAGCATTTGCACTAACCCTACTGCTAATAACTCTCCCATCTTTCCATTACAAACCCCAAAGAACCCTGCGAATTCTCATACAAACCAGCCAAAACCACACCCAGGCCAATGGACAACAAATCCTACTAACAATACCTATTCAACCCCCAGCAAACCTACCAAATTTATCCGAAACCAAGAGTTTGAGGACCGAAGGATGAAGGGTCTGTGCTTCTGGTGTGATGAAAAGTTTGTGCCAGGGCATAGGTGTCGCAATAAAAAGGTGTACTCACTCAGTGTACTAGAGGAGGAAGAGGGGTTCCAAGAGGAGGAGGTGGCGAAGAAGAAGTCATTAGCAGAGAGGTCACACCTCACATTTCCTTGGACGCCTTGGAAGGAACCGTGGGTTTAAATACAATGAAAGTCAATGGGAAAATGGACAAAACTACTGTATGCATCCTAATTGATTCGGGTAGTACTCATAATTTTTTAAACACAACAAGTAGTTAGTAAGTTGCGTATCGGCCTAACTCCCATCACACCAATGACGGTTCGTCAGCCGCTAATGGGGATAAGATGGTCTCGTAAGTTCATGTGCAAGGGCCTCGATGGAAGATGCAAGGGATAAGTTTCCGAGCGAGATGTTTTTATAATTGATCTCAGCAATTGTGAGATGGTATTAGGAATCCAATGGCTTTCCTTGTTGGGGGACATATTATGCAATTACAAACATCTTTGGATGTCCTTTGACTGGCAGGGACAGAGGGTCTTGTTGAAAGGAGAAAATCCACCCAAATTACAAAGCATTGAACTCAAACAGTTAAGTGCTCTAGTCAAGGATCACCCGGCCCGAGAGGACTACCTACTTTATAGCCTACGGCTCGTAAACGTGGAAGAAGAGTCCAAGCTTCACAAACCACGGTTCGGGGCATTGGATGCAGTCCTACGAGCTTATTAGAGTCCTACCAGGGACGTGTTTCAAGAACCGAAAGGATTGCCACCCTTGAGAGATCATGACCACAAGATCCCACTCAAGCGCAGGAAGTGAAGCGTGAATCTTCGACCTTATAGATATTCGGGGCTACAGAAGGATAGTTTAGAGGGGATGGTGACAGAAATGTTGGATACTGGAATCATTCGGACTAGCAACAGTCCTTTCGCGTCTCCAGTCATCTTGGTGAGGAAAAAAGATTCTACATGGAGATTGTGTGTGGATTATCGAGCTTTGAATCAACTCACAATCAAAGACAAATATCCTATTCCCATGATTGAGGAATTGCTTCGAGGAATTGGTAGGAGCTACTATTTTCTCCAAGATCGATCTCAAATCAGGTTACCACCAAATTCGTATGGGCTCAGCAGGAGAAGAATTCAAGACTCGCATTTCGTACCCACAAGGGCCATTACGAATTTCCGGTTATGCCCTTTGGGTTAACCAATGCTCCAGCTACTTTTCGAGCCTCATGAATGAAATTTTCGGAAACATTTGCGTAAGTTCATTCTCGGTGTTCTTTGATGACATCCTAGTCTATAGTCGGACCTTGATTGACCATTATGAGCACCGGAGATGGTTTTGGGACTATTAAGAGCTAATCGGTTGGTGGCCGAGCTACCAAATGTTTTTTCTGTCACACACAGGTGGAGTACTTGGGACACATCATTACCGATCATGGCGTGGCAACAATGGACCCTCTCAAGATACAAGCAATTGTGGATTGGCCGATACCTCAAAGTTTGAAACAAGTTGAGGGGTTTTGGGACCCGACGGGTTATTATCGCAGGTTTGTTAAAGGGTATGGAAGCATCGATAAACCATTAACACCGCCGTCGGGAAAGATGCTAAAGGGTGGAATGAGGAAGCTTCTAAAGCATTCAACCAATTGAAGGTCTTGATGACTAGTGCTCCCGTGTTGGCTCTGCCTGATTTCACCAAGGCATTTGTGGTAGAGACAGTGCTTCCTTGACAGTATAGGGGCAATATCATGCATTACAAGAAGGCCACCCAATTGCTTTCATTAGCAAATCATTGGGTCCCAAACAACAAACTCTTTCCGTCTACGAAAGAGAAATGCTTGCTATTTTACATGCAGTAACTAAGTGGAAGCATTATTTGTGGGGCAGACACTTCCATATCCGCACAGACCACATCAGTCTCAAATATCTTCTTCACCAAAAAATGACTACCCCACTCAACATCTTTGGGTGGTCAAGCTCTGGGATATGACTACGACATTGAATACAAACAAGGACGAGAAAATGTGCCAGCCCGATGCATTATCCAGGATTACCGTCAAGAATTATTTGCTCTAACTACTTCCACTATTTCTACAAGCTTGATGACAGAGATCAGAAGTTCTTATGAAACCGACCCAATCATTCAGACTATTATCAAGGACCTACAACGTTCGGCGGATTCTCATCCACACTACAATTGGGTTCATGACCATTTGAACGAAAAGGAAGAGTGGTAGTCGGTAATAACGGGCATTGAGAAGTCGATCATCTCCTTGTTTCACAATTCAGCCTTAGGAGGTCATTCGGGAATGACAGTGACATCTAAGACTGTAAGCAACTTATTCTTGGAAAGGGCAAATGAAGCATATTAGGCAGTATGTGCGTGAATGTCATGTGTGTCGAGGAACAAGCACGAGAATGTGGCCAGCTCCCGGACTTCTCCACCCCTGTCTATTCCTATCGCTCCATTCATTGATATTAGCATGGACTTCGTGGAAGGCTTACCCAAATCGAGGGAAAGGATGTAATCATGGTCATAGTGGATCGTTTTAGTAAGTATGCTCATTGTGTGGCACTCGCCATCCCTATACGGCACCTACAATTGCCAGAGCATTCATGGATCACGTTTACAAACTTCATGGAACACCAGCTACCATCACCAGTGACAGAGACCCTGTGTTCCTTAGCAGGTTCTGGAAGGAATTGTTCTCCAACCAGGGAGTCAACCTCCACCATTCCACAGCGTATCACCCCCAAACTGACGGTCAGACCGAAGTTGTTAATAAATGCATCGAACATTATCTACGGTGCATGACGGGGGATCGGCCAAATCAGTGGGCAAGGTGGTTGCCTTTAGCTGAATGGTGGTATAATACCAACTACCATTCAGCCACCAAAATGACACCCTACGAAGTGTTATATGGTTTTCCTCCGCCCATACACATTCCCTATTTTCCTAAGGATTCAAAGGTGGCTTCTGTGGACGAATATTTGACAACTAAAGAAGAAGTGATTCAACGAGTTAGGACACACCTTCAACTCGCGCAGAACAGGATGACTATGATTGCAAACAGGAAAAGAAGCGACCGAAGTTTTGAGATCCAGGATTATGTTTATCTTAAACTACAACCATACAGACAACAATCAACATCATTCGGAGCATCTCAAAAATTAGCAGCTAAATACTATGGGCCATACCGTAATTGCCAAGGTGGGTGCGGTGGCATACAAGCTCGATCTGCCTCCTTCGTCCATGATTCACCTAGTATTCCATGTCTCCCAACTCAAGAAACATGTGGGTAATCGGGTGGTGCAACACTCTCTTCCTATTATGAAGCCAGGACCAGCTCTGCAACCCCGGGCTATTTTGGACGAGACGGATGATTCGGCACAACAACCGGCGGTCACGCAAGTTCTCATACATTGGGAAGGGTTGCCACTTGCGGAGGCGACTTGGGAGTTCAAGGAAGAATTGAAGGCTGCGATTTCCGGAATTCAACCTTGAGGACAAGGTTGGTTTCGAGGGGGAGCAATTGTTACAAGAGGAAGAAGATAATGGCGGCCTTAATTCAAAATAGGTTACTGTGGCAATTTACTTTAAACGCATCGTTTTGTTATATCTTTAAAACTCATCGTTTAGATGAGTCCAATACGCACCGTTTTATTAAGGTATCCTCATTCTGTTACAAGAAGGGGAATCCAACACCAGGCAATATATAAACGTGTAACAGTCTGCATGAAAGAGGCAGAATATACAATGAGAAATGAATGAATTCCTGGAATTAAGGAACACCCTGCTTGCACCTCTTCCCTTTCACTCTCACCCTCATCATCAATGGTTAAGCAGTAAAACGGACTGCGTTAATCCCTCAGCTCATCTGTGCAAACAGAAGCCTCTGTTGCCTCACCTTATACAAATAGGTTCTTTAATTGTGTCACCCGTAACAAAGTCCCTGCTGTTGTCAACATGAACTAGCTTTGCTGCCGTATTTCTCATAAAAGGGAGCCAGCCGTGAGGGACAGGGATGATGTTGTTCCTGTGGCGCAGAGAAGAAGTCCCTGTTGGACTGGGGGGAAAGAGGAGACGAAGTACTCTCCTGCAACACCGGACGAAAGCCTATATGGTGGCTTTTGGAGGTTGAAAGGGAGTGGCGGCAGAAAGCAGAAAGTGGAATACCCCCCCTTTTCGTGTTCTTCTTTTTTTTCTTTTCTTTTTTTCTAGGTTTTTCTTGTAATGGCAACCTCTGGTTTCTTCCTTTGCTTTCTGGGTTTTTCTCTGTTTTTGGGTTTTTGGTTTTTCTCCCCTGTTCTCTCCTGTTTGTTCTCCCCTTCCTGTTTTCTGTTTTTTTTTATTCTGGATTTGCCTCCCCTTGGTCTGGCCTATTGCTGGCCTTTTTATAAGGCCAGAACAAATGGTTGTTCCCCAGTACGTCTCTTCTTTCCTGGGAGGAGGATAAGTCTTGGGGTGTTAGTCTTTTGCTGGGACTTCGACGCGAGATTAGATCCTTATCTCCCCGGGATTGTGATCTTCATGAAGATAGGGATTGATCTTTGTGTTTTGGTAGGACTAGGATGCCGGCATTTCAATTTCTTTCCATTCTTTGCAAGCGGGTTTGCAGCGTCAGAGGAGGAGGAAGAAGAAGAAGAACAGTGCATGTTTGAAACGGCGTCGTTTTGGTCCTTGAAATGCCCATTTTCAATTTGGTCCTTTAAGTTTTGAAATTTTGAATTCAAGACCCTGATCTTTTAATTTCAAGATTTACCCTCCTTAAAATTAAATTAAAAACAAGTGGTAAAAATTAAGTTATAACAACTTGCATAACTCCATATAATCTTTGTTGAAGTGAGTACAAAACGCCTTATCAGATGATTTTGTGAGCCTTAAATGCTTTTCAAATGAATTTCCAATGGTTCCTCTCCTTCCTTCCCATTTGGCCGAACCTCCTTCTTCCTTTTCTGACTTCCTCTCACTTATTTTCCTTTAATTTGGTATTTAAAACACTTACAGTGTGTTTGGATACGCGATTGTAAGTGTGTGTTTGGGAATACAGCAAATCACGTTTCTAAAAGTTTTAAAATATTTTTTTATTTAAAATAATTTTTTTATATATTTTTAAATTGTTTTGACGTGCTAAAATTAAAAATAATTTTTTTAAAATAAAAAAATATTTATTTTAATATATTTTTAAATAAAAAACATTTTAAACCATCATACTTACTATAATCTCACCTTTAATCCTCACATACTCTCAAGATATTCCCTTAGATTTCTTGTTTTCCTAAGGATTCTAAGACTTTTTCTAGAATTTTCTCCAGGTTTCTCTCTTTCTTTCCTTTTCTTATTATAGCCGTCATGCTATAAATATATTCCAAACAATTTGGTTAATTCCTTTTATGTCCCACCTTTAAACCTTTCATGTTCCCAGGCAAATTTTTAACTAATCATGAGACTTGTTTCCGTTGAATTGAAACCACGGCATATCTAATTTCATTATACTAAATTTCACCATAATTCTTTCATTATTTATTTATTCCATCTAGTTTTAATTAATGTTTCCGTTTTTTTTTTCAACTATTTTTCACAATTCATTTTTTTAAAACCTATACATAAACATTTTATTTTAATGTCTCATTTATCACCATCCCCATGAGTTAAATATTCCTTTTGCACACTTAGCATAACATTCCCATCATTAATTTTATAAGTATTTTTTCCAGGGATTTACAATATACATACACCCTTACCACCATACTTGCAATCACCATAAATATAAAAGATAATCTAAAAGGAAATATCAAATATCAACTCTTAAGTTTAAGCTTTTTTAGTAGCCCTTGTGTGCTTCCTATACACCACAACCTTCATTGGTTTCATCCTAACATTCATTAGTCGCAACTTCGACAAAACAACATTAAAAGAACAAAATCAAAACCAAAAGTGAAACATTAACAACAGTTCATTCATCATGTATCCCACTTACATGCACCATGAACAATCAAGATTTATATAACCCTAAGGGGTGTAGCTCAACTAGTGAGGTTCTAGGTTTGCTCCCTAGAAGTAACCAGTTCAAGTCCCACAAACCTCAGGGTCACTAGAGGCTTACATGGTCGTTAATTTCAGAGCTCGTAGGATTAGTCGAGGTACACGCAAGTTAGCCTGGACACCCACGTTAATAAAAAAAAAGATTTACAATAGCAACACATAAACACTGGAAAATGACATGTGACAAAAACTTACAATGTACTAAGCCCAATGCACCTCCTAAAAACAGGCGAAGCATCGAGACCTAGATCTTTCCATTTGATTGAAACTGGGGACATCCTCCTAGTTGACTATCCAAACTCTTTGATAAAATAATCTACAAAACTTGTAGGTGTAATACCCTCATTTGCTTGTGACTTGACAGAAGTCGTTAATATGTTAGCTAACCATAAAAATGACTTTTCACCTACAACTTCCTCTATTGGATTCTTTACTGAAATCCTAATTTATAAAAACTACATTTTATTTAAATTTTAGAAAATTCATTCCTGAGTTAACCTTGTCGTAAGGTATCTTTGAAGCAACCTGAAGATATATATCCAAGGGAAGTAAGTCTCTTGAATTACTTCATAATTGATTACAAATATAGGTTATCATCAACATGATAACCACCATCAAATTTGCAAAGCAGTAAGCCATTGCATGAATGTTCTTTTTCGATCATAATCATATTGAGATAATTCAATACAAGGATTTCAATTATAATATATTGGATACTGTCAATTATTTCAATTGAAGAAAGCAAAGATTCAACTTCTATGGCTTTACTGCCCATTTCTAAATCAATACCAAAAATTAACTCCTCCAACACATAAAAGTAATCAACTTTTCAGTGAGATTTTATCTATTTATTCTTAAAAGAGTGACAAAAACAATGCCTCTCTTTTCTTCTTCTCAAACCCATAACAAATTTCTCTTCTAGTTCTAACTTTTCTTGGCTATTGTTCCTGGCATAGCCGACTTAAGGTCAATATAGGACCTGGGTAAAATTATAAATAAGTCCTTTTAAAATATTTAAGAAATATTTTTTTTATTATGTATGTAGGACAAGTGGGGCCTTGACCAATCTTCATTTCGTACTTAGAATCTTTTATTAAATGGAGGCAATCTTTATTTCATAAAACATAATTGACAAATATATCTTATTTATTCTTGATATTTTTTGTTAAATGAAGACCCTGGGTCGTTACCCAAGTAGCCCTTAGACTTTGATTCCTTGAAAAAGTAGTTTAGGGTTTTATCGATGTATTCTTAAAGGTTTCTTGAAAGATGAAGTTTTTTTTAAAGAAGTGAGCTTTGTTTAGTTCATTGTTTTAAAAGCTGGACGAGCCCAACGAGTAGATTTAGAAACCAACCAACTTGAGACCTGAACCGATTCAGGTTGAAGAAAAAAAAAACTAGTTGACTCGGTCAAAACCAAGCTATCAACCTGTTGACTTAAAAAAAACATTTTGATCAAAATAATGTGATTCTAACATTTTTTTATAATTTTTTTTAGATCAGGTTTAAAACTACGAGTTAACTCTCATGTGCCTCAATTCAATCTTAATTGATCACAAATTGAATTGAATCTAGAAGTAAATTGAAGAGTTATAAAATAATTGAAGATAAATTTAAAAAAATATAACTTATTGTATTGATTACGGTCAACTTGAATTAACTAACAAAATTTATAACTCAAGTCATGGACATGATCTCAATTAGGCATAATTTTGCTAAGTTAAATGATAAAAAAAGAAGGATGAAATTGTTTTTTTTTTTCAAGTTAAAAATAATAATAATGACAACAAATGGTTAAGTTACACTTTTTTCTCTAAAAACTAAGGGGAAAATGCAGTATAAAAAGGGCTCGGATGTTGTGTCTTAACATGTCAAAACTTTAATCCATGCTAAGGGCCAAACCGGGTTTGATTTTTTTCTTAAATTTATTATGAACCAGAACAAAGAATATAAAAAACAAAACAAAATAAAAAAGAGTCCAGGCTTGCGAGCCGTGGCCCAGCACGTCTAGGCCTTAAAAAAAGCTCATGAGTGCAAGCTTGATGGCCCAAGCTCGTGCACCTAGGCTTATATTTTTTTTAAAAAAAAAATAGACAACACACTTGTCTGCTCAGATTTCAACCATCATTATGATGACCATAAAATTAGTGTAGACCTATATTTCCCATAAAAACCCAATTTATAACCCATTTTAACCAAACAACACCTCAAAAACACCTATAAACTAATTTCTCAACCCAAGAAATCTTAAAAATAGTCTAAAAATAAAAAATTAAACTGGATTAGAGTTTTTTTCCTCAACTTTGATATATTTTTTTAGAAAATATTGAGCTTTTAAACAACTACCATGGAGTGCTACTCTCTTCAAATAGAACCTATGGACACCAAGATAAACTAATTTGTGTCTAGAACATCTAAAACCAGTGAATTTCTTTCTATACGCTAGAATCCAGTAAAACTTTCTCTTTCCTTCCCAAACCAGGGACTTGAAAATAATAATAATAAAGTTTTGTACCAAAATTAAATTTAGAAAAACATAAGGAACCAAAAAGTTCAAATTTTAAAATTTGAAGTACTAAGCTGTACTTTTCACGCCAACTTTAAACACACCATCTATTTTCAGAACCTTTTTTTTATGTTTTTTTTTCTTTTAATTTTATCTTAGGCCAACAAATACAAAGTAATTAGCTATTAACTTTGCAATTAAAAGACTCAATTGATGAAAATAAAAATTAAAATACCAAAATAAAAAAAAAAACTCCAATCCATAGTTAACGTTTAACATTATTCACCACCACCATTTTGTCTTAGTACATTTGTTGTATTTTTATCTCTTGAGAATGACAAGTTTTTTTTTTTTTTTAATCACGAGTTAAGTAAATTAATTGTTTGACTCGAGTCAACCTCACTTTTAGACTTGAAAAGAGTTTTTGCCATTCCATTCATCTTATTCTGTTTTTAGTCGGTCTACAAAGGGATGGTGCCATTCTAGTCTACTACTGTAGTCCGTTGAATTGATGAAACCTGGTCCGGGTCAAGTTCTAGATCACAGGGCAGGTTTCAGGTCGGTGGGTGCCAGGTCTAGGTTTAATATCAATGTTAGCTAGCAGCATGAGCTTGAGGGGATTACTTGCATGGAGATTGCCAAAATAGAAGAAGAAAAGAAATTTGTTATCAAAAAAGATTTTCCCGTCTCCACACGGACAACCTAAAAGAAGCTGTTACAACCTGTGCAAGCAGCAATCACTACACGAAATAAAAGTTGAACATTGCAAACATTATCTGAAACTGTTACCCCCCCTACTAAAAACAAGGTCTCATGGAAAAATTGGGGCCGATGGCCAGGCCGTCAGAGGGCAATGCCACTAAGAAGGCAGCACTATCAGTAATCAAAGTTTCACTTGATGGATCAACCTGCACTTATCCCTGGTGCTTGTCTGTTGGAATGTTAAGGTCTTTGAATATTGGGCTGTCAACACCAACACCCATTACGTTGAGGCCATTGTCAACGTACATAACAGTACCAGTGACGGCAGAAGCTAAAGGTGATGCTAAGAAGGCAGCAGCATTACCCACCTCATCTGTTCCATCAGTTTTTTGAACTTAGTAATGACCATCATTTGAAGAAAATGAAGGAATCATAAAAATTAGAAATTGGGAACTGTTCAAATTTACCTGCAGATAGTTCTTTTTGCAAGGGTGCATTGGCTAATGAATATTCAATCATGGTGTCAATAAATCCAATTGCTTTGGCTGCTCGGCTTCTTAGTGGACCTGTGCGGTAAAGAAAGAAAGTTGAAGCAATGACAACAAAGGAGATACTTATAAAAGGAACTAAAATCTGTTGATATCAAGGCAACCCTGACCCCAAGTGACTTAGCGACAACTTAAAATGCACTAGTCCGAAAATGGGCACAAAGAAAAAAGGACAGTGCTAAAGCAAAAATGAAGTATTTGTTCTTCCAGCTATAACCATCACCCAAGCTGTTTACCCTAAAAGTGGATCTAATTCATGCAGAATTACACGCAACTTGGAAGTCGAAACCATGACCAGATGGAAACACTGATTGGATGGTTCTACCATGTCACAGTGCATTGGAGGGTACCCATCTATAATGGGGCAGAACAGATAGGTACTTTACTTGCCAATCAATGTATCTAAAGAGATGTATCCTGCTAAAAGTTCTTAAGCATCTAGTAATAGCTTTTGTGCATGGATTGAGAGCTACCTATCTAAAGCACTAAGGGGGTGTTTAGCACAACTTTTGCTTCTGTTTTTAGGTGCTTTTGAAAGTGTTTTTGGCTTGAAAAAACATTAAATTGATGCTTTTTTTATGCTTTCTGATGGTTTTGATGTGCTTATGTCAAAAATAAATAAAAAAATTATTTTGATGCATTTTCAAGCAAAAAGCTATTTTAAAAAGCACCCTACACCACAATCCAAAACACCCCCTAAGTTGAGAATTAAAATAACCAATACATCAGAGAATTCATACAGCTGCATATTTAGGGGTTTTAGAGAAGAAAACCCTTAACAGAACTTTATATTCCAATCAAGTTGTGTTACTTAACAAGATGAACCAAATTATATTCTTTGGATGCTCTTACTTTGGGTCGAATGGGATTTTTATATTTCCTTGAAAAAGATAAGAAACTAATAGAAAATTGTGGGGCAAAGTTACCAGCAGATATTGTGTTGACCCTGATTCTGTTTTTCCTTCCTGCTTCAAATGCAAGCACCTGTACAAGAATAAATAAGTCAAGACAGTCACAATTGTTTTGTATATTCATAAATCATGCACCCAGGTAAGAAAGGAAATGAACACTTGCACGTGTGTCGCTCTCGAGCGCAGCTTTGGCAGAACTCATGCCTCCACCGTATCTGCATACGAGAAAAAAACTATCAACTATGAGAAATGATAATTCTGCGACTCCAGAAGATGCACAAAAATGTCAAGACAAACATACCCTGGTATGATCCTCTCAGAGGCAATGTATGTGAGAGAAATTGATGAACCACCTGTATCAGCAGAAATCTGTTTAAATCATGTTTGCATGTGTAAGGAAATTAGAGATATAACTGAAAATGCTGAAACATTACAGAAGAAAGAAGGCCTGCCTGGATTCATTAAAGGAAGGAAATGCTTGAGTAAAGAAACATATGAGTAACTGGATGCAGATATGGCTGCAAGATATCCTTTCCTTGATGTTTCCAAAAGGGGTTTAGTAACCTATTAAGAAGATGATTTCATTGTTATGTAGAAAAGATAACAATGCAAACAAATTTCAATATGAGAATTTATTTTACCTCAGGCCCATTGGCAAGTGAGTGCACCAGGATGTCAATGCTGCCATAATCCTGTTTGACAGATTCGGCAACTTCCTGCAAAAAAAGAACACATGGAAATTTAGTGGATATATAAATCTGCAGCCCATTATACAAGTTAAAATGTTTTTGAGGATGGCTAAACCACCAACAGAGCATGTCAATTGTTGAAATTTAAAAACAATTATGGCTTGTCTGGAAATTTTTATATGACATCAAAACATCTGGACACCCTATATATTCTAGGGTACAAAACTAAACAACAAACTATCAAATCTTTCAGTCAGAGAACAAATGAAATCTGATCTATGAGTAAGGTTTCGGAATTTTGGGCAAAGCAATACGACATGAACAATTTATATCAAGGAATGCAAATACAATGTCAATGGGTGGCTTTTGAAAGCATTCACCATAATAACAAGGGAAAAAGAAATTTAGGAGTCCATACCTGAACGGTCCACTTGCTGGATCCAGCATAACGCTTATTTGCTTTCACCTGCAAGAACATACATAAAAGCATGTTATATCAAAAGATGTTAGACCAATATTGTGTACAGTAAATAGGCTATATTCTTCTTGTCCATTACATCTTCAGGTACATCCTCAAGGTTGTCAAACACCGCATCAAGGGGGTATACTTTGGTGATCTCCATCAAAGAACCATCTGGCAACCTGAAGAATCAAATAATTTGTTAGTAGATACAATCTATAACACACACATCAGAGCATAATTTAAAAGTTGCTAGCATCTTACACGCGAGATTCATCAAACTTTCCCCTTCGCAGGCTTGTTTCAAAAATGTTCAAAGCCTGCAACAGAAGCTTCCTAGTCACTAACAGAATACTTTTACATGGCACAGAAAATCTAAGCAAACAAAGAAAGAAATTTTGTAACGAAGAATTGATTTACTCACAGGCACCCATGTTCCAACCAGAATTTCAGCACCAGCAGCAGCAAGAGATTTTGCTATTGCCCAACCATATCCATTGTCGTCAGCCACACCAGCAATAAATGCCCGTTTACCTAAATATTACTTGTAGTTTAGTTGATCACAGATATGCAGAAGTATTAAACGTATTCAAAAGATGGCAGAATGTGGCCTTTATAGTAGTATTCAAAATTCAGTGTCTGTAGAGATTTGGCCAAATGTTGATTGATTTAAAATAAATGTTGGTTCCGTCATTTACTGAGGGAAAAAATTGATTTATAGATGCTGCTTACATAATGCTAAGAGCATATATAGGCAAGGAGGTGAGCATTCTAGCCAACAAAAGAGAAACAAGAGAAAAACAACAGTACCTCTCAAATCAATTGGCAATCCGGACACTGGCTTACTTTCATTAGATTCAGACATTGCCTTTGTCACAACCTTATTCAATTTAACTGAAGACGACATGAGTGTCCTTTTAAAAGGCTGGATATATGATATATGAGAACCACTCGCAAGCTTAGCCCATGAAGCCCCTTTGGAATTGGCGCCAAGAATAGCAGCACCTGCCTTAACCATTCTGCGAGAAGAGGAAATGCAGGGCCTTGCAGTTGCCATTTGAAGGCCAGAAGCCGCAGTTGCCGCCATTCTAAATAAATTAAACTTCTTAGAAGAAAACAGAGACCTGCAGAATATATAGAGATCATTCTCCATGCTGCATCACATAAAATCCATCTCTACAATATCATCTCAAAATCCTGCCTGGACCAAGCACGCCAAAGGTAGAAATCCATTTACGGATCACGAGTCATGAATCATAGCATATTAATTCCTAAAGTTAAACATTCTGTGTTACATGCATTTGCTTGCTACGTTTTCAGGAAAATCACTATTTTCTTTCAATGCAATTTTTTTCTCTTTTTTAAAACTTCCTTCGTACTCTCCATTCTTGTGACTTCTGGTCATCAATTTAAAAAACTCTCACTCCTATGATGAACAAGAAAACAAAATCTATGAATCCCAAAAACAAAAATAAAATTGAAAAGCAAATCAAAATACATCACTGGAACCCCGAGCTACTGGAGCAACAAGACAAGATTGTACCAAGATAATTAACAATATGAGCTAAACAGCAGCACTACAAGCTAAACTGTGTGCTTAAAATCTAAAAAGATCCCATCTTTCATTTTTCAAGTCATGCACAAACATCAAATAACATAGAAACAAGCACTTCGACATCAATATCCACCAAACCATTCACCCCAATCAGTTCAAATCTCACATTCTAATCACAAATCCAAACCCCATTAGAGAAAAACCAAGAGGTGAGCATACAAGCAAGAAATAAAACAATAAAAGCATACACAAAGAGAGAAAGCAAGCGAGGGCCAATGCATATGCTACCTTCGGAAAATGTTGAGAGCCGATGTGAAAGATTAGCTAATAAAAAAGGGTTTTGTTATAAAAAGCTAATAAAGAAGAGATTTTTGCTTTTGGTCAGAGTTACAAAGGAAAGTCAAGAGTCTTTTTGAGAATGAAGAAATGGGTTTTTGTGGGGTTTTCGATGAGATCGAGGGTAAGTAAACTTCGTTAGTAGCAGCAGCTAAAATTGTAATTGTCGAAAACTGACTCTTCTTTTCTGTTCGTTTAGTTGCTGTTTCTTTCTAGTTAGATAGCCTGGACCCTGGAGGCTGGTGCGATTAGGAGGCTAATAAAGTCTGGTCCCTCTATTTCTCAAATTTGATCAAATAAAACTCTATTTTGGATTAGGTTAAAATAACCCTTTAACATTTAATTTAATGTGATTTTAGTCCCTTTATCCTAATTTATTATCTGTTTACCAGTCAGGTAAATTCTATGTGGTATAGTGCAGCTGGAAAGAGGATTTAAGATTGCATTTATTTGAACCTATAGGGGTTAATTTGAGATGATTTAAAGTTTAGAACTTGATTTGATCAAATACATGAAAAGGAGGGGTCATATGTTGATTTTAGCAGTGATTGAGATATCATAAAACGCCGTGTTGGTTTGGTGGGATTCTGGTAATCTGTAAAGCAGGATGAGAAAGTTAGTGTGATGTGTTGGGCTTGTAAGCTTCGCCCTACATTGATAACTCTGAACTTGTAGATGCCCAAGATAGACCTAGGTTTGTCAAGCATGTCCGAACAAAAAATATTTGAGCTGTACTAGATTGTTTTTGGTTGTTTTGTCATGACGAATTCAATGTTGAGTTAGGCCCAAACCCAATAAAAAATTTAAAATATTAACTAAGGGGAAAGGGTTTTTTTTTTACCTTTTTCATCTCTTTTTTCACAATATAAATACTTCAATACTCTTGAAATTTCATTATGGCTGTTTTATAATTATTAAATAGAGTTAGGAGATTGAGTATTTTGATGTATATAAAATATATTTTAACAACAGTATGGTTCTGATATAACTTTTTTCTTCTTATCTATCTTTTTTTTCTTTCTTGCTTGATAAAATACAAAAAAAAATTTCGTTTGTTTTTTTTTAACAATTTTCTCTTCATTTATTTGATTGCTCCTTATTTATTTTTTATATATTAATTTTTTTCTTTAATTTCATCTCTTTTCATTTGATTTCATTTAATTTTTATATCAAATTTAGTTATTATTTTTTAATTTCTATTTATTTTTTTAATCATTTTCTTATGATTTTTTTAGTTTTATTTTTCAATATTTGATTTCAAATTATTTTTATATCAAATCTGATCTTATTTTTTTATTGCTATTTATTTTATTTTTTCATCCCTCAAGGGTTGACTTTGGTGTTCTTCATAGGTTCTTTATTAAATTTGATTTTTTTCCTATCATTCAACGTTTAATTTATTGGGAATTAATCTTTATTTTTTTTGTTTTTTTTATGCGGTTATCCCAATCATATTTTTATGGTCGTGAGGTCAATAAGCTAACCCGGGTCAAGTTAAATTTTTTTAAATTAATTTTTTTTAATTTTATTTTTTAATATTAAGTTGTCTGATAGTGAATCTGATAAGGTTTTTTCATATATATATATATATATATATATCAATCCCACCCAAATATCAATCTAGGCCCTCAAACCAAACGGGCTGGCTATCGAGTTCAGTTTCTTCTTTGAGATTGGGAGAATGATTACAGGAAAGGAATCATAAAGCTTGTTGAGTGTCCGAAGACCACGAGAGCAAAAGCCTGCTTTCTTGCTGGAAACAAAGGATGGTGGGAGAGGGGGGTCACTTACCTAATTGAGCTGTTAGGAAAGGACAGCTTGAGCAGTGGCTTCCACCCTTGACACCGCCATTTTAACTGGATTATGATCACATGATGAACTGTTTAGCAGTCTACCTTCTAGGTTTTGAGGGTCATATCACGTAGAGGCTGCCTGCAAGAATCATTTCGTTTTGTTTTCTTGTATGTGTTTGTCTCTAAAATGGGTAGAGTGACCTCTAAATCATAAAGAGAAACATGGGGATGACACATGCAATATGAACAGTGCAGATTTTAGTATTAAATAATATTATATCATTAAAAAAAACTCTTTTAGAAATGTATTGTTTATGTTGTGATTATTTGTATTTGTATTGACCAAGTAAAAAATAAAAAAAAAATTAATCTGTGTGTGTGTGGACACTGATCCAAGAACACATTAATCTTTAAGAAAAAAAATAATCTTTAAAAAATTAATAGAATGATTTGGGGCACCTAATCTTTAGCTCAATGAGAGCTAATTTAATTGATTTATTAGTAAATTTTGAATTTTAGGACCAACATTTAATAAAATTTATTAATTTTTTTTAATGCCAGTTTGGAAGTGTGGTTGCGGTTGCTTTTCAAAGTACTTTTTATACCGAAATGCATCAAAATAATTTTTTTTATTTTTAAAAAATTATTTTTAAGATCAGCGTATCAAAACGATGCAAAACATACTAAAAAAATTAACTTTTAAAAAAAAAAATTAAATTTTGAGGGAACACGATTTACACCGCGTTCCTAAACACTCTATAAAACAGTAAAAATATATCTTTAAAATCATCTAAAAAATATTTAATCTCGATTAATGCATCTCTAAAATATTTTCAACGTGTAACCATAACAAAATCTCGCATACAAGGAACCTAGTAGTGTTTAGGCAATTCAATTTTGAGAGTTAAAACAAAATCATAATTATAACTAAAATTCAGCTTGAAATTAACTTGATTAACACAAATCAGCTACCCATTATTATCAAATCCATTAATTTCAAGTCTAACATTATTATTGTATAAAATTTTCATGGTGGAAATTTCCATTCCTGATCAAGATCCACATCCACCCATGACTTTATCATATTCATTTCCAATCATCAATATGATTATTATTGTTTGTGATATCATCCCCACTACATTCAATATAAAAATAGTATAAAGTATCAATTAAAATTACAAATCATAACACTCGTGATTCTATATGTTTGGTATCAACACTAATTATCTCATTCTCGTTCTTTCGCTCATAAAATATATAATTAATTTTTTTAAAAAAAAAATCATGAACATCACTAAATTTTTTAGATTAATTTTCATATTGAGTCATAAAAAAAATATATAAATATATATAATACTCTTATTAAATTCTATTTGGCCTGAGAGGTCAAATATGTAATCAACAATCTAAGACATGGTCTAAGTTGAGTTTTAAATAAATCGAATGAAAATTAATATTATTAAATTAGATTAACAAGATGAAAGTGACATAATTAAAATTCAGTCTGATTATCTGGATTAATCTATTTGACCCGAGAATTTAGCTGTGATTAATGAGTTTGTAAAACACAAATCAGCTGATCTCGTTGATTTTTCAAATGCACCACTTTGTAGTTTCTTAGGTCACCAAATCTTTCTCACTGTTGTTATATGATTGTTTCGAACAAAAATCTTATGATCTGCACATTGCACAAGTTCCACTTGGTTCTGTAGCCAACAAAATCTAGAGGTCAGAAATGGACATTAGAAAATGATTATGACCTTTATGACAATATTTCAATAAAGGTAGAAAAAATGATACCAGCAAAATGCATGGATTACACGCTTAAAAAAAGAGGCTATGAAATTTATTTCTTGCCTTTTTAATGTAGTTGTTTTTCTCTTACCCACGCAAATTTTTTTTTTCTCAATTTCATGTCATGTGATATTTTTGGATCAACTTTTCCATATCAAAATTAAACTTTAGATTAGTGTCTAATTAAATTTAATTTATACATAGAGATAATGTTTGTGTATTATTTTTTAGAAAACAAGGAGGGAATAAGATAACAATATAAGAAAGCGACTTAGTAAATGTCATTAAACTTAGCTCGGCCTGAGAGATTAATTTATCTCCTTGCTAATTTCACTCGAGTTTTAAATTAAATTAAATAAAAATTAATTTGATTATGACATTTTACAAGATAATTCAATCAAAATTTAATTTGATTTTTTAAATAACATCGTTTTATTTTTTATTTTAAAAAATATTTTTAAAATGATATTATTTTAATTGATTCGATTTAGCTCAGATGAACTTGTCTGATTTTCTAGATGTAATAAATTTAGCCTAAATCTGCTCACTATTAGGGAAGAAAAACTCGAAAAATAGGTTTGGAATTCTAATTTACAAGTCATAAAAAATGGGCAATATATTAAATTAGTCTATGGTATATCCTGCTTCAATACAGTCATCATCATGTGAAGATATTGGCCACCAAATATGCCATTGGCCACCATCGAATAACAGCAACCGCATAATAAAATTATAATTTTTTTTTATATGACTTAAAGTCAAGATGACCTTGGTAAATATTAATTTAATTTCTATAACGAGTTACATAACAAAAAAGTTTTACATAATTTCTTGAAGGAGTCACCAAGCAAATCTTTTGTAAGATTAACACTAATCTCATTGTAAAACTCTGTCAAATTACGTGTAATTGTGGTTAAGAGCTTCGTTAAGCCAATATAATAATATGTCGGCCTTCGTGCACTATATATCGATAATATTTCAGCTAAACATGGTTTCAACCGCTTAATCAAACACTAATCTTGGTTTACTCTTACTAAATTTTTTTGTTTAAGAAAGATCCCACAATTCTCAAGATTCCAACCTCAAATTTTGCGAAAGAAATCCCAAGTTTAATCACAAGATTACTATCCTCTGCGTCTGATAGAAACAAGGTTGACGAAGATACGAGCTACACATTGCCAGAAAATTAAAGACTAGCCAAATTGCTAAGATTTTGAAGAGGAAATGAGTCATAATTAACAAGTGAAAGACAGTTTTTTAGACTGCAACAAACAGTGAGAAAAAGAGACGCATGAGAATCAAGATCGGGTCTGAGTGGGAGACAGCTTATCTAATGATAAGATGAATTGAAATGGACACTACCCTAGAAATTGTTTGATTTGATAAGTCATGGCTGCACAGTGTAATGTATATATGGCCCAGTCCTTATCACCTTTTCATCTTTGATTCAAGTTCCTCCTCCTTCCATAAATTCTTTTTCATATTTTTCTTTGAAAATTCATCTTGAGTAGCATTATCAAGTAAATCTGAGCCCATTTTCTTAAATATGGGCTTAATACTGCCTAATATCTCTTCCAGTACCAGCTTATCTACATGGCTTGGCGTTAGTCCCTTTTGAAAATTGTTCATCGAGCACCCTCCTAGTCGAATAACAAATCACTTGCTGCAAGGAACAGGACACAGCAGCAACGTGATGAATTTTGACATATAGCACACTCCTATCCTATTTGAATACATGGTTTAATAGTGAGTTTTTCCCACTATTGAATTAAATCGAAAGTTAATTTAGTCAATCTTAATCAAAATCCTCTTAAATTTTGGTTTAACTTTTTTATTTTTACAAAATGACATCATTTGAATTTTTTAAAAAATAATATTGAAGAGACGCTTTTTTGGACCAACCTATTTAATTTATGACATTGAATGAGTTTATTAACTTTGGTTTTCTTTTTCTTGTGTGTTGAGTAATGTGGTGTTATTTTTTAAAAGTATTTTTTTAACTAAAAACACATTAAAATATTATTTTATTTATTTATTGATTTTTAATATTAATACATCAAAATTATTAAAAAATATTTTTAAAAAATCAATTTAATATTTTTTTAGATTAAAAAACATTTTAAAAATAAAAAAATATCGCAATATAAAAGGGGGATTAAAACCAAACCGACTCCGCTAATGAGTTTATAACTTAATCCACGTTTACATCTTTTTTCTTAAGAAACTTCGAATTCCAACCTTTTCTATTAATTTTTTTTTATATGGGTCCACCACTTTCCTAATTCCAATAGATTTGATTTTAATTAATTATAATCTCTTGACCGTTCATGATGATAAAGAAAATGACCGTTAGAGTTTTTTAAACAATTCTCTAACAAACAAAGAATAATTAATTTGCCTTCTTCCTTATCGATGTATATCTCTTGGCTTATCAAAATACTAACTAATTTAATTTTAATTTTGGATTATTTTGAGTATTATAAATTTTAAAATTATTGAGACTTATCTGATCATTAATTTTAAGATCCCGAAAAATTAATTAAAATCCATGTAAATTAACTTGAACATTCATGGTTATTAAAAAAAAAACATAACTAATTTTTCTTTTCTTATCAAAATACATCTCTCCACTTACTAAAAAATTATCAACCATTATAAAATCTGTATTTAATGTATTTAATGGACGGAAAAAAACTTGTATCTTAAGGCATGTATCGATCACCCAAGACAAACCCTAAATCCAAAATAAAATAAAATGTAAAAGAGAGTAATTATTTATATTTTTATTATTTTTCGTGAATTCTAGATTTGATTTTCTCTTTTATTATTTATATATCTCTTTTTTTAAATGGATATATAAATAAGACAGCTAGAATTAATGTTATGGTCACATCTAAATGAAAAGATCCGTTATTTTTGTGTGATCAAAGAAGTTGAAAAAGAGTACGTAGGAGGAGGAGTTTTATTAGGAATTAGTTATCAATATAGAAGACTAATTATCCTTGACTTGATGAAACAAACTTAGCATTATTTAAGGATTAATTACTTGTTAAGATAATCCCATTACTATATAAACACTCCTTGTCTCTCCCATTCTCTCTACGTACCGTTAATGAGTACAGCAATAGTTTTATTGGCTATCAGCACTTGCTAGCTAGGGTTTGGTCTGTGTGTGTGTGTGTGTGTGTGTGTGTGTGTGTGTGTGTGTGTGTGTGTGTGATATGAAAGAAAATAGTTTATCAATGCTAACATTGCATTGACACATTGGATATTGAGAGTGTTTGAGGCCATTGGCCAGCTTTGCTCATCTTTTAAACATAAATGACAATAGGGTTTCTCGGATTTTCTAGCTTACCGGCAGCAAGTCTTATCGACACACGTTCTTCACCGTCGCCGGAGTCCGGCATAATCATTGGTACCGCACGCTCTTCACCATCCCAAGAACCAGTCACAGTCCCGGAAAAATTTAAGTTGTCTGTGATCAAGTTTCGTAAAAGGTTTGTTCTTGCATTATTACGTGATAATACATTAATTATTCTCCTTTGACTCAAATTTTAGCTTGGTCCCATGTTGCCTATCAAATACTTCAAGCTGATCTATTTACTCAGAGAGTTGTCAAAGATCCTGCCCTAGCTGCTAGGTTATAGAATGCAATAGAGTCTTTATATAGATAGATAGATGTGACTATATATATCCACTTGGAATATGTTACTTTTGTTATTAATTAGGCGTTTTCTTTCCTAGATAAATCATAGAATATTATGGTGATCAGTCAAATTATATATGTAGGTGTTAATTACATATCTAATCAAAGAAGAATAGATAATCTAATTGCATCAAGAATCATGGACGTGGATAGGTAAAATTGACGTGAAAATCTAAAATCACAAGAAAGGTAAGAAACTAGAACCTTTCATGGACATTAAAAATCTGATGAGATCTTCAAAACGAATTATATGGCATCAAAATAGTAGACTTGCAGATGATTTACGCGTCAATATTACTTCAATTGCATATGTTTTGTGTTTATAATTTATACTGATAAGAACAGTACTTAGCAACAAGGCTAAAAAATAGAATTGCTTATAAAGCTTATTTCTTCGAGTCCTTGATTATACGCTATACCTTTGCTGGATAACTGTTCTACTTTTACTGCACAGTCCTATTTTCTCAAAATGTGGCAGAAAAGAAATTTTGTCTTCTTTCTAGACCATACACAACTATACATGTACAGGTTGACTTTTGGATTATTTTTTTTTGACAAGAAGAGAATATTTTAAGGAAACTCATGCACCCCACTTCAAACAAATATAAATGAATTGAATGTTATAACTATATTGTATGAATCTATTTTAATTAATAATTGTTTGGCAGATGATAACTTTGATCTATTTTTAAATGTGGGTGTATTTATTTCATAATTATTAAATCTAATTTGAAAATAAACCAAACACATGGCCGGGTCATGCATATATTGATGAGTGTGATATTGTTTAAATTGTTTTTTAAAAAACTCAACTCGGCGGGAGTATATCCGATCAGGTCAACTTATTTTTTTACATCTGGCCTAGGTTAGATAACATTATTCTAAATTAATGATCTAACTGGTTAGACCGAGTTTAATATGAATGATTTCATAATATGAATGGTTTCATTTACGTGTTCTTGTAATTCAATAAAAGTAACATATGAAAAATATTTTTTGTGTTTTACTTGATGTTTACAATTGAGACGAGAAAGTTTTGAAAAATTCTTAGATATGATTTTTTCTTCATATAAATAACGAAGTTGAGAAAGTTTTGCACCATATGGCCTCACTGGAGGTGGGTTTTCAATCTAAGGCAGAAAGTATAGTGTTCATGACTGTTAATCATGCATGGTGATGAATTATTTGGAATTTATAAATGGATAACATTGAGAAGAAATTAAGTGAAATTAAGGAAAGACTATCAAATTTCAGAGAAAAGTAAAGATTTTCTAAGGAAGGAGATGGCATCTTTAATTTTCCCATGAAAGTAATATCCCACTGGCTATGATCTGATCATGGAAGAAATGACCAAATTTGTGGCACACACTCTTTCTAAGTTGACCTCTTTTCCCTATTCCATTTTCCACCCATATATTTTCTTCTTCAATAGCAATAATAAAGGATTCTGAAAATGACTTGCAACCTCCACTCTATTCCTCTCCTCTCATTTTTTCCTATAAATCGAACTCTCTTGCACCACACTCTTATCCATCTTCCTCATCTGCATTAAACTTCTTCTAGTACTTCTCCTTTTGTTTTTGAATGTTTGTGAGTTTCTTTTGAGGAGTTTAAAACCCTGTGTTCAGCCTCTGGGCCAAGATCAACAGTCCTAACAGGTTATCGTGCACTGGTAATGTATTCTTGCACAGTCTCGAGTCTTACCTTTTCTATTTTAAGGATTGAGTTTTTTTCTTTCCCCCTTTCCTTTTAGTTTATTTCTTATTTTCTCTTTTTGTTAAACGTGGCCATGCATGTAGTCTTGACGTCCTACGTTGCTTGCCATTACATTATTATTATCTACGTCTCTTTTCTATCTCCTTCAAATTTTGATGATCATCAATTCTCATATCTTCGTTCCATCTCTGATCGATTTCTGATCTTATTTTGCAGAACAAACATTCAGTTGCTGCTATGGATTCGTTCTCTTCCACCAACGTTGTGCTAAAGGTTCGTAAAATACTAAAATTATGTTAATAAAAATATTTTCAAGAATTTGTAATTAAATACCCTGATCCTACCGTGTTTCATTTAGTACAGGAATTTAATTTCATGTTTTTGAATTTTAATTTTCGCTTTTCGGTATTGGCCAGTTATGTGCAACTGAGTTATAATTAATAACAATATTATTTGTTTTTTTTTTTAATAAATAAATAGAAGCAGGTGACAGGAGAAAGTAGTGTCATCTCTAGGGAAAATGTAGCTGTGAAGAGAATCAGAACTGAGGAAGAACAGGAGATTGCTAACAGAAAGCCTTCCCTTATTTGGAAGAGAACTGGAGGGTGGACAGCTGCAAGCATCTTGCTAGGTATTCATAACCAAAAGAGAAGAAAAAAAAAAAAACTTTCAACTTCTTATTACGTAACTAATTATGGCTTGTAAGAGAATGTAAGCGATCGACTAATCTTGTTGTTTTGTTTCCACTCCATTCCGCTGCAGCAAATCAATGCCTGGCTACACTAGCTTTCTTTGGAGTTGGTGTGAATTTGGTTCTATTCTTAACAAGAGTTCTTGGTCAAAGTAATGCTGATGCTGCCAATAATGTCAGCAAGTGGACTGGCACAGTTTATCTGTGCTCACTCGTAGGAGCTTTCCTCAGTGATTCATACTGGGGTAGATACTTGACCTGTGCAATCTTTCAGCTAATATTCGTCTCGGTGCGTAATATATGTAATCCGTTTTAGAAGTTGAAATCTGAATTTGTTTTGTAACTTTGATGTGATATGCTAACCATTGTGTGTGTTTATTAGGGGTTGGTGCTCGTATCGGTATCATCTTGGTTTTTCTTGATCAAACCAGATGGATGTGGTGATGGAAAATTAACCTGTGTGCCGGCAACATCGATGGGACAAGTTGTTTTCTACTTGGCTATATACTTAGTAGCCTTTGGATATGGTGGACATCAACCTTCCATAGCGACATTTGGAGCAGATCAATTTGACGAGTCGAAACCGAAAGAAAGAAATTCCAAGGCAGCTTTCTTTTGCTATTTCTATTTTGCACTCAACTTTGGATCTTTATTCTCAAACACCCTTTTGGTGTACTTTGAGGATCATGGCAGATGGACACTAGGCTTCCTGCTATCATTAGGTTCTGCAGTCATAGCCTTGGTATCATTCTTGTTTGGGGCACCTGGTTACAAGTACGTAAAACCTTGCGGCAACCCTTTGCCGCGAGTTGCTCAGGTGTTTGTGGCTGCAGCTAGGAAATGGGATGTTATCCCGGTGAAAGCTGATGAACTGTATGAACTAGAAGGACCAGAATCTGCTATCAAAGGGAGCAGGAAGATTTTTCACAGTGAAGAATTTGAGTAAGTACTGAAATCCTTCTTATAAATTAATGATTCTTTAAAGTGTGTTAGTAGCTCAATAAAGCCTCAATCATCCATATTTTCCTCCTATGAGACTAACCCATATAGATCAACTACTGAAGTGGTCGTTTTGTCAAAGGCAAAACCACATGGAAATAAGGTTTGTTCCAAGGTCGATAGCCATAAATTTTAGTTTTGAGCATGCCATGAAAGGGACTGGTAAGTGATTTATGATTACTGATTTTGTTTCTTTTTTAATGTTGTTAGGTTTTTGGACAAGGCAGCAACAATGACAGAGGATGATTTGAGTCACCAAAAGAATCCATGGAGGCTTTGCACAATAACTCAAGTAGAGGAAGCCAAATGTGTTCTTAAAATGTTACCTATTTGGTTATGCACTATAATTTACTCTGTTGTCTTCACTCAGATGGCATCCCTCTTTGTTGAGCAAGGAGATGTCATGAATTCCTATATTGGAAAGTTTCACCTCCCAGCTGCTAGCATGTCTGCCTTCGATATCTGCAGTGTCCTTGTTTGCACTGGAATTTATCGTCAAATCCTCGTGCCATTAGCTGGAAGGTTAAGTGGTAATCCTAAGGGGTTAACTGAGCTTCAGAGGATGGGAATTGGACTCGTCATTGGAATGCTAGCAATGCTTGCAGCGGGTGCTACTGAGATTGAAAGGCTCAAGAATGTTATTGAAGGGCACAAAGTCAGCTCTTTAAGCATATTTTGGCAAATTCCACAATATGTTCTTGTTGGTGCATCTGAGGTTTTCATGTATATAGGTCAATTGGAGTTCTTTAATGGCCAAGCACCAGATGGGATCAAGAGTTTTGGAAGCTCACTTTGCATGGCTTCAATCTCTCTTGGCAACTATGCCAGTAGCATGCTAGTTAATATGGTGATGAAGATTACAACTAAAGGTGACAAACCTGGATGGATCCCAGATGACTTGAACACAGGACACATGGACAGGTTTTACTTCCTGATTGCAGTGTTAACAGCCTTTGATTTCGTGATTTACTTGTTCTGTGCCAAGTGGTACAAGCCTATCAACATTGATGACAGTCAGGGAATTGAGATGGAAAAGCAAGAAGATGATGTGCTTGCAAAAGTTTAATTAGCTCCACCTTAATTTAAACCAAATTTGGAGGCCAAGATCTCTTTCCCCGTGTTCTCAAACCATCATATGCTTGTTGGTTATTCCTAGTTCTCATTATCCTTTCTAACATTTGAATGAGTACTTTCGGAAGGCTCGTTTCGACAAGAACAAAGCTTGACCTTTGCTTGTTGAAGGAATGATTGCTTTTTTCTCCTGGTTGTAGGATTTGGTTATATTTATTATAAATAAGTTTTGCAGATCTTGATCAGATCTTGTCATGTTTGGTTATGTTTATCAAAGTTTGATTGGAATGTAATATTTCTATGTTCCTTGTGGGGCATGCTTGCTCATCAGATTCTCTTCACTTCACACTGCTTTTGGCTGTCCTGCCCTTTTCTTTAAAATTGGTCATATTCCATATTTAGAACCGGTTTGGTTACACGGTGCACCTTTAGTGCAGCCTGCGTTTCGCCACCAGGTGCACTGCGTAGCCTAACGGAGCCTTTGTAGGCTTAATCCAAACAAGTTTAAAGAACAAGTGCACTCTAATATATATGACCCACCCTTAGATCACCAACATCTTGACATAAGATGAGGTGGTGTTTTTTGGCCAGTCTGCACCTACCCCAGATGCAATATGTTGAATTCTAGGAAGCAGATCAGCATCAAGAAACAATCCACTCTAAGCCTTAGGATCAGGACTCACTCAGCCTGCAACAAGTGGAACTAAATTGACACAGAACACAGAATTTGAGCGTCATGCTCCATTCTGCAATAGCTTCCATGTCTTTTTAGTGGATTTCACATCATGTTTTGTAAGGAGACATAAGTTGTGGAGAGGAAATTGACAAGTTTCTCATAGAACTACAAGAGATTGATCCAGATGGCCTATGCTGCTATGCAGTACGTAGTGCTGCCCTGCCCTTATCTTTACATCAAATTATTTCTATCCATGTTGCTTTATCTTTGGTATCAGCTCACCAGAATAATTGCAATCAACAGTTATGAAACTCCACATAAGTCTAATACTTGTCGAATTATGACAGCATTTTACCAACAGATTGATCAGGGCAGATCGATGAATTTAGTGTTCTAGATCAAACACACATTGCGCGCTCTCCCCGTTCCACTAGGCTAAACCCGTGAAACTGACAAGCACGCACGCGTGCGCGAACATGCAAACACACAAGAAACTGTCATAAATTCAACATATTTTGTGTCTGCCTCTGATGTGAACTAACAAGTTTGTTTCTTGTGGCAGCAGAAAGATATGACATGGAGCATTAGGGCTAGTTCCTACCTTCCCTGGAGCCAATTATGCAGATTCCTGAAAGCATACAGCCTTTAAGGAACAACAGAGAAATTCAAAGCAGAAGATAAGAGGGACTTCCTTTCTAGAATGACTTGTACATAACCTAAAAGAATAACATTTTCTTTGACAACCCCATGTTGTGATTTGTGAACAGACCAGAAACGTATCTCTTTAAGGAATGGACAGCAACTGGTCATGGAAGTGCTAGAAAAATAACCTAACCTAGGGACTAGGGCAAGTTCACCTTGCTCACTGATAACTGATGGATCCAAGAACCTACTACGATCCAAATGCATGCATGTACTTATTTCATGATTGACTATTCTCTTACTTGGTCTGATGGGCTCTTGTTGACACCATGAATTAAAGGGTCTCTTTATGGCTGTACCATTCTGCAATTTGGTGCACTCAATTTCTCTCTAAGCTAAGAGAATTTCAGTGGGAATTTTCTCAATGGAAGAATTTTCAAAATATCACTCATTGTTCTGAGAAATTCTCCATAAAACTAGAAATATATTCATGAATGAGTTATCCATATCGAATCTATTGCAGCCTTGGACAAATTTTTTTTAAAAAAAAATGATAAACCAAAAAGCAAAATCTGTTATAGCATATCCCATTTCATAATCATAGCAGTAGCATTTATCATTAATCATAGCAGTAGCATTTATCATGATTGCTACATCCTAATCCCATTATTCATAAAAGACAAAATGTTTTTTAAAAAAATTCACTTAAGTTGAAAAAACATTGTGTATTTACATGTATTTATTATACCATGGATTACATTGTAGATATAAAATATTTATACTCTGAACGACACTGTAGCATCATGAAAGCATTATCTTTGTTGTTTTTTAGTAAAAAATTATTGTTAGAGGCGTTATCTTTGCTGTTTTCTGAAAAACAGTTGAGTCTGACTTGGCACCCAGACCCAACGCTATTGGGTTTGCCTATCAAGCGAGACCTAATCGCTTCCAACAGGTGTTGGGTTTGGTTTGACAACCAAACCTAACTTTATTGGGTCTTGCTCGTAGCCAGACATAGGGCTATCAGGTCCGGCTTTCAACCAGATCCAGATAAGTTCAATTTTTTTTCCTCTTTATATTTATTTTTTTTTTCTCTTATGTAAATTTTTTTCATAAAAAAAAATAAATTGATGGAACTTTTTTTATACTATACTTTAAAAGGCGTGAGAAAAACATTGTACATTTACTATGGATATAGATTCATTGCACTGTGGATCACAATATATACATAGGGTGTTTGCACTATGGACATTAATACTGTAACGCCATAAAGAGGTTGTCTTTGTCGTTCTTTAGTCAAAAAGTACAGTTAGAGGGCATTGCCTTTTCTGTTTTCTGTATCAAAAGTTGTTAGGTCTGGCTTGACGGTAGGACCCAATGTTGTTGGGTCCTTCTGCCCAGCTAGCATGATCCAATAACGTTGAGCCTTGTTGCCCAGCAAGACCCACTAGCACTGGGCTCTGATGCCCACCTGGACTCAATAACGTTTGTCGGGTTTATTTCATTCAAAATTCAAGCTTGCAATTGGCCCAGAGTAAACTGGTCAACCCGCCGAGTTAACCCGAAACTCGGGTGACCAGCCAAAAACCCAAAAGAGACCCGTTTGTTTTTTAAATGTGTTTTTTTATCTTACCCAGAGACCTTAATATGTGTAGCCTTACATGTTATTTATTTTTTTTTATTTTATTCAATCAATTTAATGTTTTATTTTTCAAGATTCAATATCTTAATCTACATTTGGCTCTTGGTTTTTCAAATTTTGTTTTTAGGTGCCATTAATTATTTTTTTATTGATTTATTAACGCACATAATTCTTAGTTTATTTGATTATATGTGTGCATAAACTTTTTGATTTGTTATATTTTTTGAACTACCAAAATGTGTTGAAAAAACTTGCATAGATAATTTTTAATAAAAAATAAAAATATTTGACTCGCGGTGGAGCACAAGTCACATAGCTATTGGATCCGGCTTTCAGCTAGACCTGGATATGTCTAAATTTATGTTTTTGTCTTTTTAGATTTTTTTTTCTTTTCTCTTATTTAATTTTTTTCATATAGTAAAAAATAAATAAATTGATGAAACTTTTTTTTATATTGTACAAAAGTTGGGCGATAATAATTTTTTTTTTATTTGAGGTTAGGTTGATTTTATTTCTTTTCTCTTAGCCTTGAGTCCTGCTGCCACTAGGATCCAATAGAGTTGGGTCTTACTATCTAAACAAACTCAATAACGTTGGGCTTTCTTTCGCGGACCCAATAGAGTTGGGTCGCCATCAAACCTAAAATACTTAATCTGTTTTCTATATTTTTTATAATTTTTTTATATTTTTAAAAAAATATTGTTATTAACTCTTTGTGACAATATATATATATATATATATATATATATATATATATAAAGTTCAATCTCAATGATCATAGCATTAGCATTTATCATGATTGCGACATCCCAATCCTATTATTCATATATGACAAAAAAAAAAAAAACTTACATTTTCTCTTTGATAATCTTAATGATGTACCTCTACATTAACCTCTCTGTATAATAATACATGGCATTAAAGTTCAACCTCAATAAATCAAATGAGGAAAATAAGTTTTTTTAACCATTGAATTGTAGGGTTTAGACTTCAAAAATAACATGAGTTACTGATTTTTCATCAGCTCACATATCATTGAGTTAATTTAAGTATTTTATTTTTATCTAAAATGATGTAGTATTATTTTTTAAGAAAACATTCTTGGTTTTGAACTAATTATATTTGAAATGAATTTAACTAGGTTAATTAAATTATAAGTTATTCAGGTATATTACTTAAATTTAGCTATGCCACCATTAAAATCAATTAAAATTATAATTTGATTTAAATAAATTTTTAAATCATTAGTTTATCAAATCAACTCATCATATTAGACCGTGTTTATACCTATGTATCGGATCATCCTTACAAGCTTGACTCGTAACTTTGTACAACAAAGCAAGGATTGATTGGGCCTAAAGCCCATCAACGAAAAACTATCTAGTAATTGGGGCCTAGCTTCAACAAAACGCAACCCAAAATAAAAAGCCCTCCTTTAAGGCCCCTTTCCGTGTTCCACTCGAGCTGAACATTCCCGCTTCTTCCACTCTTCTCTAGACTAGCCCCTCTCTCCACCCTTTCTTCTCCTCCAATCCATCAAAAAGCAAGAAAAAATGTCTCCGCCGCCAGAACTGGTGTCGAAAAACAGATTCTTAGGGTTTCTAATTTGGCAAACCTTCACTTCCACCACCATTTACTTCCTCACAAAACTCTTCCTCCTCGCCTTTTTTACCACTCCCAAATTTTCACCATCCCAACTATGTTTTTCACTTCTCAAGTTTTTTACTTTTACCTTCTCTAACCTCCTCTTCTCTTCTTCTCTCTCTATCCTCTCCTCTCCACAATCTCTTCCCTACGCCTCTCCTCTCCAGCTCGCCGCCGGTCTCGTCCGCTTTGCTTTTGTGTCGTCACCGGCGGAGCCTGAGTTTCGCCGTCGTGCGTTGGTTTCGGCGAGATTTGTGGTGTTTGTGGTGGTTGCTGGGATATCTGGGGCTTTGTCAGTGGTGTGTTTGTGTGGTTTTGATGGGTTTGAGTTGATTGCGAGGTTAGGATTTAGGGGTTTTGTGTTTGGGGTTTTGTATGGGTTGTTTGATGTTTATAAAAAAAGATGGGTTTTGGAGTTTCCGATCATTCAGGTCAGTGACTGTAGCTATTTTTTTTTTTGCTATGTTTGTTTTGCTGATAAAGTTTTGATCTTAGTATTTGAATTGGATTGTTATTGAAAATGAGATACGGGTTCTTGATAATGTGGAAGATCAATGCAAGTGAGTGTGACATTTTGTTAATATCTGTAGTTTTTTTTGAAGATTTTTATGCTGGGTTTGTTGTTAATGTGATGTTTTGTTTACAAAATTGTATTCTTGATGCTTTTATTGGATTGTTATTGAAAGTGGATTGTGGGGTTTTGATGATGCGAAAGACCTATGTAAGAATATGGGCTCTTGAGCATGTGGAAGATCAATGCAAGTGAGTGTGGCATTTTGCTAATTTCTGTAGTTTGTTTTGAAGATTCTTATGGTGGGTTGGTTGTTAATGTGATGTTTTGCTTATAAAGTTGTGTTCTTGATTTTTGTTTTGGATTGTTATTGAAAATGGATTGTGGGTTTTTGATGCGAAAGACCAATGTAAGAATAGTGACTGTAATTATAAGGTTGAAGTATGTTATTGAGACTGAGATTTGGGCTTTCGATATTTGATTGAGTACTTTGTATAGGATTGATGAATGTAAAGGGTAAGATTTTGTTAGCTGTCTTCGGAAACTTATTTTGTGTCTCGTAAGGAAGCAAGTTACAATTTTCACTTTGAGAGTGCTTACAAGTGTGTTTTCATAAAAATGATGAGTTCTGGATTTTCTAATTATTCAAGTGAGATTTGGTTGTTGTTTAATTGGTTGTTTTTTGTGTGATAATCTATTGGTGGCATTTGCTCTTTTAGTTATGGGATTTGTGATTGCTAATTTATTATTGGCATTGTGGACAGCGTCCTCTTTTCTACAGCTTCAAGATGGGACTTCCTTTGGCTATTAAACGAGCTTTAAAGCTTTCAAATGTGGCTTACCTATTCTTATCTGTGCTGCAAGTGTTTCTTCCTGAGCAATTTAAGAGTGGAGGGACCATGGGGCAGTTCATCACTGAGCAGATCATTCTGTATATCGGGAGCTTTTCTGTGGTTTTCTGTTGGGAATTGAGTCACCATTTACATCAGGTTAGTATAAATGTCCTTATTGTTTTTAGGTCATCTGTTTTAAAAAAACCATTACAGATAACTTGACTTGAACTAGTCCATGAATCAAAAAGCCACATGACTTTGGCTTTCAAGCTTTATAGTTATCACTCCTAGCTATCTGATGTCTATTTGTATATCTTTCTTTACTGGTAAAAAACTGTTTATTTTTTTATGTGTGTGTGTGTGTGTGGAGAATGTCCAGCACTTCGATGCATTGGAGAAAATTTAACTGAATGTCCAACCATATTTTTCTTGCCTGGACAGTTAAAGGTATTCACATAATTTAGTTTCTTAAGGAAGCTAAAAGAACAAAATAATGATAATTTTTTTTTCTTGAGGAAGCTAAAAGAACGCAATAAATGATAAACATCTTGGATTTCCGATGACACTAGTACAGGTTTGAGTTTTGAGAGCAGCCATTGAAGCATTCATTTGTCTTCAAATGCGTCCTCTGAATATCCTACTTCAATGAGAGAATAACTCTTTAATGGTCCTATCAATCTAAACAGAACATAAAATAGCAAACCTTTGTATCAGTAGTGATTGTCACTCATTGATCCTTCTTCAAGCTGCCTGGATTTTTATCCTTTTGTTTTTTAATCTTTATGGATCAGATTAGAAATATTCTTGCAATAGGGCACCATATGGAATGACTTTTTCATCTTATTATTTATTTCAGTCTGCTGCATGTGTAGTATGCACAACTTCCTTTTCTAGTTACTGCTTCCTAACATTTCTTACTTCTTCAATAGTAAGAATCCTCTAACTGTTTCATACCTGCAATGAAAATAACTTTGCAGATGGCAATGTGTTTGTGTTATGGTGTGTTGCTTGGTCTGAATCATGGTGCAGTAGGTTTTGTGTAGATAATTAGCCACAATTGTCTTATCTTCTCCCAAACCCTACTTCTTTTGACACCCTGCTGTTACTGTGAAGGTGCTACACACAAAAAGGTTCTTATTTGCACCGCCAAAAGGTTCTGCTGCAGCAGAGACAAATCCCAGCGAGCCTCTCCTTGCAGCCCTTGAGGAGAGCATTCCAGATTCCCTTCCACAGTATCTTGCATATCTTGATCTGTGTATGGTTTGTGAGAATAATGTAGATACTTGGCGCCGAGCTGCATTTTTTGAAGAAACTGGTGAAACTTACAAAAGAGTTGTTGCTGCATGCTTGAGGCCTTTGGAACAGCTTGCATCTAACTTGAGTGAAGGCTTGGAAGGTTGTTTTGTTGACAAGGCACACCAACTATCCAATCAATTGCAGTCGCCGACCGACTCTCAACTGGATTCAAGGCACTGTGAACCACTAAACAACTTCCAGGTATGGAACATTGTTGCTGATGACATTGAAATATTCTGCTTTTTGAATGTTTGCTGTGGTTATTTTACAGTTATTATATCCTAAACAAATCACTGTTACAGATGACATTGTCAATGTTTTAGTATATCAATATTCTTGTTGGTAAGCTAATATCTCTGTTTTTTAACTTTCATTTATAACGGAGTTAGCAAGCTTCTTGTCTGATGCAGCAAAACCTGTTGCAATGCATCCGATACATTCAAAGAGAGTTTGAAATTGATTTCAAAATCAGACTGTAGATTTTGTTTTTGAGTATCTTATTGATGGAAGAAATCTCTTCTACTGCAGGTGGCCTGTGACTGAGAATTTTGCCACCTTATGTAAAAATTATTTTACCAGTGTGAATTCGTAGACAATTTAATAATGGTTTTCAATTCCTGCAGAAGTATGCATGGTGTGCCAGGGCAGTTGCCTCCTTGACTGCATGGTCGCACGAGGAGGACAGATTTGGGGTTGCGCAACTCACTGGTAGCAATGCTGCTGTTACCTCAACACTTATCTCTAGCCTGCTCGCTGTTGAAGCTTTCATGGGGCAGAAGACAAGCTTGCAACCCCAACACTTGATGGGGCCAGCTGCTATTAAATGGAATACTCCAAACACAGGAAGAAGAGATGTTGTGACAACGAAAAAACAAGGTGGCCCTCAACATGCAAAAGCTTATGCCATGGCGGATGTGCTAAGGACTTCAGTCTACAGCATTGTGTCTACTTTCCACGATGAGATGTTCACAAGTAACAAAGCAGGTCTTTTTGAGAAGGATTGGGTCATTAAAAGCAAGCCCCTTTTCGGAACCTATGAGCTGCTTGTTCAGAAATTGCATCATTTCCTGGATTTCCGAGCTAACTAGCTACTTGTTTTCTTGTAATCGGCATTATCGTCATAATCCCCCTTCCTCTAGTCATTAGAGGAAACAGCGTCAAGGAGACAAGCTTGTTTGTTCACCTGGTTCTATTCACAAAGCTTTAACAGGTAATTTCAATTTTGCTTTGGAGGATAACTGAAAGTGTAACTATAAAATCACGCTGTATTGTTGGAAAACCTCTCAAGAATCAATCGTATTTTACTGAGTTGAGTTGCAAAATGATTTGAATCAAATGGTAGGGATATAATGGCCTCTGAGTTTTGATACAAATAGGGCACAAGGATAAATGTGACCTCTGAAGGACAACTGTTAAGAACAAATTTTCAGAAAATGCTTTGAACCTCTATCGACTTGAGATATCTGTAGTTAACATGGAGAGCCTTCGCAAACAACACGAGCTAGAGGTCTGCGATTTTATTTTCACGATTTCTTCGATATTATTTAGGACTCTCCAAATCAAAATTCGACCTGAGCTTTCTCCCCATTTGATAATGCTTAATCATCTATATCATGGTTTTTATTTTCGGTTTGAGATTGATCTGGTTCAGGATACAGGTTATTGGGTTGCTGGATCTAAAACACCAAGACTGAGTTTGACTTGTGAAGTATCTTAAATTTAATTAGGTTAACTCACTGGATTATTTGAGTTTGGTTGAGTCAATGATTCATTTAATATCTTATTTCAAAGGAATTTAATCAGGTGACACTTGACTCCTTTTTTTGATAGATAGGGATGACCGGATGAATAATTTATAAATATCTGAATATTTTTCTTAATAAATAAATAATAGGGTATAAATATCAATAACTCGACGCATATTTACCTGTTGCCATCCATAATTATTGCAATAGACACTTATACACATATAATACATAGATTTATTTACACATCAATCATACCCTTTTATTTTGATTTGATTGTATTAGACTAGTTCTTGTAGCCTTAAAATAAAAAATAATATATTTAATCTTTATGTTTTTCAATTTATTTATAAGTTAGCACTTCTATTCATGTTCTAATCTAATTTATTTACAGGTCATTTAATACAAGCTATGTTTATTTTTTTCTATCTATTTTTTTTAAAAAAACTCCAAACAACCCTTAATTTCTTTTTAAATTGTGAAACACAGAGTACAGAAAAAAAAATAGTTAAGGTGAAAACCTGATTAAAAAATAAGGCATTTAAAAAAATTTACTAAACAGAGAAAGTTTAAACTATTAAATTATTTTTAATATTATAAGGACTAAAAAATTATTCTTAACAAGCTTAGGGATCAAGTTCTTAATAAACTCTTGGTTGTATTTTATCATGACGATAGAAAAGAAGTACACGTGAGCAGGTCATCCCAAATTTCTAACATCACCTCACGCACGCGCGCATCACGTGCGCCTCTCCTCTCTTCTCATTCAAATTTCTAAAAAAATAAATAAACCCCATTTAAACCTAATTTTCGATTCCGCTTTTTTTTGTTTTTTTAATTTTCTCATTTATTTCCCTTTGAAGTCCCTCCCACCCCCGCTCTTTCCTTCTCTTCTTCGAAACCCTAGATTTCGCAATTTCCCTCTCTCTCTAGGGTTTCTCTCTCATTCCTATCCTCTTCTCACTTTTTCTCTCAAATTTCTCTTCCCTTCGTAGCTTACCGAGCGAGTTGGATTAGTGGTAGTTTAGTTAGTGAATTGCTGGATCTGAAAATTACTTAAGAGAATGGAATTTGGCGGCGGTCACCGGAAGAGAACCAGAAACGACGCTGCTTTTAATGGCAATGGTGGCCACAAAAAGAACAGACAAGGTAAGGTTTCACTTTCAATCCTATATTTGGTAGAGTTTGTGCTTAGTTAGTTAGGGTACTAAGGAACTGCGCAGAGTTTACTAAACAGTTAATGACTCTGAATTAAATGAAAAATAAAAAATAGGCTGCTAAAATGAACAAAATTTATAGTTAAATTGAGTGTGTTAATACTGTTTTTGGGCTAGTTTCCGAGGGGAATTAAGAGTTCAATTCTGAAAAAAGCTTATTTTTTTTTGTGTTTTTAGGTTAATTGTATATAGTTTTAAATTTCTAGTGGGGTTTTTAATGTGGTTGGTGGTTTTTTTTTTGGGAATTTAATAGGTGGCTGCTTATGTTTATGTTATTATTGTTGCTTTTTGATTGCTCTGATTGTTGTTCCTGTACTTTGATATGTGAATTTGCTCGGCATTCTTTTTTTCTCCATGAAATTGCTCAAAAGAAGAATAGTAAAATGTGGGGTTGAAATCTTTCTGCAACTGAAGATTTAATTAATTAATTTATTTATTCTGGTTTTTTCAATGGGTAATTAAAAGCTTAAAAAGATAAGATTTTAGACTGTCTTCAAGCTTTATTGTCTTCCTAGGGTGGGAAATTGAAAAAAGAAAAGAAAAGAGTGATAGAAATGTTTTGGGTGCTTTTTGGTTTTGAAAACTGCTATTGGATTGTTTTTTGTACTTGAATATTTAATGGGGCCAAAGAGCTTATCCATTTTGATAATATTTCAATAAAATTTCACTTGTTTGCATTGTTTGTATCATATAAAATCGTCATGTTATTGATGGCAATCAGAAAGAGTAACATGTTGAGAGAGTTTCATAAAGTTTGAAGGTTAATAAATAACTGAAATCTTAACTGAGAGAAATTAATTAATTTTGGTGCAACAGAAATGGAGTCCTTTTCAACTGGTATAGGAAGCAAATCGAAGCCATGCACAAAGTTTTTCAGGTTCAAATCTTAACCTATCTAAAATAAATAGTCGAAATGCTGCTACATCTATTTGTAATCTGTATAAATTGTAAAATAAGCTCTCTTACACACTTTTTTTAATTTCAGTTTGAAATTAGTGTGATTTGGACTAATGAATTGGAAAGTTAAAGTTGTGGTACAGGTTTTCCTCTAATCATGATAACCAAGACAATTGAACAGAAACGGTTGATTACAGAGAGTACTTTTGGATAACTACTTGCTCCGACATATGTAAACTGAAAGAAGTTTTACAGGATGCAAAACTTGCCCACCTTATAATGGCCACTTATAATTTGCTCTAATCTTTGCAAGTAAAAGGCATCATACATTGATGAGTAGTTTGCAACTGGCTCATATAACCTGAAACAGGCTCCACATGACAGTTGAACATGAGCGTAATTCCATGTGTTATACACTCGATCATTGTTTTGCGGCTTCTTTGATTTTTGTTTGTTGTGTCAATTTTCTTTCAAAGTTCTGTATGCTCATTACATTACTGATGAATGCAACAATCACGGTACGAGGATTATTTTGCCCTTTACATGCCTCATCAAAATAAAAAATTTCTTGGGATGAAATAATCTTTTAATCTTAGCTCTGTTTTGTGTTCTTTAAAATGTTTTCATTGCATTTCAATTGTTTTCTGTAAGAAAATAGCAACCTGATTTTTTTATTTCATTTGCTACATGTTGAAAGATTTTTTTTTGTTTTTTGACAGCAGCTGATCCATTGATTTCAGTATGTTATTCTGATGAACTTGATTAAATGAATTTGGGAAAGGATAAATTTGGAAAGATTGGTGGTGGTGAAAATATTTCAACATTTTTTATTATTTCGCAGATATTTTAGTTGGGAGGGGGAGGAAGGGTGGGGGGGGGGGTGTTAAGGGGGATGGTATGGCATTGAGATAAGTGGGAGCACACATGAGAGTTGATTTACAATTAGCATGATGTGGTTCTAGTTGCAATGAGTAGGAAATTCTAGATTTGGAGGATTCAAGTTATGGTGCTTTTAGTTTTAGGAGTTGATGCAATATTGATCTCTGTTACTGTAAATGCATCTGATAGAGCCACAGATTTGTGATTTTTTAGTTTTAATGCTGCTAGGCACAATGATTTGTTCTTTTAATTTGAGATATTTGTTCATTGCGTGATAGGTCTTTTGTTTTTTCAACTCTTTAATTTGGCTGCAACTGTTCTTTCTCATATTCTCAAGCTGTTGATGTGTCCTATCATTCTCTGAGATGTGTTTTCTCATGATAACAAATATTGCACTTTGTTTTAACTAGCTGTTTTTTTCCTGTGATAAGGGTAATCTTATTGACAATTGATGTTAACTTCTGTGTTTGTGTTAGATAAATTCTTCTACTCACTTCTTTTGAGGTCTTCCCTAACTATCTGTGTTTTGAATTAGATTTGTAATTTTGCTTTCCAAATTTGCAAACACATTGTCATTTGTTTTTATTTTTTTATAGAGATTGGTTAATCTGCCTCACCTACCTGGCTGCAATGCTCTTGGTGCTTTGTTTGTTTTTATTTTTATTTTTTTATGCTTCACTGCTTGATTTGGTTGCCTGAGATTATTTTTTATTAAGGTTTAATGATTGGATTGGTGAAATATATTCTCTTTTAAGGTGGTGATTTATTTATTCAATTTTAACAGTGTTTCTAAAAATATATATAGGATGGATATATTTTCATTATGCAAGTGTTGGTTAATTCATTTTTTTCTGTGTTAATAAAATTGGAATATGTTCTAGATTTTAGTGGCATCAATGGAATGTCAATGAGCCAATGGATTTGGCTACCTTTTTCCGAACGCAAGGCAACTTTTTCCCGGTGCATCAGAACAGTCTTTGTTGAATGAAAAGCTGGTTGCTCACTTTTATGCACGTTTCATTGACTGGTGGTGGCACTCTGCCATGACATTCATTACCTCTTGCTGTACTTCTGCTTGGTTATTGTGCTTTAGAGATCTTTGCACAAGCTAATCATTATGTCAGTTCTCATTGTTGATTTGTTCTGTGCCGCCCCCTCCCTCTTAAAAATAATTGTGCGCCTGTTTTGAATTTGAGTCTTGACATCCAATTTAATTCTCTTACAACACTTAATTTGGTAATTGTAGCTTTGTAATTAAATACACTTGGTCTGCAGAAAAAGTTCTCATTGTCTGGTCGTTTTTCTATGCTTCTGTTTTGCAGTACTTCTGGATGTCCATTTGGTGAGGGATGCCATTTCTTGCATTATGTTCCCGGTGGCTTCAAAGCTGTGTCTCAGATGCTTAATGTTGGTGGCAGCCCAGCTCTTCCACCAGCATCCAGAAATCAAGGTGTCCCAACCCTTTCTTATCAAGATCGCTCATCTCCTCCATCTGTGAAGTCCCGTTTGTGCAATAAATACAACACAGTTGAAGGTTGCAAGTTTGGTGATAAATGCCACTTTGCCCATGGTGAGTGGGAGCTTGGGAAGGCTTCTGCTGCTCCATCATATGAGGATCCTCGTGCCATGGGGCCAATTCCAGGCAGGATGAGTAGACACATGGAGCATCCACACCAAGGTCATGGTGCTGCAGCCAGCTTTGGGTCCTCTGCAACTACTAAGATCAGTATTGATGCATCACTTGCTGGAGCCATCATTGGAAAAAACGGTGTTAACTCGAAGCATATTTGTCGTGTTACTGGAGCCAAGCTTTCCATAAGGGATCATGAGGCAGACCCTAAAAAGAGGAGCATAGAGCTCGAGGGTTCATTTGATCAGATCAGTCAAGCAAGTGACATGGTTCGCCAGCTTATTTCAAATGTCGGTCAAGCCTCTGGGCCTCCCATAAAAAACCAAGCAATGCACTCTTCTGGTGGATCAAACAACTTCAAGACCAAGATCTGTGAGAACTTCAACAAAGGATCTTGCACTTTTGGGGATAGGTGCCATTTTGCACATGGTGCTGAGGAATTGCGCAAGTCGGGAATGTGACCTCCCTTTTGCCACCTTGTCTCTTTCTACTTCTTCTTCTTCCTGTGTTAGGACATACTCTTGTTATAGCCTTTGCTTATTTGGCGTGGTTATTGAGTATTTTGGGATTCAAAGATTGACAAATGCCATCTCTAGGTTTTTCTGTCCGCAATTTTATTTATCTTTTCGTTCCATGTTTGTTGGTTGGTCTGCTATTGTTACAGAAGTCTCGGGACAATGCTTGCCAGGTTGAACTTAGGTTTTCTTTGTGGGGCACATAGTTTACCTGTCTTTTTGCTGCCTCAATCGCTTAAACTTGGTCTTGCTAGGCTAATAAATGTTTGCTTAAATTAAGTTGATTTTGGGATGAAATTAAGGTTAAAAGGAAGCTGGAGGATGAGGACACCCATCGTCTATTATTTCCGGCAAGTGGAGGAATCAATACCAGCTTCTCGGCTCGTCACATTCTGGTTTGAGCATCACCCTATGATAATAGCTGTCAGATCTGGTCTTGCTACTGATTCAAATTATAGGGTTAATTACAGATTTCATTTCTCATATTATATTAAGAATTTTAATATAAAGAAGCAATGACTCTATGTAACTTTTAATCTTAAATGGTTTTAATTTCTTCAAGGTTGTTACCTGAAGATTACGTTAATGAATTAATATAAAACTATTGTTTGAATTTAGTCTTGTTAGGCAAAAACTGGCATAGAACATCTCTCAAGGAAAATTTCTTATGCGTTGCTGCTCATGCAGTTGTTTTTTTAAAGAAAATGTTAGCTAGTAATGGAAAATCATCATAAAGAAACACAACAAAGGCAGCAAAAGCAGGCAGATATTGAGAAAAGACTAGAAAATTGTCCAAGAAATTTAAGAGAATTTATTGTAACTCAATTTTTTACCCTCATTTTTGTACATGCTTCAGAAATTAAAAAGAATCCAAAAAATATGTTTTTTTTATAGTAATCTTAGTTAATTTCATTATTTTCTTTATTTTTATTTTAATATCCTTTCAAAAAATTGGGTTACAACGGTATTTACAAATAATCTAGAAACAAATGTTTATACATAGAATTGGAAACTTAGATTTTTTTTTTCCTTTTATGGATTTGTTTCAAATTATTTTTCCTTCTCTCGATTTTTTTTTTATTCTTAAAGTTAGAAGTGTATATAAAAGGTCAGTGTTCATACAAAAAATATCTTGATTTTAGTGTTTAATTAAGTGCGTGTTTGATATTAAGATAATTTTTGTGATAGTAATTTTAAAAAAATATATAAATTATAATATTTTCTTAACCAAGATCCAAATCCAAGAGAAAGTTTTTAGTGGGATGGAAAAGAAACTATACAGTTGTTTTATTAACCAAACATAATTGAACTTGGTTCAGGCAAAACTCAATTGTAAAAACAAAAATAAATAGATAAGTAAATATTAACTAATAAGATTTTAATCATTTATTTATTATTGTTTATATATATATATATAAACAATAATATATTAATAAAACACTTTAAAATATAATATTATTAGAAAATAATAAATTAGTACTAATACATTTATATAGGAAATAATATATTAGGATATATTAAGTATAAAAGTATATTAATTTGATATGTTAGTACATATAATACTTTAATTTAGATAATATTATTAGAAAATACGTTTGAATACAAAATGTGTTATATTATACAATAATCATACATAAATTGTGTTTTAAAATTAGAATACCAAATAATCTTCAATATTGTTCTCCAAACACCAAAAAATAGTTATATTTTATAATATTATATTTAAAATATTTATATTATATGTACAATTACATTTTATAAAATAAACTATATATAAATATATGATATAATAATTTCTTTTCCCTCCATTACACTTTATATATATATATATATTTATAAGTGATCAAATAATTATATTTAATATTCTCTATATGTTAAATATATGTTAATTAGGCAGAGCCACTCTCAAATTTGACAAGATTTGAGGTTGCATTGCCTCTCATGCATGATATTCATTTTTTCAATGAAATCTGGGTATTTCTTCTGACCTTGGTGTTGATTTAACAATAGAAAATCGATATTTACCTTGTAATATCTCAAAGAAATTTATAGTTTGATGTTTGCTAAAAACAATTGTTAAAATATATATACTTGTCATGAGAGCTTTTTCCACCTGGTTTCTATTCCATACTTGTGAAACTATACACCTACGATTATATGTGAATTATATATATATATATATATATATATATATGAATTTAATAATTTTTTTATATCAAAGATAATATAAAATTATATTTTTATAACTAAGCATCAGTACTTAACGGCTTAATTTCTTTTTAAGAAAATTCATTTAGACTATATATGGAAGATAAAAGTACTTGAACCATTATCTATCTCGTAGATCTTCGTTAAATATGCTATATCTATCCTTGTCTTGCTTTGGAAAATCGTGCTGTTTCTTAAACATATGAGGTAATCTAACCTAATTAGTGAGTATGAATTAATTGTTGTTAATTTGCTAGATAAACATGAATGGATTAATTATATTCCTAATCTGGCTAGCTAGGCCTCGTGGTTGTGTTGTCCTTTTACTAGAATATCCTTAAGAAGAAGACATATTCTAGATATTATAGTTTCCAAAAGAAGAAGAAAAATAACGAAGTCTAGAGAACATTTTAGAATACTTAAGGAGTAATTATCAATAATTAATTACTTTATAAAAAAAAAGACATAGATATAAAGATGAGAGGGCAATAAGAGAGAGAAAGAATTAGTTTTTTTTTTTTTGGATTTAGATGAAAATATCTTAGGATTAATGGATATAATTAATTCATTTTCATCTTAATTTATATATATATATATATATATATATCTCAAAATAAATTTCTCAAGTAATATTTTAAAATTTCTTGAAATAATTGTGACCTCATTTTAATTTGGGGTCTTAACTATAAATTGGATATTTAATTATTTTTGCTCATATATAGCTTGCAAAATTGAACAATTTAAAGCCTCTATCTCTCTCTATTTGCCGATTGGTCATAGCTAGCTCAATAAAGATGGAATACACCATCCTCTCTAACAACGAAAACAATATTGACAAATAATATTTTGGTTGATAATTTTCAATGTAAATATTGGTCGATAAAATAATATTGTGTAGGTGTTTTTTTAAATATTTACAAATATTTAATGAAAATAATTATAATCTTCAATTTAACTGATGAATCGTGGTTAAATTTTCGATTCAAGTTCTATGAAGGGTGATGAAGAATTTTAAATTGGGCTTAAAAGAAGTTGATTTTAAATTTTAATTATTTGTAATGTTATTTATATATTTTAATTATCTTTCCAAGGTAGTTTTTGTTTTTAAACCCTTATTTAGTATCTTTCACTATATCCTGCATCATATTTTATTGTTTTTCCTTTAATTTCCAACCTTCCATATATATATATATATACATTGATGTCCCTAATTAACCCTATAAATATGGCCCTATAGAATGCTGTTCATCACCTCACACCACTAGTAAGCTCATAATCTTCTTGCTTCCACTAGTTGTAAGTCTCCCTCTCCCTCTCCCTCTCCCTCTCCCTTTTACCATACTTTCTCTCAGTGCTCTTTCTAGGAGTGCCACAAATGGGATTAAAACGATCTTTTTATATGTATGCATTATGTATGTATGTATGTATGTATGTATGTGTAGGGTATTTATCTTGTTCATAACTCAAGTTCTTTTTTACTGTCACCGTTGAAAAAAGAGAGTTTTTTTCTCTAATTATGAATTGTCGCATTTGGAGATTGGCTTTTGATCTTTTTCAAGATTAGATCAAATTTAATTATATGTTTAAATGAATAAATTAAAATAATTTATTTTTGGTTGATAATTTTGCATGGACGTGGATGTTTTTATTTACAGACAAAAAGACTTGGAACACTGATCATGGATTCTCTGCGATTCCATCAAGCAACTGCCTCAAATATTGGTGGCTTCAATGACAAGAACAATGCAGGAAACATGGTGGATCTGAACCTGAAACTAGGTTTAGCAAATCATTATGAATTAAATCATCAAATAAAACTAAGTGATTTATTCAATATTCCAGTAGTCCCCGTGACGACTCCTAGCCTTGCGAACTTCAACTTCAATGGCCCCAACACCAGTGATGAGGTATATATATATTTATCTCTAGTTAAATTTCTCATAAAAATATATTGGGAAAAAAATCATATTCTCCCTTAATTAGTTAATCTAAAAAAAATAAAATCAGATGACAAACAATATGATTAACTGTGTGATATATATATATATATATATAGTTAAAATGATGATATATCGATGTTTGATCTTAATTTTCGATTATTAATTGATTTTTACATCAAAAGAAATATAATTTTCTTTCATGATAATTTATTTATGAAAATCATCGTAAAATCACATCAATTATCTGTTTGTTTTTTAATGATATTTAAGAATCGTCATTTGTTTAAGCATAACTTGCAAGTTTCATATCAATTTTATTTCTACAAATATAAAAACTAAAAATATATTAGTAATATCCTAAAAAACCATAAATGAATATGGAGAAAGATTACATAATCCTAGATGCTGATTAGTCAATTTGAACACATATAATTAAAAATGATGTTGCGAGTTAATTATACTATTTTTCAATATAGTTAATTTGTGGCAGAAAACCTGTAGTTGTCCTTCTTTAAAATATGAATTTATAAATAATCATTAATGGAAGTACGTAATTAATTAGCTATAGCTTGAACGACAAATTTCTCATCATCTTGTGTTTTTTACTATAAATCACTACCGAAATGCTCGGAATATTAATTTTTGAAAATATAAATTAAATAAATTAAAGCCTTTAATTAATTATGAAAATCTAAAACATAGATTGTTTTACTGATATAAAATTGTATTTTCTTGAATCACTCTCATTTTCATTTTGCGTTCACAAGTTTAATTATGTTGTAAAAATCTTCAAAAGACCAACAACAAAAATAATAATAATAATTGCCTTAACAGGAGATTAACCATGGACATGTTGATATATATCATTCTGGAACAATTTGTGATGAGGATAGCACGATGGTCGGAGGACCCCCTTCCTCCTCCCATGGATTGGGCAATGGGAGGACCACCGTCCCATCCACACAGGAGACGGGGAGCCAACCCCATGCAATCAACTTGAATAATAATGTGTTGAACCCTGCCGCTGCTGATCAAAATACTAGCTCCATACTAGAAGTCGGTGGCTACTTCAACACCGATTTGCTTCCACCAGCTACCTTGAACAATTACATCCTCTTGGATTCCTCATCCAGGGACGCTGAGAGTGGAAAATCTCCAGGAACAGACAGGTGCCGATGTGAAATATGTCGCAGCCATCCTCGCAAAACATGCCTCAATCCTCTCTGCAGAACAAAGAACACTCCTATGTGGCGCGGAGGTCCCCTCGACCCAGGGTGACTCCTTTAATTTCCAAAAATTTACATTGCAAGCAATAATATTTTTTTTTATTATCTGGTTATATGTGTGTGTGTGTGTGTGTGTGTGTGTGTTCGAGTGGCAGTGCTGATGTTTTTTTTTTCTCATTATTTAAGACTTTATGTAATGCTTGCGGCATAAGGTATAAGAGAGAAAAGGTTCGACGGAGGGCTTGAGAAGAAGCTGGTAAAGGGTCGGAGAAGCGGAGTAGCTGTTCTATAGAAAGGCCTATTGTTTTCGTATTTAATTTCTATGTAATAAAAGCCTCACGGCTCTTTTTATTAATTTTCCAAAGCAAGCGCATGGTAGAATTAATATTAATAAATATATGAGTGATTTTTACCTTTTTCTTGTCTTAATAACATAAGAAATTAGTCGGAACATAGATAATATTCAAAAAGTACAATATCATGACAATACAGCAGCATCAATTTTCTCATTAGAATAATATAATTTCTTCCACATTGTTTTAACGAAAATCATTTTCATCAAATAACAAATATCCCCTGTTTATTTTTTCACATTCTTTTATGAATATATATTATTGGTAGAGAATTACACGTTAACTATATATCCTCAAGTTTCATTTTCACAAATTTAAAAGATTTTATATATATATATATATATATAATTTGTCTAAAAAAAATTAAAACAAAAATATATTTTTTTAGCATTTTTTGTCAAACATTGTTAAGTGTTATAGAATTGGGGAAAGACATAAAAGCTGAAAGGAAGAAGATGAAGAAATTGAGAATTCATTTACTAGATTCATTTTAATTTTTATAGAATCATCTCAATTTTAAAAATTAAATTATTAAATAGTTTTATAACATTCACTGCTACATTGTACTTAGTTTTATTAATTTATTTTAATAAAATAAAAATAATAAAATTTAAATTCATGACCGTTTGATTATTAAAGTTTTGATATCATATTAAATAATAATCTCAATACAAGTACAAAAACGTAAATTATTGTATGAAACTTCAAGAATGACTGTATAAACACATTTAATTCCTAGGGATTAGACTGGAATCTCTTTGAATCATTGAAGTTACTATTGAGAAAATTTAAACTAAAATAGCCAGAGCAAATTATCGATAACTTGCAGAACATCAATATATAAATGTTCAAAGACTGGAATATATATATATATGAAATATTATACCACTTTAGTTTTTTTTGCCATAAATTAATTTCAAAACCTAATGCCATTCTCAGCTATATATATAATATAAAGAAACGCGCTAGTACTTCTGCTCGAAATAAAATAAAAATCATTTGTTAAATTTTCAATTCGATAAGTTCCATGATTTACATTTTATTATAAAAAAATGGTTTATAATTAAGAGAAAGTTAATTAAGATAATTAAATAAGTTAAATTATATTTACGTAAAAGTTGATTAACTCAAAAGTAGCATGTATTAACTGACCAAAATTCCCTCCCGTACAATTTTTTTGCGAATCCACAAAATTGGCTTGTGAAGAAAGAAAAATGAGAAAACATGTTTTGTAAAACTGCCTTGAATACAACAAATCAAACCATATCATTTCCTATGTTTCATCAATTACTTATCTTCCTCTTCTTGGACTTCTTTGCATGGGATGGTAAATCCATTTTTGATAGGTTTGCGGGTGCGTTTTGCTTCTTTCTATGCTGTTTTAGAAGGCGTGGGTTTTGCACTGTCAACATTAACTTTGGAAGCGGAGTCACTTGCTGAAGATTTCGTCTTCGACTTCTTCAGAAGAGACTTCTTCTTGGACAAGTCTGTAGGACGTTTCTGCTTATTACTCTGAGGTTTACTAGGCAGTGGTTTCGGGCTCTCATCTTCATCAGAAGAAGAGTCATCCAATGATTCATCTTCGTCAGAACTGAGTATGAGATCCTCCACAACATCTTCATCTGAAGCTAGCTCTTCTTGGTGCTCTGCCTTTCTCTTCTTCTTTTTCTTCTTCTCCTTCTTGGAAGGTTTAGCCCTGTAAACCAAGGTCGAGTGGGTCAGGGTCAGATTGATAACTTAGATTGCCAGGGGTGTAAATAAAGGCATCAGACTGTTAAAATTGATTGATGTCAATCACTGTAGATGATGATTTTGTTGAGAATTTCAGTAACCGTAGATGATCTTCAAAATAACAAATATGATACAATAACTCAAAATTGAGGGAGAGGCAGATGGGATCACTTACTCCGGGTGTACCTCCTGGTAACCAGGAGGAACTAAAGACAACAGCTCCTTTCTCATTAGCAGCATCATCATCATCATCTTCGTCACTTTCTCCAGTATCTTGTTTCGGAAGACAGATGAATGCTCACCCACAAGAACACTGAAAATTTTGGCACATAAGTTGCACAAATCAGCTGTCTAAAACAATTGAAGATTTGTTTCATAAAGCATGAGAACACTAATTGGTAACCTGGATTCTGTCAATGAATCACTTCTTTGTCGTGCTACTTCACGCAAGGTTGCAACATACTGTGACAAAGGACTGGCCCCTGACTTCTTTTTCATCCTGTAACAAATTAATTTAAGCACATCAGAAATCCTGATTTAACAATATGGAGACAGCAATCTGAAAAAAGGCCAAAACAAATCCTTGATGAACAAAGCATGGCTCTGTGTACAAAAGCAACGGCTATTTGTTCATGGAAAAACTTCAACACAGTGAAAAGGAAGCAACAATGATATGAAATAGCAATACCTCAAGAAAGGATGCTGCAGCAGGATCGTTTGGCAGAAAAGTGACTGACATGCGCTTTTCATTTGTAAACTTGGAATTAGCCTCAATCTGGGACATGGATGGGCTAAAAAATCAGTACTGCTCAAGACCTTTTGTTACATGTGATGTATTTATTTGTACACATAACAGTCATAAAAATGAATGATAGAACAATCTTCCAACCCTAATACAGACAAATCCATCTAAAGAAGAGCACATATGAATTATGCATAATACATACCCAACGAATAAGCTCCCTCATTTGTTTCCGGAACCTTTCAACTTTGGTAGTCTTGCAAAAACTCCTCAATCGTGCAGCTGGAATGAAAGACAACTCAAAGAAAGCAACAGAATAGCTCCATTGAGCTAGATGTTCAGCAAGTTCCTCTGCCACGGAAAACACACATGCCTCCTGAAATGCTCGTGTCTTCAGGGTAGACTTGTTCACCTAACAGAAAAATTCACAAAAGTCAATATATTGAAAAGGCATACTTTAGGGGATTTTTGCCCAACATGAGAACAAAAACAATGTAAATTAACACTAAAAAAGAAAATGTCAAACATACCTTTAGTTCAGCACGCAAATCAATAGCTTTGCCAACACCTCCAGTGGGTGGCCTATCCAGTTCTTTCATCTCCAACATGTCTAAAAGCAGCATGGAAACTGGTATAAAAGTACCAGTAGAAGCAGCAATCCGATTAAGCATTCTAACACATCTCAATCTAAGGGGAATGTATCGAGCAGTAGGAACTAGACGGGCAACCCCTGAAATTATTTGGGTGAGTGGATAAGCAAGAGGCCTGAGATCAGCTTCTGAGCTATAGGTACAGATAGCTCCAGTCCAAAGTTCAAGGCAATTCATGAACTTCCATTCATAAACCTTGCGAAATGAATCCTATAGAAATAGTGAAAGGCAAGGAGAAGAATAAGTAAGCGAAATTTTAGCATCACTTCCAAGATAATTGAGAACTGCATAAATAATAATTTAAATCAATACAAAGAAAAGAAGAAAGACTAGCATATTTCAAATTGCTTGATAGTACAGATGCATAGAAAACAGGAAGATTGAATTCACACTTCAATACAACAGCCAAGCCTCAACCCCAAACTAGTTGGGGTCAGCTATATTGATCCTTTAATGCCATTCAGCTAGATGAATTCACAAATCAATATTAAGAGAAAATCTACTACCACATCAAATTGAATATACTGTAACTTTATTGACAGGCACCTAATCCACTACCACATCAAATCAATTAGATGAACTAAATTCACCAATAGATTGAATAATTAAACAAGTACTCTTTATTTGAAAAGGAAAATTTTCAAAATACCTTTGTTTTCATAGTAATTGCATCTCGTAAAATCATTCCCCAACTGGCGGATGAAAACAAAGGCATGTTGATATGCAGTTGGCAGGTCTACCCCAAGAAGTTCTATGACACAATTTGCACGAAATTGAATATATTGTAACTTTACTGCATTTACAAAATGACAGTTCAAAACATAGGCTTTGTATATCCCTTTGAAGCAATCATCCAAACAATCAGATCCAATCCGAATGCATATGTCCCTTAAAAGAAAAAGGCCACCAAAGGGAGGACACCTTCTCCAGTACTCCAAAAATGAAGGGCAACCTGAAACAAATCAAGGAGAAAAATTATCACCTGCTTCAAAATGATGCCCATAAGACTTTGGTATTAAACTGATTGACAGTAACTCAAACCAATCCAACATCAACAAAGAATCAAAAGAACTCGTGCCTCTTAAACACCAAAAGTCACAGTCTAGTGTCTCAGGTACTATCATCTAAAGTAAAAGAGTTAAGAAGCATTCCATTACTAGATATACACAATGAAAAGAGCGAGCACTGAAGATGGTCAAAATCAAATGATCTCAGCTGACTAGGGGTATTAAAGCGCACCAACTCCAAGACCACTCATCAGAACTGACACATTCCAGTGCAACTGATCGAGTGGTAATCAGAATAATCACATAGAAAAATCTGAAAAATAAGAAAATGATGAGACAAGTTGTTCGTACCTTAATGTACTTCCTTAAGAGAGCTGGAAAGGCAACTAAAAGCACAGATGAAAATTTGAGACGGCGTAAAGTAAATGATATCATCTGTGTATCAGTCATTTGGTTCAAAACATATAGGGCATTCCCAAGATAAGACTTCGCCAGGTGGTGATAGTTCATCCATTTTTTTGTGTGCAGAAGATCATTTACAGTCTCTTTCTTCCCACCATAAGCAGGGAGGCCCAACACATTACGAAGAATTCCATCCATTTCACTTAATACAAATAACATCACTTTATTGAATACACTGCTAGACATAATAGTATACTTTGCTGAAGCATCACCACCTCCATCATCACCATAGTGGCATGCAATTCTGAAAGCTTTCAAAAGAGAACGAGGACAGCACTTATTTTTCCATTTTCTCGAACTGAATTACACCAGGACTCAACCAATGCAGTAGTAATAACATTGTCAGATGGTTTCTGGTTTTTCTTCGCAATATCACGGTCCCTAATTTCCTCATCGACGAGCATATCCGCATCCTCCACATCTGTATCACCATCTTCCTGCACAAAATTCAACAGCATGATTGGGTCAGTTGATAGTGATTATCACATAAAATCTACGTAAGAGAATATTATGCATACTTACCTCAAAATCCTCATCATCAAATTCCAGAAGCTCCTTATCATGCTCTTCCAGGTACTTGAAAAAATCAGGATCCTGTTAAGAATTAATTTGTTAGCAAATTGTTCACAATCAACAAGGCATTAAGAAAAACAGAAGGTTCATTTCATTTTTTCCAATCGCTAAGCATTAACAATCTCCCAAATCCTTCAAATGCCAACATTCCACGTGAAATTGAGAACCTCAAGTGCTCAAACATGAAGCATTGCAACCTAGTCTGCAATCAAGAGAATCTACTTCTCTCGATATTCAGCTCCTAAAAAACCCCCATGCAAAAAGTCATCCAAGCACCCAGCATGACATTTCAGCTCAGCTATCCATTCATTTAACAAAACATATCATCCTTGGAGAGTAAAGCATATCTAACCTTTTCCTTGAGCCTTTGCAACTGGTCTTTATGCTCTCTAGCTACCACTTTACCTGACTTCTTCGACTTCCTTCGACTTCTTTTCTCTTCTTCATCCACATCCTCTTCATCACTGGCCACATGCTCTAAATCCCTAACTGAAATCATCAATCACCAATAAAGAATAGGAAAAAACCCATCAGCAAATACTCAAAAACCCTTCAACCGAATTGAAAAAACAAACAGAATAGCACCATCAGCCCATCCAAAAAATGAAAAAAAAAAAAGCACAGAAAGCTTCAATCTTTTTTAATAATTCTATATATAATCAAAGAAAAAAACATGGGTTTTTAAATTAGTAAAATAATTCGATAATCTTAACCATGAAAAAACCCATATCAAATTAAGATTAAAAGCAATAAACTTAACCATAAAAAACAACAAAAAAATACATTGAGAGAAGGCAAACCTGGGTATTCAACTCCATGTTAAAACTGAATATAGAAAGCTGCTCCTGTTGTTATCAGAATAGAAAATGTTTATAAAAAGGTCAACAATTCGAAGAAAAACGGGATTTTTTCAAGCTGTCTTCACTCGAGCTGCTAAAACCCCTAATTTTTTTTTTTTTTTTTTTTCTTTTTTGGAGGGGTTTTATTCTTATTTACCTTTCTTTATTTTCTCTTGGATCATGAAAGCCCATCAAGAGAAAGTGGGCTTTGGAATGTATGTGTTTTTATGGGTTATTTTAAAATAAAGGATAAACTTGATTAATAAAGATCGCAAACTGACGTGGTAAAAGATAGTTGTTGATATTAATAAATAAATAATTAATTAATTAAGAAACAATATTATAATTTTGTAAATATATTGTGGGAAAAATAAGTG